>JAQFVV010012651.1:1069564-1438310 GCA_028023455.1 Epiperipatus broadwayi | reverse complement strand
TGTGTGTAAAAATTTATTATAAATACCTTTATAGTGTTTTTTTCAGAATGATAGATCTTGAAGCAAGGCTGCAGGCAGAGCCCAACTTTACATTGCTCACACCAGTACCTTGTTTCTTTCTGTAATTTTTGCCACTTGCATTTGTTTTAGCACAGCAGATATGGCATGATCTGGAAAGATCTTTCTTGATGGGGTTAGGTGGAATACACTCACAGAAATGCTGACCAGTTTACCTAAATGGAGAAGGGGTAGTGCTGGGTCTTTCATGAGAAGACACTGGAATGCTACCGGCATATAATAAGACAGCTTCATCAATAACACACATCCTGAAATCAACAAGACTAATGTGGTTGCAGGTATGCTTTTTATACAAAACAAAAGCATTCCAAATGGCTATATCAATGAAGTGCCTAAATATTTTTTTATAATATTTTTTTTGCTGGTTTCTGGTTGTGCGATAAAATGACAGTTGTTGATCACAACGATCAACACTGCCCATAGTTAAATTATAATCACACACAGCCGTTGGTTTTTCTATGCCACCCCCAGTTAGTTTGAATGATGCATCATGAATTGTACTCAAAATGGTGACAGCTCTTTTGTCAAACCATTTTATAGCTAGAAGTTTTCCACGCTGAAAGGCCTGGGATTGTCCCTTTTGTAAATTATTATTTTTCAGCACTGCAGGCATACCTCTTCTTCTGACATTGACAGTACCATAAATGTCTGTCCTCTCTCTCATCAGTATATCTGCAAGAGATGGTGACATATACCAGTTATCTGCAGTTATACAGTATCCTTTGCCCAGATATGCATCTACCAGATGAAGACTTTTAGTGCTGACTGGATGTGAGTCATATTTTGGATTATATGCTGTACCTTGTGCAGCATAAATAAGAAAGTTGCACATATAGCCAGTTTCTGCTTCACAACATGCGAAAAACTTTACTCCGAAACAAGCTCTCTTTTTACAATTGTATTGTCTCCAAATCAGACACCCCTTGTAGAGCATGAAACTTTCATCTAAACTGAGAGTCTGTTCTGGGACATACAAAGCACTAAATTGTTCTCTCAAGTGCTCCATCACTTTATAAAGCTTGTAGAGCCTTGGATATGGATGAGTTTCTGGGTCAAAGGTTTCTTCATCAGCAAAATGCAAAAATTTCATTAGCAATAAATATCTAGCCTGTTTCATCACTTTTCTAAACACTGTTATATGAAGTAATGAGTTTCTATTCCAGTACATATCAGTGTGTGGCAGTTTGATAATGCCTTGCAACATCAAAACTGCATAAAATAACCTCATCTCTTTCACTGAGGTAGGGGTCCATTTGTTATGTCTGGACCATCTTTTGCTGCTATACTTACGTATAAATTGATCAGGATAAAGATTAGTTTCCATTACGATTCTTTCAAGCAATATGTCATCAAAAACATCTCAAAGAATTGCAGAGGCGTAGCATCTGCACTCATTGTTACAGTCATACCTGGCCTCACAGTGAACGGAAACCTTGGGGTGGTGGAGGAAAATTATTCAGATCCACTGGGACCCAGTCACTATCAGCACTACCACAGTCAAACTGCAATTTCTCCACAGAACTGGACTCGCTATCACTATTCAGTGAAGCAAAGTTAGAGCAGCTTTCATCACTGCTGTCTGGTGAATACTCAGACTCAGAGATAGTTTTGTAACTTGTACTGGAAGTTGCTTTGGATCTTGAAGCCATTGCAGTAGTTATCTAGCATAGAAAATATACAAAGAAAAATTCTCATATTTTGCAATATTATTCTCTCCTATCTAGCTTACATATATATGGCTATTGAAGAAATATTACATATCTCATAAAATATATATTTGTAAAGAAAACCAATTATAAGTACATAAATATTTGGCAGTGAAATGTTAGTTACAATCATAAATTATTTAATAAATGTGGTTTTAATTTCTCCTTAT
This sequence comes from Epiperipatus broadwayi, assembly GCA_028023455.1. Classification (NCBI taxonomy): domain Eukaryota; kingdom Metazoa; phylum Onychophora; class Udeonychophora; order Euonychophora; family Peripatidae; genus Epiperipatus; species Epiperipatus broadwayi. Next base: position 1,436,356 of record JAQFVV010012651.1, on the reverse strand, counting down.
TTGTAATAATAAAAATACTTAATTGTAAATTATTAGAGAAAAAATATATAGTTAATAATAAATTTGGCTGAACGTTTTCGAGGAACTGTGCCTCATACTCATAGCCTTCGTGAAAATGTACTTAATATATGTAAATGAGAATATTCAAATGAGTGACTGTTACGTAGCCCATTTTTTCGAGATGTCGAAGCACGTGTCTCTTCTGTTGATTGCATGGATGTCTCTGTTAATGTAGAATGCCTCTTTTATTTTTCTCCTGTAGTCGTTTGGTTCTGAGCATAAAATAACGGGGTTAGCGGGTATGAAATTGTGCCCTGATTGTTTAGTATGTTCAAAAAATGCAGAAGATGTACTGCTGTTCGTTTGGGCTCTGTTGAAGGTGTACCGATGTTGAGCCAATCTGGTGTTAATTGTGGCTTTCGTTTCTCCATAATATGTGGCGTGGCATCCGGCTTGGGGGCAGGAAATGGAGTACACCACATGTGGGGTGAGCGCTGGATCAATCACAGATAGAAAATAATGAATATAGATTGACTGGCAAGTTGACACACTGTAGGAAATGGTGTGCGTGAACGTCTTTTTTCTGCACTGTAAAATATATATTTAGAAACTTAGTTTTTTCATAGCAAAATATATATGTAGTAAAAAAAAAACTCACAGAAATAAAAGTATGTATATATAGGTTTTAAAATAAACATATTTTTCTACATTGTAAGATATATATTTAGAAAGAATTGTTTTTATGGAAATACATTCTCATAACAAAATAAATGGAAATACATTTTCATAGCAAAAAATATATGTAGTAAATATATATATAAACTCGCAGATATGAAAGGGTGTGTATATAGATTTTGAAATGTACATCTTTTTCTACACTGTAATATATTTATTTAGAAAACAATTAGTTCTTATGGAAATACGTTATTTTCATAAAATAATAAATACTTCGTAAAAAATTATTTACCGATTGCAATTCGAATGTGAAGAGGGATGAAAAATATTCACTTTTGATTAGATTCTGAGAGATGAATAGAAATAAGCAAAAAAATTTTTTTTTAAATATACAATAAAAATTATATGCATTTTATTAGAAATATAATATTATAGAAAACATAGTTATTGAAATATGTATGTAAATGATAAATATTTTTTATGATGAAAAACAGTAGTGAGAAAAAAAACCAAAATATTGGCAGTTGTAATAAAATTCAAGCGGAAAAATTCACATGTTCTTTCATAATCTGAAGAGTAAATTTTTTTTAAAAAAACAAACAAATACTCTTTATAAAATAAATATTATATATAAAATAATAAGTAACCAAATTTATAATGAAAAATGACAATTTTCTTAAATATGATGACAGCAATAAAATTCACAATTTCTCCTTTCAAAGCAAGGGGGAAATGGGCCACAGAAGAAGGGATCTTGAAGAAAATAGTGATGTGATGTGATGTGATGTATTTTGGCTTCTCCTTAAACAAAGTCAAGAATATCTCAGCAATTATGCCCAGATAAACCTGTTAGCCATTTTACTCTCCATTCCCAACTCTTAAGTCTTCCCATATTCTGCCCCATCCCATTTCCACAACATACTCTTTGTCAACTCTATGGCCTTTATATCTAAACCCCCCTTATCTCTTTGCAACCCCAGCATAAAAACTAATAACTCACTTTCTGTATAGTCACTTTGTTCATGTCTATTCTCACATAAATTCATTATCTGTACCCTTTCTGCTTTCAAGCATTTACATTCAATCAACAGGTGCCTAATATTTTCTATACCTTCCTTACACAATTTGCACACTAAACTATCCATGGTTTTCCATTTACATGTATATTCTCTTGTTGCTAAAGATCCCATTCGAGCCTTAAATAATAAACTACTTTCCTTACTATTATCATAAATTAACTCGCATGCAATATTCTGTTTACTTCTATATATTCTCTTGTTGCTAAAGATCCCATTCGAGCCTTAAATAATAAACTACTTTCCTTACTATTATCATAAATTAACTCGCATGCAATATTCTGTTTACTTCTATATATATTTAAACTCTTCTTATGCTCCATACTAGTTCTCCATCTCTCCAACTCCCTATTTTTTATTAATTCTTCTATTCTTTTATCCCACTCCTTACCACTACAACACTCAACAATCCTCCTAACACAATCATCCCATCTTTTATACAAGTATATTGATATAAATTATTTATCCAAATCTTTTGCATACCGCATTACCTTTCTCACCCATCTTGTTGCCTGCCCCTTACTCATAACCCAATTATAACACTATTTTTGCTATTCTTTTACTATCCATAAACTGCAATATACCAAACATTTTCATTTTACTTTTTGCATCTCTCATATAAAAACTTGACCATCCCATTTCTCCTTGAATTGCCTCCTTTGCTGTCCACATCTCTGCATCTAATGCATGTCTTCCTACTTCCCTTTGTACTTTCTCTAAATAATCTAACACTCTTTTACTAACCCATAATGCATCATTACCATATGTTAACCCTGCTACTGCAACTCCCTTCCATACTATTCTAGCTACATCATATTTATTATATGAAAATACTGTTAGTTTCTTTACCAAACCCTTTCTTTTCTTTGCTTCATTTACCAAGTTTTTCTCCCATTCATCCAAGCAATTTTCCTGATTACATAAGATGATTCCCAAATACCTATATCTATCCACCACACTTAACTTTATATCCCCCAATAAAAATTCTATATCTTCTCTTTCCCCAATATTAACCATCATTATATTTGATTTTTCTTCACTAAATTCAATCCCCATGTCTTTACCCACCCTTGCACATGTCCTCAACATAATTTCCATATCTTCTCTTCTTTCTGCACACAAAAAGATATCATCTGCAAAAAAAGACACGACAACATATATACTCCCTTGCTACCTATTAATGGTATCTCTAACCCTCTTCCTACTCTTTCTATTGCTTTCTCCATTTCACTCAAAAACAACAAAAACAAAATAGGTGACATAGGGCATCCTTGCCTTAACCCCCCCTTCCATTTTTAACTTTAACTGATTCTATATCCCCTAACTGGTAAGTATAATAATTATTTTCATATAATTTCTTAATAATATTTACTAACGCTTCATCCATTCCAAAATTTGCTAACTTTACCCATAATCTATTTCTATTTACTCTATCATATGCTTTCTCTATATCTATAAAACTCATATATAATGATCTACCTGAATTCCTATTCATTTCCATAAGCTGTGTAACTACAAACAAACTATCTCCTATACGCCTATCTGACCTAAAACCTCCTTGCATTTCCCCCACTACATTATTCTCTTCCATCCATTTTACAACTCTTGCAGCTATCATATATGTGAAAACTTTATATAAAACTGATGTTACCACTATCGGTCTATAACTATTTAACTTTCTTTGATCCTTACCCTTTCCTTGTTAATTCTTTGTCCCAGTATTTATGATCTGATTGGCTATTGATAGTCACAAGCATTGAGAGATTTGCAGTCTCTTAGTTTAATTTCAAATATCATCTGCGCTTTGAAAATAAATATTATTTAAATAGTAATCTTATTCTTGTATTACTCCAACTAACCAGAAAAACTGCCTTCTGTGCCATTTTATTAAAACATGATAATAACTTTGCTTTTGCTCTATGCCCTAAATTCATTACCATCTCGGCTGCCCATCCATCTAAACCTCTCGCCTTTCCACTTCTCAATTTCTTTCCTGCCTCATTCAATTCATTTTTTGTGAACCTAATATTCCCATTACTAACTGCTTCCATTTTTTCTATCACTACTTCCTTCACATCTAACATCTTTTCTATATCCATTACATATCTATTTAAGACTCTCTCTACCTCTTCTCTAGAGCTACATTCTATTCCCTCATCATCTATTAATACTATCTCTCTTTCCCCTACATTTCTCCTTTTAATGTAATTTCAAAATTTTTTACTCCCATCTCTTCCACTTTTATTAATATCCTCTAACAATTTACTATTTAACTTCATCCTCTCTCTATAATTATCCATTTTAGCCAACTTCTTCTTTTCTAAGTACTTTTCCCATTTAGCGTTAATATCATTTTCACTTTCTTTGTTCTTAATAGCACACTTATATTCTCTGCATGCTTCTTTCCTCTCTTTTACACTTTTACTAACTCTCATTTTTTTATTAGTTTTATTCTTCTGTATATTCTCAACCAAAACCCTATTTGCCACTTTTTCTATTTCACCACACCAGTCCTTATACTCATCCCCATCCATCTGCTCCATGGTTTCTTCAACTTTTATTTTATATTCTTCCAACTTATTCTTATCATTCACTCTCCATCCACATCTTTCACTATTATTTCTACCTTTATTTCTAACCTCCATCACATTACTAACCATTTCTATTACAATAAAATTATGATCACTATTACGTACCCTCTCTTCATTATCAAACACCTTAATTTTCTGTATTTTATTCATTCCCTCTTTCTCTACCAATACATAATCTATTGTGTGAAATACATTATTCCTAGACCATGTGTATTGTCCCTCATACATATTCGATAAATTCCCAATGCACAAATTTACTCTTTGACAAAATTCCTTCAACAACTGACCATTCTTATTATCTATATCATCAATTTCTTCAATGTGTCCATTCATATCCCCTATAACCATTATTCTCTTCCCCTTTTCTGTAAAAATTTGTATATCCTTAACTAGACATTCATATATACTACTGTTCCACTCCATTACAGTTTGAGTATCTCCAGTAGCTATATACATTACAGCCACCATCCATTCTTGTCTACCCAATCTTATTTCAAACCACAAATGCTCTTGACACTTAACAATATTTAAATATTTCCTCGATATAACACCTATACCACCACCCTGTTTTTCTTTTTTTTTTCTGTTTACAGCCTGCCAAACTACCTTTTCCAAAACAGGTTCTTCTTCTCTTACATGAGTTTCCACTACTGCTAATACCTCCAGCTCTTCATTTTCAATTGCTTTATTTAATTCCAGCCACTTTTCTGGTCTCCTACCACTTTGCATATTCAAAAACCCAATTTTAACAATTTTTTCTTTCCTAACTAGTCTTTTATAAATTTTTTTGATTCTTTCTTCTCCATTACGTTTATAACAGCCTTTCTTACCATTAATCTTACAAAATGATTCCCTCTCCACATCTACACTTATATCTACATCAACCATCTTTTGCTTATTTTTTTTATCCCCTCCATTCATCTTGTTTTTAATAATATTACAATTTAAAAGCCCACCCCCCTTTAAAAGTTTCCCAAATTATATTCTTTAAATATCAAACTCCCTAAAACTTCACTTCCTTGTTTTCCCAAGTGCAATCCATCTTTACTATATAATTCCCTCTTTCCAATAAACCAATCCCATACATCCACAAACACAACATTATTTCTCTCACACAATTTTTTCACTCTCTCATTTATGGAACATGCTCTATCTAACAAATACTTCTTATCAAATCTTGGTAATACTCCAACTACCCCTACTCTTCCTTTAATTTCCCTCAAATTTCTAATCAATTCTACATACTCATTCATTACTCTCTCTGATGGTTCTAACAAATTATTAGTCCCTACCATAACATATACATATCTCTACTACCTAGCTTTCTTACTTTATCTGTCACATCCCTAATTTTTGCTCCAGGCATACATACCTGCTTCTATTTTCCCTTGCAATTATATCCCCACATTCTCTTATTAGTGAATCTCCTATCAACACTGTCTCATAATCTACTTTCTCTACTCCATCTGCAACCTTGTCTACCATCTTTTGGACCTCTTTATCCCTTTCTTCCTTATCATTTCTACTCAATAATTCCTTTGTTTCCTCACACTTTGTCTCTAACAATTTTAATTTTACTTCTACATCCTTCACTTCTTCCTCTATCTTACTTATTCTCTGTCTAACCATCTCCATTGCATTACTACTTTCTCCATCCATATTTCCTATCACTCCACTAAAACCATACTCTGTCCTATCTTCCTTAACTACATTTTGCTCCCTCTCCTCTGACTTTCTCTCTAGACTACCGATACTTAAAAACCACTTTCTCACCTCTTTAATCACATTTACACACTGACTACATAACCAACAACCTGTCACATCCTTCCTATTCTTATTCAAACATTTCAAATGATACACCTCATCACACACTGTACATTCTACTAATGCTCATCTAATCCCTTTCTGCCGATCATATAAACATTGTGCAATACAAATACAATCCATATTCTTATTTTTCATTTCACCTATTGTAAATTTGACTTTATAATACCTCTCCTATTCTTCAAACACACTTATACGGAAAAATAAAAACTTTTAAAACTTTTTCCCAAACTTTATCAAACTATAACCACTTATTTATTAACGTTAGGCCTCCCAAACATTAACTTTTTTATCAAAAATAAATATATCTTTTAAAATTTAAAAAAAACCTTCAATAACAAACTTAACTAAAACAAATTAAACTTACATACAACTTTTTTATAAGTACCTCTTCACACACCCTTATACAGAAAAAATAAAAACTTTTTCCCAGACATGATCAAACTATAACCACAACCACGTGTTTTGTAACGTTAAGCTCCCAAACTTTGCCTTTTATTATCAAAATAAATGTCTATTTTAAAATTTAAAAAAAACTTCCAATAACAAACTTAACTAAAATGAATTAAATTTACATACAACTTTTTTATAATTATCCTTACACTAACACACATTCAACAAGAACAACTTTTTTATAAACAATGTACACATATACTTTAACGTTAAATGACAGAAAATCGTAATTATCCGACATGCCACAAAAATGCAATTTTTTTTACGGTTAGTAATTGTAATAAGCAGTTGTGTCCCATGGTGGCACTATGGACATTTTAAAGTTAATCTAGTCACCCCATAAAGTAGAGAGGGGGAAATAAATAAAAATAAAATGACTAACTGGTGAATTTGATGAATTATTGGCATATTTAAATATATAAAACACAATAATGAGATATTATTTTATATAGTGCTATGTTTATTTATGTAATAGTAATACTAGCGATTAAGCCAATGCACATGTGCTTTAAAGAGATTATATAAATGAATACTCAATTTTTCTAACACGACATTCGTTCAAACTTAACAAATGTAATTTAAAGTGATCATGCAACATCTCACACTCTTATTTCCACACACTTAAGATTTGCCCATACATAAACATTTGGGTCAGAAAGAATGGGTGATTCATTCTATTCTTTCTAATATACTATATCTCGTTTCTGGAAAAATTGAATATTCATTTATATAATCTCTTTAAAGTGCATGTGCATTGGATTAATCGCTAGTATTACTCAAACATGATAATGAAAGTTATAAAATATTATTGCCACATGAAGGTAAAAGTAAATATTACACTTATTTAATAGAGGCTCAATGATAAAAGAAAATTAAAGAAAGTTATATATAGTTAAGTATATGCTAATTGCAGGAAAGTAATTTACAAATTATTTAATGAAATAATTAATTTCTGGTCAAAGGACCAGCTAATAGAATAATATTATTTTACAGGACAGACAGCATTATGAAAAATATTTACAGAAGGCTGAACTTAAGAATTTAAACATTAGGCAGTGGCTATAGTTCTTTACCTTGGTTATTAATAGCAATTCTTGATGATTTCAGTGTCCATTAGAAATGGTAAACTAAATCTAGCTCGATTTGGTTGGTCAGGTGGGTAGCATTTTATTATTCAGTCTTTAAGTACAGTAAAGTTCATGGGTGACATAATACTGGAAGATGAGTGTGAGACAGAGCATGTTGATCAGAGAGAAAGGTGAAAATCTCCACTTCTTGTGACACATTGGATTATTGTAATGACAAGTGTGAATTATATTTGCCATTGCTGTTTTATAATTACAACTCCTCTTTTTTAGGATTAAAATCTAGCAGTATTTATACTGTTTCTCCATTTATCTTGGAATACACTTAGTTGCTAGATCTGAGGCACTCTATGCACTTAGCAGATCTGGAATTTGCTAACCGGATGCACCTTTTGTTAATGTAAGTTTTTAAGACAATGCAATCCTATTGAAATTTCTCAAACATTTGTTTTAAAATATATTTTAAGATTTTAAAACAAATTTGAAGCAGATAAAATTACCACTAATGGATTTTTACATTATTCTATATAATTATCATATGGGATTCCAGTAAATTGTCTTAATTACATTCAAGAATATTCTACAAGATGGCATCAGCCTTTATGATCACTATTACTAAAAAAATAATAAATTATACATATAATTTTTAAATATACATTAATATAATACATTTTGTTTTAAAAGTAATCTCCCCTCACCTATAATATGTACACATCCATTAAGCACATATACAAATTAAAATAAAATAAAATATTTATATACTAAAAGTAATTACATTAAGATATCTATTTATATCTACATCAGTTATTTTAATATTTAAGCAAAAAGTCTTAATAAACACACACACACACACATATATATATATATATATGCATAAGGATGGAGTTTAAATATGGTTTGGTGCTGGGAGATTCTGAGTGGGCTGTGAAGCTCGATCTGAGAATCAGATCGACTGCTTCAATATATAAATATATATATGATAAGTGTAATAATGCTCAAAGCTGAATAGATTTATAAGTATCCATTAGATATAAGTCAACACTTAGCCAATCCCAATGCAGATAACAATCAAGAATTTCAAACTGTTGCTAAGGCAATCTCTTTTTTTAACACTAGAGTGAATTCCTCCTCTATTAATGGTACCATATATTTATATAGACATTAATGATTACAACTTGACCAAGACATTGAAATTATTGATACAAAAAAGTTTAAATAACCCTCCTTAAACAGGTAAATATAACCTTTTCTAAATGCAGATTAATAAATAGTTAAATGTAATATTACAAATTATGTTATAATTTTCAATTTGCACCCAGTGTATTACATACATAATAAGTGTAATAATGTTCCAATTTATATGGATTTATACATAACCATTAAAAATCAGCCAATACTTAGACAATTGCAATATTGATAACAATGAAGAATTTCAAACTGTTGTCATGGAAACCTCCTTTTTAACAATAGGGGTGGAATTCATCCTCCTGTTAATGGTTCCATATATTTTTATAGACACTAAAGATGGCAAATTTAGCCTTGAACAATATTACATGCAATTTGAAAATTATAAATGCATTTTATAATGTTATGATTGACTATTTATTAGTTTGCATTAAGAACAGATTATATTTAACTGTTTAACCAAGTTTATTTAAAGTACTTTGTATCAATAATTTCAATCTCTTTGTCAAGTTGCAATCTCTAGGGTCTATATGAATATATGGGACCATTAATGGAGGTGTATTCTACTTCTATTGTTAAATAAAGAGGTTGCATTGACAATTATTTGAAAATTTTGATTCTTATTTATACTGAATTTGTCTAAGTATTGTAAGTATTAACTGGCATGTAATTTATATATATTGTAACATAAACTTTAGGTTCACTATCAATCAAAACGATGAGTAGGAATATATTAAGGAGACTAATAAGTGGTAACTATAATAGTCATTTAACTTTATTAATGAGCAAAATATTAATTAAATATTAATTATCCTTCAAAATATCAATCAAAATATTTAAGGCTTAATTCATCAACTTCTACTTAAGATAAAAAATATATATCATAATATCAATAATTAGAAATTATAATGCATGGAGACTAGTCATTTCAGCTATCTGGTACCTGGCCTATTTCAAGCCCTAGTTAGGCAGCCATTGTATCATCAATAAACAAGTAGAAACTATAAATAAATTATTAAGAACAAACTATTATAACTCAGGAAATAACATCAAGTGGGAGAGTACACTGGTAACTCAATAAAATATCTTCTCAATAAATCCTGCAATACATTTTACCCACTTTCATCTCTTGGTTTGATATCAAGTGCATGTTTAAGTGAATAGCAAGTGAATATGGTCTAGCAGGGCACCACTAGGCTATCTGAACCTAGACAAAGTTATATCTTATAACTGTTTCATATGTACTGGGTTTGAATCCCTTTTGGTACTTTATTTTTAACAAAAATGGAGGATTTTGCTTTTAGACCCATATCACTGTATGCACTAACAAATAGGTAAACACAAAATATCATTAAACTAGTGTGTATATAAAATTCATCAGACAGAACTCATCTCCTTGATCTTAATATAATAAATGCATTTCAATATCTTTATAAGTTTTACTAGCTCATATTATACTATTAATTTAGGATGGCAATTCACTCATCCTTGCATGATGTAGATGATGGAATGGTGGTTATTATAATGATTTACGATTGTCAACAAAATACCATGAAATCACTTATTTATCTACGGACTTTAAACATTTATCTAGCTCATTAAGTAAAATGTGATGATGATGATGATGATAATGATAATGGTTTCAACTACAGCTTTAGAAGCAAGCCTAATCAAAAACTTAATTTTTAAAGAAATTCATAACTATTGTTTAATCTTAGTATATCTAATTAGATCTTAAAAAATATACACCTCATTTAATAAACAAATAAACATTTATTACTGCATTTCTAATATGTACATACAATTTCTAGATAGACATGAAAATTTATAATAATAATAATAATAATAATAATAATAATAATAATAATAATAATAATAATAATAATAATAATAATAATAATAATAATAATAATAATTGACTATTTTGAAATCATAATATTAATTTTAAGTTGTTTTCCTTTTTCCCATTAATAATATAATATATATTCAATTGGATACCAAGTTTGCTAAGATTTTCAATCAACAAGAAAATATTTCATATATAAAAATAAACACTCTTTTGGCACATATACTTTTATAATCTAACATTGTAACAGTTAGGATCATCTATCTCGCTAACATACTGCAGAATTCAAACCCCAGACACAAAACTGAACATTCTAGGAGGGGTTGCCTTCTAGATATACTAAGTTTGAATTTAAAGTCTAAATTTCACAGCGCCATCTACGTGATAACGCATCTGATGGTCAGGGAGAAACAAAAGACTCTATACCAAAAGAAGTTTGGGTGGCTAATTAACGTCTATGGATTTACAAAAGAAATACAGAAAATATACATATATAGATTGAGACAGTGATAGGAATCAATAAATTAAGAGATCAAATTTAGTTTTAAATAATTTCACAAAATTTATTTAAATCAAATATATATATCATGCCACTGTCTGCTTATATGAGACAGGGATGCGTATTAAATAATTGTTGGCATTATATTCCAATAAATGACAAAAAGAGTTTAAAAGCAAAATGATATATTCTATTCCTCGGGCTAATAGCATTACAATAATGTGTTTGAAGAGATAGGAAGATGTGCGAGGTGCATTGAGTAATTGTTTAAGAAAATATTCGAAAATGAAGTGTTATAAAATATTTATTGATTTCGAAAATACATGGACAAAGGCTTACTAAGCAACCAAGTGGGAATGTGATCAAAGCATTTATTTGAGAATAATAATAAGAAAGTTACATTGGGAGGTCTGTATTGCTGATGATAAATATATAAAGTTGGATGGTGTGACACATTTAAGTCACGGATGCTTTGTTAAAATAAATATGAAATAAAAACAATATTGAATATCCGGAATAATTACGGAGGGCATCTCGCCACTATCCGTAGGAAAGTATTTTTATGAACAGCCGAAACTTAGTGGCTGGGTGACAATTGTGTTTAATTTCCAGGTGTGTCATTTGTGGACACACTCTGCCTGGAAACTACAAGAAACGAAGAGAACGGACTTGGCCGTGTAAAGAAATCCTTGGGAAAATAAAACAAAGCAGTCTCAACAACCAATTCATTTACCAGCAATATGGGATGAGTGTATATGAAACATACTAAAGGGGTTTTACTTGGATTAAAAGAAATGCCCGATCAAATTCCCAGAAATTCATTTAAAAGGGTCCACACATTTTCGACGTCAATGATAAAGTTTGTAATTAAAGTAGAACACGGTAATTAAAATAGAAAAATGCATGCTTGCAGTTTGAAAAGTAAGTATAGATTTATATATGCAATCATGCATTAGGAGAGACATTTAAATCATTGACCTTGCACATACTCTCATTAGATTAAAATCAATAACATGTAGATTTTAAAATATGTGATTATATTATATATTAAAGAAAAGAATCGCACTCGAATGAGTGATTTGCAAGATAATAAAAATTGGACAATTATTTAAAAAATTTTAAATATGCCTTCATAGCGGCATCTTATTTTCACAAAGGGAATAACTCACTCGGTCAATGACGATTCTGACACATTCTTATAGTAAAATAACAGAAAGCTTAATAAATAGAAATTTATTAACCCAAAAATAGAGAGCAAAAAAAATGTTGACTATATTTAAACATGTTAAATAAATACAAAATGAAGTTACAAATGTAAGAAACAATTTAAATAGGTACAGCATGTTAGTTATCACAAGAGTTCTTGGGTTAATTTAGGGTTACCTCTGGAGAAGCATTTTAGGTAGATTGATGGTCAGCAAGTTTTTATATAATTTAACAGCAAAATCTGAAAATGTTCATATTTTTGGCAGCAGTAGCAGCCCGTGGTTCCTTGTGTGATAACTTCCGATGGTCTATGGCAGCATATGACCCTTCCAGAGAGAAATAGCCTTCTTGCACTCTACTCAGTCATGTCAAGATTTCCAAATTACTACAATAATTTTGGTTCGAAACATTAGACTGATTTCTCTTAAAAGCATTAGAATAATAAAGAACAAAAAACCCTCCTTTTTATAGTAGAATTTAACAATAGAACTGCCCTGGAGCATTACAAAAATATATCGGACTTAGCTGTAATTAAATCTATCCAAATGTCCAAAGGAATTCAACATTAATTAATTTCTTTTGTTAATTTCCCTGTCGACATTCGAATCACAAACTAGATTTAGTTAAAATTTACTTTTACTAATTAAAGAAACCTTAAGTGGACATCTGCTGTTTTTAGATAAACTTATATAACATTTACTAATTAAACTATTGTCTCTCATTTGTTTTAACAGAAATATTTGGAATAACTTTTATTAAATTAAATGAAAATTATTTTACTCTTACATTGCAATATTTGAATCTATTTACTAAACGAATATTTACTGAATGACTTTTTATTTTAAATCAAAAATATATTACTGAATGAATTTTATTTTAAATCAAAAATATATTACAACGGTAATATATTTGTAAATAGATTCAAACAAAATAACTTTAACAATTTATAATTTTGATATGTTTTAAAATGCATATCATAGTGTGTGTGCAATTACGACTTATATAACCTACTTTTTAATAAAACAAAATTATGTGAACATATACATAATCTATAATCTTTTATCTATTTGGGAATGAATTATATATATAGTATGAGCATTGTACTCATGGTTTAAAATTAGGCAGGATTTTTGGTATATAAGCATATTATAGACACCCTACGATAGATTGGGGTTCAAACTAAGGTATGAGGTAGGCAATAGGTGATGAAAGGTGAAATGAAGATCTGCAAAGCAGACCTTACTGTTTCAACATGTAAAGTAGAATGATTAAGGGAAAAAATGTTAGTGGAATTGAAAGAGAAAGTTTTCCAGAAATGAGTTTTTAAATTACTTCTCCCACTCTATGCTATAATCTACTGAGATTGCTACTCCTTAAATCAAAACAAAAAATAACCTAATATTTTAATGCTATATATGTCTGTTATTCTCACATTTACACATCATTATATACATATAACCAGTTAATATATTACTGTGTGTGTGTTTATCCCCATTATAACTAAACATTATTTAAAAACAAAATAATAATACAAAAAAAAATCTTTTACATATTAACAAACATTTCATAATTTTAGATTAATATACAATAATACCCTTTAGAAAATAAACTTCATTAATAAGCAGGGTATAATAGTTTTAGCATACACAAAATTATTACTCAAAGTTATAGCTATTATTATTGAAGAAAATTTTGTTTTCAATCGATTTTGGTTGTTTTAAAGTTCTGAGAAAAAATATAAAACTTTACCACTCAAATTTTTACCATAAGTCTCTAATATCATAAAAGAAAATATATAATGAAAATTCATATTAGCAGTCTCTATTCATTTTGTGGAGGCTTCCAAAAGTTCAAACTTAGCTTGTTAAATGTCCATACTTTTGCAGCAATCAATTTCTGCAGTTCACTGGAACAGTTTCTTTTTTTTGAGGATTATAATTATTTACTGGTGATGATGAGGTTATTTGCTTCAGTGGGAATCATATGGGCACTGGAACTGTTTCTTCACGTCCGGTTAAGCATAATTCTTCTAATAAATGGAGTGTATCAGTTGTTCTCCTTTTTATAATTTTTCTTGGGTTTAAATTTAGTCACTGGAATAACTGGACTAGCTGATTCAATACTTATTAGTAGATTAATTATTTCCTTCAGCCTTCAAATGCAGGTGAATGTTTTCTTTTAGTTAAAATATTGCATTTTCTCCCAATCAGTCATAGGTGTAGAATATTTTTAATTTTATTTCAGACAAGACACTTTTTTACTTCCTATATGATATGTGGTTGCATGGTGGGTCAGCAGGACCAAAATGAAACATATATATCTTTAACCTGCCATTCTGTTTTCAATCTTCAAAAAAAACTTTATATTAAAAAAAAGATTTTAAATTGATATCTGGCAGAATTAAAAATGCTTGTCTTTTCTAGTTTCAATATTTTAAAAATCTCTCTTAACTGATTTTTCAGACTGGTTTTATACTTTATTTCTTTCTCTATTTTCAGCAAGTCCTTTAATTATATGCCTAGTGTGACTTTCTCCACAAATATATTAAAAATCACACTATCTTGATTTCTCAGATTAATCCTGTTTTGAAGTAACATTGTTTTAATTTTTTGATATATCTGTCACAAAATGTCACACCTGAAAGTTCTTTTTGATCTATGATGAGAAGACCCTAAATTAGAGTTCTCACATATCTACACTTTAACAGAAAAACAACCAAAATTGTGGAGTAAAAAAAATATTTTAACAGATTTTATGTAATAAATGTAGATTTCTTTATGCAATGTACACACACTCTTTACCATTCAAATCATTTATAAAAAGTGGCTGATTAAAATAATGTGAATGCTTTTTAAAAAATATAATCTTAATATCTAAATTTAAATCCTTAACCTTCAAACCCCAAATTATATTCATAGAAAAACAAAATAGAAACAGATAATAATAAAATATTATAATCTAGCAAATGCATACTAGTTTTGAAGAAAGTTTGATATTTAAAATATGAAATGACAACTAAATAGCTTACACACACTGCCTATATAAGTGTGTTATAACCCTATAAAAATAACTATTAAATAAGAAGGTGTGTACTACTGTTTTGAGTTTTATCAACACACAAACAACTAAAGAACTAACTGTTTCTCACATTCTCTTTCTGTCTAAGGTTTTTAGAATTTGATCTTGTAGGGATTAACCTTGGGTGCCCTACAGCTTCCTTTTTTATATAAAAATATGATGATGATTTTTGTTCCACATTTTCTTTCATGCACATTACTACAAATTTAGCTACTGACTAAATTGTAATGGCACAATATATATATTAAAACAGTCGGGATGGTTGGAGCTAACACTCGTACCATATCTACCAAAAGAGGATGCCATCTAGGCCATTCAAATCTAGAAAAATTTTAAAGTCAGCCTATACGCAAGTTAAAAACCCAACTTTTATTTTATTGACCGTTTACCCTTGCCACTAGCTTAAGGAGATGCAGAAAACTTATATTTTACGATATATTTTATTAATTCTTATCTAAGAATGTTTTTAATATTAAAAAATATATAAAATAAGCCACTGCCAGTAATTATACACACACACAAAAAAACAATTTATTGATGCATATATATATAAATCATTTCAAAATTGAGGAATAAAATTTAGATTTAGATTTTAACATTACTTTTTTTAAAATTTAAATTACCATTTTAAATAGATTGCACAGATTGACATTTTAATAATAAATTATTTTTAGTGTGTTGGGTATAGATAGGCTATATAAATTTCTCAGCTAAAAACTTTTCCAAACAATCGTTCAATCTCAGACTAAAAGTTCATAGCCAAACCAACACTTGCTTTCGGATATATAGTCACAACCAATCCTATATGAAGGTGCTAGCATAAACCATGCTGAAAGGAATGTGCATCTGACAGTGTGATATTATTTAAGGGATGTGATCCTTGCCAGTACAGAAACGTGCATCTGTCTGACAAAGAAATCACATATATAAATTAATTAAAGAGTGCTATGTATGGGGGAGAGTGGTCTCTCTGCTGACTTATAAATCCTGTCCATAGAGCTAGAAATAAAAAAGGGTCAATGGCGCAGGAAATACCTCTGCGTCCACTGCAATGATATGACTCCCTCTTTGGGGTCATGCATTCATTTGGGCACATTGCCCTGTATGCTAAACATGCTTCACATTACATTGATATTAACACATATATTCATCCACCAGCATCGATCTAACCACAAGACAAATAATCCGAAACTAAACCTCCTTAAACTAACATAAACATAATAAATCTATAGAGCTATTTATCCCCAACTTAAATTTAATACATTTTAGTTAACAGATAGAAATAAATTAGTTAAATACAAACATAAATAAATAAAAATGGAAATGATTGAAATAGCAAACTTATATAAAAATAAATATTTATAATTATTATTGGTCAGATAAGAGTCCATTTACTTACTTTACTTTTTTTAGATTGATTACTTATTGAAGTTATAATGTAATTATTTAAAAAAAAGTTCAATTGGTAAAAGTTTATACTTTATGGTTTCTGTAGATTTAGAGATCCAACTTCGTGATCACTTATGTAGATTGTTTGTTCTTTTCTTTTTAATAAAATCGTTACTTGCCATTCATATAGTCAGGAACTGTCATCCAGAGGCCGCAGCTGGTTGTCCAAAAAATTAAATTTATTGCAGACTTCCACATCATGAAAGTCTGCAATATAGCTAGTTATAACCATATATTCATAGTCATCTCTCAGATAACAATTATAATAATCCTTTGGCTTTTATATTTTTATTAGTCTCTTATCATCCAATCTTTGGATTCAACCAGCAAGATGTCACTAATCTTTTCATGTTTCAGTTATGGTCTATGCTGTCATTTTCGTGCTTGCATTGGTCATTTAATTTCTTTGTATTCTCTTATCTGACCATTTAATTTATTTTAAATGTGTCAAGGGACAGCTTGCTTTCAAACAATCATTTAATTAATAAGGCAATCATTTCCATTTTCTAACATTAGAGAAATCAACATTTTTTCTATTTTCAAAGATATCAAATCTTTATATCTTTACTTTTTACAAAAAAATACTTTCAAATGCTTTTATTTTTAAAAGTTTTCAAAGTTTCCTATCTGTAGCGTATATATGTTACACAAGTTTTAATTTTCAGTTTTTACGTTGTTTTTTTTTCATTGTAATAAATCAATTTTTATTCACGATCTTTTATTTTAGTTTTAAAATAATGTAATGGCATATTTTTATACCGTTACAATATATATATAATTCTTAAATATTTGTTTGTTTTAATTCGAACCCGGTACAAATGGCGCCCAACATGGGGCTCGACTTGTCATAAATGACAGCTAAATAAATACTTTGTTTCTTGGTTAAAAATGTTTTATGCAAAAGTTAAATTACGTATGTAAAAGTGCTTTAATTTTTTAAAAAAAAGAATTGACCAAAAAATGTTTTTTCCAAAATGAAAAGAGATTTTGACATTTATGCTATCAAATCAGAGTCAATTAGATGTTTAGCGGAGTTAAAGCATTAAGATCGGGTAGAGAAAAGGACAAAAGGGTGGAGTAGTTTGTATTTCCATTTTAATAAGAAAAATAAATAAGTCGTATATTAAATTTAGTTTAACATAAGTGCTAGTACTTTGAAATTGAAATTTTCGAAAATGGATCTGAAAGAAAGCCCAATATATTTTAAAAATCCCCAGTTAGTGGAAAAAGAGAAAGAAGAAGTATCTGAGACATGAATAATGATGAAAATGATGATGAATATGATGCAAGAGTTTAAAGAAGAATTGTGTCAGAAATTTGAACAAAGCCAACAAGAGCTTAAAGCTGAATTCAAAGCAGAATTGATAAAAGAAATGCGTCAAGAAATTAAACAAAGTCAACAAGAATTGTGTCAGAAATTTAAACAAAGTCAGTTAGAACTCAAAGCAGAACTGAAGGAAGAAATTAGTCAGGTTAAAAAAGAAATTAAAGAACTCAGAGCAGAAGTAAGGGAAATAAGATATGAAATTACAGGAAAGATAGAGAAAAATCAAGAGATCGTAGAGGTAGATTTAGTCAAAGAAAATAAGGAAATTGAGGTCACAAAAGAGGTAGTAGAGTCAGATAGTGGTAAATATATTAGTTTGGAAATAGAAATTAAATTAGAATCAGATAGCATTGCTACAGATAAAGTAAAAACTTATGTAGATCAAAAGATAGAAAATAGCGTAAAGAGTTTTTATGAAGAATTAAAAATAAAATGTTTAAAGTAAATGTTCGCATTCGTTGTAGACGCAGATTTAAAAATAGATTAAAAAAAAGAAAGCGTAGAAAAAAATATTCCCAGATTGTAATAATTCAGAGTTTGTCTAGGTATAAAGGTTTTCTGATTTACAAAATTGAAAATAGAACAACAACAGAAAGAGATAAAGCAATAAATTATAAAAGTGGGACCGATAAGAGAGGAAAGTTAGTTTATATTATAGAATTTGTAGAAAGAAAAAGGGAAATGCCAGACATAGTTTAGAAGTTAGCTAAGGGTCAGAATATTAAAGTAGATGGAAATAAAAAGGACCGGAAATGGACAATGAGCACGAATATGATTATTCTAATGTAAATAAATCTGAGAAGTTTAAATCTGAAACTTCTATTTAAAACTAAGATAATAAATTTAAAAATAACTGAATAATAAGTTAAATGCTCGAAAGTAATAATAATAATGGAGGCTTACAAAATAAAAGATTTTTTTTTCTCCCCATGCACATATTAATTAAGAAAGAAAAATGCTTGTAAATAAACAGTTCAAATAAATAAAAAATCAATAAAATCAAGTTAAATAAATGGGTCAAATTAATGATGTAAAAGTAAAGTGGTAGGTTTAAATAAATAAAAAGATAACGGAATTTTTAGAATAAAATTAAGTTAGTCAAATAGATATTTGTACAATAATGAATCGCAATAAAATAAAACAGTTTTTTTCTGAGCACACACATTAAAATAAAATAGTTTTGAATATATGAAAGTTAATAAAAGGAAGTAATTATAAATTTTATTAAACGCTCACTATTATTTCAGTAATAGTTTTAACAAGACTGTAAACCTTAGCGATGAGTAGTAAATCATAAGATTTCACAAGTATTAATGTATTATAGGAATTGTGGACTTAATGAGTGACATATTTAATAACTTCACACTCTTATATCAAAACACTTCAGCTTCACCTATTTATATATAAAAGTAGGTTGAAGTAAAGAAGGGATTCTCTCTTTTCTTCATAGCGTAAGCATGTGTTTTAAAAGATCTACAGAGGTCCCTAGTGTAACGAGCACAGACGTTACATTGTTTTTTTATTATTAATCATAAAGTTAAAATAAAAAGTTCGCATTTAAAAAACAAAACTTAAAAACATTTAAAGATAAAAATATATCTTTAATTTGGAAAACACATTTAGTTAATCAGAAATGGAAATGATAAATTTAATTAGTTATGTAAACTAGCCTTGGGCATTTAAAATGTAAAAACATCGGTCAGATAGGAAGACAATAGAAACAAATAGCCAATGAAAGAAATCCATCGGGAAATCGGACCTCAGCGAAAGGATCTTCACATCGATGACATAATGTCAAATCAATCCTGAAGATAAATATAAAAGGACAGGTTGGACATTATTAGTTAGTTATTGATTATTAAAAGATGTAACGGATAGATGTTAGTGCTGAAGGGGTTGAAAAAGATGCACAGCTTTAATCCCTTCAGTTCTGCAGAGAAAGGAAAAAAATGAACTATCATTTTGCTACATTGAGGACCATAGGACGGCATGGGAATTCACGTGCATGACAAGCAACTGCAAGAAATTGGAAACAACAAACAACGGATAAAAATTGGACGTTTTAAACCGTAAGAACTTTATAAAATATAACGAACAATATTAATTTGAAACACTAAGAACTTTAAATTTTATATTTTCCTAGTATTTAATTGGTACAAATAGAATCCTATCTGACCAAACTAAAATATTTATTAATTAGTTATAATTTTATTTGATGTATTTCTCTTTTTGTTTTTGTGTAAAATCATTTCCATTTATTTATTTTTTGTTCTTTAAGTTTTATTATGATTTCTGTTTTCCGTTAAATTAAAGTAGTTAAATGTTAAACTTAAGTCGGGCATGAATGGCTGTATAGATTTGTAAAGTTATATTAGGGCAGGGTAATCTTAGGTTATTTGTTTTGTGGTTAAATTGGGTCAATGGATTGGATATATTGGTGTAATTTAGTAGATGTAGTACAGATTCGCTACTGGCAGAATCGCTTCATATGGCTGCACTCTCCCGCTTTGCCTATGGAAGGAATTATAAGATGTAGAACACAGTTCCTTTCTATGGAGTTTTTTTTTATTGCTCTTCTTCGCAGATAGACATAATATTCCTATCTGACGAGAGGCAATTACTTCTTTTAACTTTTTGTGCTGCCGTATTTCCATATTACATTGAATACATCGATGTATCAGATGGATTGATGCCAGTTTTGACTGCAGAATTTTAGCCTAAGGTTAAATAGGGATAGAATGTTTTATTTTCAAATGCAAATCTACGCAGTCTATTCAGACTCGACACAAAATAAAAATGCCTAAAATTTATGTTGTTTATAGACACTTGCATGGATTGTTTATCGGTTAATTGTGTTTTTCGTTTTCATATTTGATCAAAATATATAGACATTCGATGAATAACGATATCTTACTGGTGAGTATCTTAAATGTATTTGTTCGGATGTCTTTTAGGTTATTGATGACAATGCAAGTATCTTATGGTGAATACTACTGGGATTTTGTATCCCCTATGCAATTGTCGGTGTCAATAATTTTGTATTTTGATCATTTATGTTGATTTTGAAATGTTTTTGACAGTGAAATCTATGTAACCGATCTATATTCAATATTATAAAACAAGCTTTTATAAACTCCTCTGTGCAAACTTGTAAAAATTAAAATGTAAACAAATAATATAAAAATTAAAATGTAAATTTAAATTAAAATCAAGGTAAAATCTAAAATAAATATATTAAAATAATAAATGTAAATCTTATATATATGTGCTTAAATAAATGTTTGTATGCTAATTACTGGCAGTGGCTTAATTTTATTCTTTTCTTATATATACTTTTATATTATGTTATTAAATCTCTGCTTCTCCACTGAGCTAGTGACATGGGCTAATGACCGGATGCAAAATATAAAAAAAAAAAAAAATTTTTTTTTGACTTACGTATCTGCCTACTCTATAAATTTTTTCTAGGTTCAAATGCCTAGATGGTACCCTGTAGTGCAGGTACTTTAAGTCCAACTTCTCCGGATCATTACATTAGCGACGAATTTTTCAGATGCTCATCGCTAAAGTTTACAGCCTTGTTAACAGGAAGTAAGTAAATGGTTTAAAGTAATCAAGTCCAATAAAATCTTTGTATAATAATAAAGAGCAGTAAAACAAAATAGTTTTCTGAATACACGCACTTTAATATATAAGTTAAAGTAATGGGTTAAAATAATATCGTAATATAAATAAATATGTAAACTGATGTCCGTGATAGTTTCAAAATAATATTGTAGCACAAATAAATATTTAGAATAATGTTCGTAATAGTTTAAAAACAATGTAGTAATGTAAATAAATATGTTAAAGTAATGTTCATATGAGTTTAAAAATAATATTGAAAGGTTAAAATAATATACAAAGTCAATCTAAGTTATATTAGGAGTGTATAAGGGTTCGAATCTAAAGGGATGAGGGTAGTATTGAAACAAGTTAGATAAGGATTAAGTTTAAAGCTCACGCCCAACTGATGAGTGCTGGTTTAGCACAAAATACTAATATTGGTGATTATTAATCTTTTATACATGTGTGTGGTCATGTGTATCAGTTGTATGAGATAGTGTGGATAGTTGAAGGGTGCTTGAAAATCTGAGTTCAAAAAATCTGAGTTCAAATCCTCTATACTTACAATTAAGCTCCCAGGTTTGTGAAGAGTGCCTGGTTTTCAAATATTTACATATTAAGCTTGTATCCTGTCCATCCCTCTTATATGTATTTAATGGATACTTTCCTATACATGAGGGGTCAGAGTGACTTCAGGTCAACATGGGCATGGCAATAATATTAGCATCAGCATGGGATTTGAGTTTTCATCATCAGATTTTCAATGATATGGATGGCTGAAAAGTTGGAGGTTGCAGTGGATTGAAGCCTGTCCATTAAAGTATGAAGATTTGCTATCTTAATATAAACTGAGCATTGATTATATATATATGTGTGAGAGATGATAGTGTGGACCAACTGATGAGTGCTGGTTTAGCATGAAATACGTATATTGGTGATTATTAATCTTTTCTACATGTATGTGGTCATGTGTATCAGTTGTATGAGATAGTGAGGATAGTTGAAGGGTGTTTGAAAATCTGAGTTCAAATCCTCTATACTTACAATTAAGCTCCCAGATTTGTGAAGAGTGCCTGGTTTCAAATATTTAAATAAGCATGAAAAAACTGAGATACCTTAAATTTCTTCTAGCCGTTCATTGTAAGTTAATGACTTTAAAGAAATAGACTTTAACACTTAAAAATAAAAAAATTAGAAAAAATTACACTATTTAAGTTTAATCAATGACAATGTCGGTGAGAAAAAATCAGTCACAAGCCCCTTTGTCTTAGTTTCTTCTGAAAGTAGACATCATGGGTCTGCATTCAATTTCAAGATTAATAACAAGTGAACTAATTAACATGAATAAAGTTTTTTTTAATAATAAACAGAAAAATATAATAATTTACTGATTTCCCATATTTTAAATCCAATAATATTTTTATTTCGCTATGATTTTGTTTATATCAGAAGTTTAAAATAATAAGTTTAACCCTTTATTTGCCAAGTTTATTATATATTTTATTTTTAAAGTTTAATAAATAAATTAAATATTGTAATGAATAGAATCAAAGATTTAAAGACTAATAAGTAAATACATGAATACACACACACATAAGAACCAGAAACTAATTTTATTTAAGACAAGCTTATTTTAATAATAAATCTAAACTTTGAATAATTAAATATGACTGAATTATTTTGACAATTAATAAGTATAAATTATAAATATAATTAAATGAAATAATTTACCTAACTTATTAGCAATTTAGTAACCTAATAAATTTTAAACCCTAACAATTAAAATATTCATTCAGCTAGATTTCTTTCATTCTTTCTTTCTATCTTTCCTTTTAACTTTTATAAATTTAAAATTATGAATGCACATTATACTAAATATTAACTAAATATGTGTATAGCAGTTATATAATTTATTAATACCTTTTCTTAAATACTAATTTAAATCTAAATATATGACATATTGCTTATTAAGTGATACTATTTTATTTACAGATTAGATAATATAATTTTAAGACTCTAGTTATTAGCTATATTTTATCTTTCATTTTTTTATATAGCTAATTATCGTCTAATGCACTGATAAAATATTGCTTATAACACTTTTTTATATACACTTTAATGTAACAAATTTTTTAAAAAACTTCTTTATTTTGCTTACAGTTTTGACTGTCCAGAGAAGAAGATTAGAGTTCTGATGAATACTGCTGTATAGTCAAAACTGTAAGGAAAATAAAGAAGTTTTTAAGAAAATTTGTTGCATTAAAGTGTATATGAAGAAGTGTTATAAACAATATATATATAAAAATTAAAAAGACTTATAAATCCAATAAATAATATTATATTTCAACCAGAGGACTGGTTTTCATCAGATAGAAAAAATACACAGCAAAATGGCGATATATATAATTATATGAAAAGAGTCCAAGACAATGAGAAGCCAAGATTGGCAGAGAAAATCTGATTTTATTTTTGGGATTTATATTTTTTAATATCAATCCATTGTAAGAGAAAAGTGACAAACTTTCTTTTTTTCATATGTCATAGCATTGGCCAGTATGCAAACCCACAACCATCTGCAAACAACTATTGTGCTTGCAAGGTGACTGAGATGACCTATTGGCTAACAACACTTGACTATAAACTTTCTTTTTTGTATCAAAATTGGAAATTGATGTGAATCAATTAAAGTGGTCTGGGTAAAACCCAGATAAAATTTTAAAGATTGAAATAAGTGATAACAACCTTAAAGTGTAAAAAGCTGTATGAATTGTTCTAATCCATTAGCCACAAAGGTAGAGCTGGCTGATAAAATTGTTGTAGGAGGTTACTAAAATTCATATGATAATGCATGTGTTGTATAAACTATTCACCAGGTGCTGAGAGATTGATTTATTATTACGAATATTACTGTTATGATTGTTGTTGTTTCTTTACTATAGAAGCATGAAGATATAGAATAATCTAATGTGGAATGCATTGCTGAGCTGAGCTCCTTTCATCTGACATATGACTTCCACCTATAAGGTGGTGAGACCATTTAATAATGTCACATCTAAGAAGGAAACATTGATCATCCAATATTAAGAAAACTAATAAAAAAAGGAAACAAAGCTCAGAAGCTTCAAACAAAAGTTCTGACAAGTTATATAAATAAGTTGCAGTTTTATTGATGCTGCCATAAAGATAAAAATATTGAGAAGAAACCTCAAGAAAATGAAAATATCAACATTAACCAGTGATATGAATATTGAGTAGAAGCCCACTTCTGTACACCCACTCATCTCTTTCCAAACTGACAGCGTGTAGCCATGTAATTCCAGCTGACAATGATGACCAAGATCTCAATGCCTATAACTTATTAAAGTGAAATTAAGTCCTTGCTGCCCTGTCATTCAGTTGTTCAACACACTCAGAAATTGGAAGTCCAAATGAAGACCAAAGATGCTGGAAGATATTTTTTTTATTTATTGATTTACTATAATTAGTTAAATATTATTTAGACACTGTAATAAAAAAGAATCTTATTGATATATGTATTTTTTGCAAAGTACATGTATGTTGAATCTTATAAAAATTATTTAAGGAGCATTATGGGAGAAGAAAGGTTAAAATAATATGACCTTTTTGGATATAGAGCAAAAAGTTTTGTTGAATTGACACTGTAAAAATACTTGATAAATTTACAAAAAATAAAGCAAGGTGGAAATTCATATAAATATGTTTTTTAATAAATTCATTTAATGTAACATGGAATGAAATTTTTGATTACTTTTTTTGTTAATAACTTAATGAGAGTTTGCTCAAAAATTTTTTTTTTCTAAGTTTAGTTTGATGGTCCCTGAAATTTTTAACATTTAAGACCCTCATTTGCCTTAATCCACCTCTGTTAATTACCCTGATTTGATAGCCATTGCATATTGCTTTGAAGAGAACAAATAACTCTGATTAATTAAAGTAATATTTTGACAAATGTTAAAATTATATATATATATATTTCTTTTCATTGAAAAATATAATTAAACATAAAATTTTAGTTACTTTATTATTATTAGGAAGTTGAAATTAAAATTGATAAATAATTTACTGTAAACATTTTTTTCTTTTAGTACATTTTTAAAATTAAAATTATAACTAATAAATAATTTAAAATATAAATGAAAAAAAAATTATTTATCTAATTTTATAGTTATTTTTTATACATTTAAATAACATATTACCATATGCATTTTATTAAAAAATAATGTTTGAGTATTATTATTTACTAAAAGTAAATATCTAAATCAAGAATTATAAGAATTTGATAAAATTAAATACAATTATTATAAAAAACAACTAATTAAATGTTTAATTTCTCCATTAACTAAATCCTTAAAACAGGCAAAACTCTTCATACAGAAGTGCCATTCAGTGCAATCCAGAGTAATCAATGGATGCAAGAAGTTTGTGCTTAAAATATCTATCTAGTATGGAAACAGTAAGATTTGCTTTGAAGATCTTCATTTTACCTTTCCTCACATCTTTCCTGCCCTCATATCTTAGTTTATATCCCCAATGTATCATAGTATGTCTGTAATGTCCTTATATGCTGAAAATCTTGCCTAATTTATATATAAATATATATCTAATTCCCAGCAGAAATAACTAATATAAATTATGTGTATGTAAATGTAAAAATATTCATTTAAAAAGTACGTTATATAGGTCGTGTTTGTGCACATACTGTGGTATATTCATTTTTAAAAACTTAAGTTAAAATAGTATTTTGTTATTTAAATTTGTTTCTGTTTAAATCTGTTCATAAAAAAAGATATTAACATTGATAATATTTGTTTTAGTTTAAAATAAAATTATATTCATCTCATAAGTAGATTGAAACATTGAAAATTAAAAGAAGTAAATAAGTTGTAATTTTAGATTTTAAAATTATGCCATCAATTTTATGTAAAAAGTAAATGAGGGTTGGTAAGAAATCAATAGTTTTAATTAATATATTCTAGTGGCTTATCAAGAAAGACAGCAGATGTCGACTGAAGATATTTTTTCACTAGCAAAGGTTTTTCTTAAATGAATTTAAAATTTTAATCCGAATATCTACAAGGTAATTAACAATAGTAAAATTAATTATAACATTTATTAAGTTTTTTGGATGCTCGGATAAGTTTAATTACAGCATTGATTAGATAGCAAATCTTTTTTGGGTATGTTTGTTATGCTGCAGGGCAGTATTTTTGTACAACTCTCTTATATATAGGGCTGGATTTATTTTAACAAGGAGTGGGCAATTAAACTTCAAGCAATTTGTTATTAAAATCAGAAATTAGTCAAGTAAATTTTAAAGTTATCAATTATATTTGTGAGTCAAAAAGCTGTTTTGTAAAAGTGGAATTTGCTGAGAGTTAAGAATTTATTCCACTACAAGAAGCTAAAGCCAGGTGTATTTGGAGAACTGCACATCCCAGCCTTTAATGAGAAATTTAAAATGTCAGTGTATAGCCAGCAAGGCTATTTTCCTTTCGAAAATGGCCGTCTGCTGCACATGATGCCAACTGATGCCTTCACTTAAGAAGCCTTGAAAATTGCCACCACTGCTGAAGATGTGAGCTTTGAACCAAAAGTTACTGCCAAATTATTGTAAATGCTGCTGCCATCAAACAGTTAGTGCATATACAAACCTGTTTGCTGTGATATTACTAATAGTTGTTTGCTGTGATATTACTAATAGTTGAATGCATTTGGAATATTTAAATGAAATTAACTTTTGTAAAGACATTCAACAGACATATTAGATGATAAAAATAGTCCAATATAAAAATACAGCTAGAAAAGTCTCCATATGAAAATGAATTAAAATGCCTTACTTCCAATGAGGTAATCTAATTAACCCAAGAGCTTTTGTGAAATTATATTCCTTTTTATAAGCTGTAGCTAATTTAATTTGTTTTTTGTCTTAAAATGTTTTTCTGTAAAATTTCTATGACTTAATTAGTGTGCACTGTCTCTATACTTAGGTTAATATTTTGTATTTAGTAATCTGTTTTCTTTTATTATATTATGATGGTGTGCCAATATAGCCATTAATCGAGTGAATTACTCCTTTTCTGTTTGTTAAATTAATATGACATTGATTTCGCATTTTAATTATAAATTGGTTTTATTTTTATATCTCATTAAATCACTTATTTGAGAACTATCTTACTATCTTTTAATCATTAAATAATTTTGCATTTAGAAATCCATATGTCTATTTGTTTTAACATAATGTGAGGATATGTGCAAGGTTAATGGGTGAATAGTATACAAATGCATGATTGTGGATTAATTCTTGTATTCTTATAAACCCCATAATTATGCATTTTCCCTATTTAAATATGTTTTATTGTCTTTTGCTTAATTTCCAAACTTATAATTTTGAGGTCGAGAGTGTGTGGATTTTTTTAAAATAAATATTTGGGAATTGATTAGGTGCCTTATTAAACTAAAATGCGTTCTTTTAAAATATTTTATGTACTTTGTTTGAGTGTTGCTGGTAGGTGTATGGGATGTTTGAGACCGCTTTGTTTCTTCAAGGGCTTTAAATGGCTAAAACCATTTCCCCCTTTTCTTTTTTACTGCAGTTTCCAGTTAGAGTGTGTATTAGAATTGTCACACCTAAGAATTCTATGTGGTTTTTACACAGTCACTAAGTATTTGGATGAGTTCAGACTTGGGCTGCCATGCGACACAACTTCCAATGAATTTATGGCAAGATGCCATTCCGTATATCATTTTTCTTATTTATTGATTAGTTATTTTATTTTGCAAAGCTTCATGATTTTAATGTACCACAACCTCCGTCCTTTACATTAAATCTTCACTAGCACCACCAATCCCTTAATGTGAATTTAGTTATGTCCATTAATTTGCATGTCTTAATCACATCCCTTATCTTATAGCTTAATGAGTATCAGTCTGTTCTATTCTCGAATTCAATAAACGTTTTGTTGAAATCTTTACTATCTCAAATCTTTTAATTCAATAATTTATTATATTTACTCAAAGCACCTCACATATCTTCGCAAACTCTCTTTATTAATTTTACTTAGGCACATTATCATAATGTTATTGCATTAACCCAATGTATAAAGAATTAATTAATCAGCTATTATGTAAATTTAACTAACGTTTTGTTTCAACATATATCTTTAATTATTCATCACTGTCTTACATACAGCGCACATATATATTTGTTAAATCAATAAATCTTTTGAAGTTTACTATTTATTTTGATTCTAATTATTAACTTTCTTGATCCACACCACTATCTTGGTCTATATCACTTTTATATATCTATTGTATACCATCCATACATGTTAATTAGCAGACTTAAGTTTATATTGTAGTATAGAGACTCTTGTTTTCCCCTGACCACCGTCACTGGTAAAACGGTTATATAATCAGTAGCATCAGATGTGTTATCAAATAGGTGATGCTGTAGAGCATAGAAATTTGATTCAATTTACGATTTCTGAGAAGCAGCTTTTCTTAGTGTTGAGTTTATTGTCTGGATTTAAATTCTGCAGGGTGTTAGCAAGATAGATAAATCTGACCGTTACAGTACCTGCTTATCCAATAATGCCAGACTAGATTCTAACTTGTGGCTTTCATCAGAAAAGTCTTAGAATTAAGAGCCCTGCATGTAGATATTAGAATTTAATGCAACCAACTAGCAGTCACTTTTTATTTGCACTTAATTACAATACTAAGAGTCTAAAATTGAAAACATATTTTCAATCCAAGCTTGTTAGCATATATAGTGATATAGGTCTGAACACAATTTAGTAGTCTCACATTTTGATGTTTTTGATTTTCTAATAACCATAGCCACCACTATTATATTAAGAAGAATTGGTATTAAACCACTAAATATCACATAATCATTATGCTTGCTCAATCTGTTAAAACTGTCAAAACTCTCCATATAGTAATGTCATTGATATCCAGAGTAATTAATAGATGCAAGAAGGTTTGTGTATAAAATTTTTATCTGGTACCTACTCATCCAATATCCCCAGACTGGTTTGTAGCTGGTGACTTTCATCAGTAAAGATCCATGAATCTGAGAGCTCTGCATATAGATCTTAGGATCTAAGGCAAACCTCCGGCAGCCCCCTCTTTATCTCTACTAAACTAGAGACTAAATTTCAAAACAATATTGTCAATCCAAGCTTATTGTCTTATAGAGTTATAAAGTCTAAACTTTGTTCAGTACTTATACATTTTGATGCCTTTGATTGTTTAATAATAATAGCCACCACTGTAGCATGATTGATATTAAACCAATAAACATCACATGATCCCCATTTTTTATGCTTTCTCAAATTGTTAAAACATTTGAGACTCTTCATACCATTGTGCCACTCAGTGCAAGCCAAAGTAATCAATGGATGCAAGAAGGTTTGTGCATAAAATCCCTATCTACTACTACTTATACAATATCCTCAGATTTATTTTTAGCTTGTCACTTTTATCTATGAGTAACCTTGGATCTGAGAGCACTGCATGTAGATCTTAAGATCTAATTCAAAACTCCAGCAGCCACCTTTAATGTCTACTTAACTATAAAACGATGAGTCTAAAATTGAAAACATAATAGTATTTTCAATCCTACTTCATTAGCTTATATAGTCATATTGTTCTAAATCCAGATCAATACTCATACATTTCGGAATTTTTGGTTCTTTAATAACCATAGCCAACACTATTTTATTGGGCAGGGTTAGTATTAAATCACTAAAGATCACATGATCCGTATTTTCTCTGCTTGTTAAAGCTGTTGAAATAAATCAAACTCTTCATAGTGTAGTACCACTCATTGCAAGTTAGAATAATTATTAATGAATAGAAAAAGGCTTGTGCATAAAATCCCTATATATTATCTACTCATCCAATATCCACAGACTACATTCTAACTTGTGGCTTTCATCAGTGAGGAGCCTTGGATCAGAGAGCACTACATGTGATGTTTACTGGTTTAATACCAATTGTGCCTAATAGGGTCGTGGTTGGTGTAGCTATTAAAGAACTATAGACAACAAAATGTATATGTACTGAACTGAATTCAAACCTATACTATTATATCAGTTAAGGAGAATGGATTAAAAATATTGGTTTTTAATTTTTGTCTCACAGTTTGTCGTTGTGAGGATATGAATAGTGGCTGCTAGAGTGTTGTATTAGATCCTAATGTCTAGCTCTAGGTGAAATGCTCTTAAAT
The DNA here is from genome assembly GCA_028023455.1 of Epiperipatus broadwayi. NCBI lineage: Eukaryota > Metazoa > Onychophora > Udeonychophora > Euonychophora > Peripatidae > Epiperipatus > Epiperipatus broadwayi. The sequence continues at coordinate 1,405,203 of JAQFVV010012651.1, read as the reverse complement.
ACAAGACTCCTCTCTGATGAAAGCCACAAGCAAGAAACTAATCTCTGGATATTATATGATTAGATTCTAGATAGGACGTTTATGCACAAATCTTCTTGCATCCATTGATTATTCTCACTTGCCCTGTGTTGCACTACTGTATGAAGTGTCTTTCCTGTTTTAACAACTTGATCATGCATAGAAAATGGTGATCATGTGCTGTTGAGTGATTTAGTTAATCTAACCTAAGGAGCTTATAATATTGGCATGGTTAGAGCTGGAAAACACAATAGCATTACAATACCCAACATAATTATAAGACAAAGAAATGGGAAATCACATTTAAATTTTCATTATTTTAGAAATATAATTAATTGTCACTTTATTACTGGTACTTTCAAAACTATAGGAAAATTAAGGTAAATATTCTAATACATGCATAGTTGTTAATACTTACTTAAGTTAGACTGTAATTGAATAGTAATGATCTATATCATTTATAATCTAAGACCTACTATTAATATCTTTTTTATCCAGGCATCCCTCTCATGCATTGTTTTATTCTTTCCTAAAACAGCTCTATTTTTTATATTAGTTTCAATTTTCGTTTTCGAAAACTTTTATTGTGAAAGTTGGAAAAGCTAAAATCTTCTGTTCTTATTTTTTATGGGTTTTTGCCTAAATAATTTTCTATTATGTGCTCAATACATTTTTGTTAACATACATAAGAATTTTGTTTGCTATATGTAGTAAGTTATATTTCCCAATTTTTAATACTTGCCCATTTGTCAGAACATCAGCTGTCAATACATTTATTTTAAACATCTGGCCTTATACAAATAAAGTATATTTTAAATACTTACTATGTATTTCTCTTGATTGTGCATTTTTTTAAAAATTTGTTGCACTATTTTACTATAATGCCAATTTCTTTGTTTTATGCTTCATTAATTTCATTTATTGTTTTCATTTTTTATTTAATATATTTGTTTTTACTTGTATTTTCATCCAATTGATTTGTCCCACTTATTTTTTGAAGTGATGTCGTGATTCAGTTATAATTTGATCTGTTATTTGCATTTCCTTTTGCATTACACTCTCCAAATGATATATAAAATATATTCTGTCATTCTCTTTGTTCTCTTCTCTCTTCATTATTTGAGATTTATCCTGATTACCTTCTAGATAACTTTGGTTCAATTTTTGATTGCATTTTTTACACAATTGACAATCTTGCTTCTGATTAATCTTTTATTTTTTAAAACAACATCTACTTTTCAAGGGTGATTTTTCCTATTTTGTTTAGAAACCTTTGAATTGCTTCTGATTTTTTATTATCTTCTCTGTATTGATTGTTTTTTCTACTTTCTTTAGAATATTTTCTTACATTTCATTAACTTTTTTCTCTGTATTGATTGTTTTCTTCTACTTTCTTTAGAATATTTTCTTACATTTCTTTACTGTTTTTTTTCTGTTTTTTTTTTCTAATTTATTGGTCTATTTGTTCATACTTTTTATTATCCTCTTTTCTTGTTCATATTTCTCTTTATTAGCCTCTTCTCTTCGTTTATCTCTCTTTAATTATTCTATTCTTATAGGTTTTAGCTTTTTTTATTTCTCTGAACATTTGCAATATACTATCATGAATTCATCCTTTAATCTGTTAGATTCCTTCCACTGGATACTGATCTTTTGAATTCTGATCACACTCTTCTTACATCTTCAATTTTTTACGCATTATACAAGTTTATATTTGATCTTTTTTAAAGTTAAGTAAAAACTGTGTTAAATTACTTTTGCACCCAAAAATACAAATACAAACTTAAAATATATCTTATAAAATATGCTTCACATCACAACCTTCTTCATGCAACTTTTCACCTTATCTAACATTACTACTATAATTATTATTACATCTAATCTGTCTTATTTTAACCTTACTGGCTCAACACATTGTTTTATTAATCTAATTCAATTTTTTAGTTTTCATTCATTTACAAGTGTATCAGATTATGTGTGTAAGTCTGTTTTCTATTTTTATTTTTATTATATATTATTCTTTTAAACATTTATGCAGATATAATAATAAGTTAATTATACAAAACATTTATCAAAGCCATTTTTAATAGATTTGACCAGAATATGAAAGAAAAAAGTTTATGATTAACTGAAATCCTGGAATAGAGTCATAATCCAGCCATTGCACTTGAACTACAAGACAGCATGAACACCATAAGGTCTATATCAATTTAGAGACTGTAAAGTACAATAACCCGTAATATAAATAACTGCATATTTTTTACAACATCCTATTTTTTGTCAATTTAAAAAGGTAATAAAAAATTGCAAACTATACCTTGCTTCTTTTAGTTTTAAAGGCTGGTAAATACAACTTCATATCTGGCTCACTATTTACAAGGCTTACAGACTGAGATTCATGACAGTATAATGTTAACTTATCCTGATAAACAACTGAAAATAACAAAACTAAAAAGTAGATTAGTAAGTTTCTGAGATAGAAAATACTCTGGAGTTACATAAAATCATGGTATTTAAAAAAAAAATGAAAATCTTCCATCCATCATTAGTATTGAAAGTACAATTAAACAATTTTCAAAAGCCACACATTTAATTGAACCTTCCAAAATAATACTTTGACTTTTTGTTCAACTTTACACATGAATACCTATGTACACATCAATATCATTAATAATTTATGATCAATTAAAATTTTATTTTCATCTATACTCTTGTCACATAATTCAATGTAATACATATTTTATAGAGAATTTTTCATCAAAATAAAAAGAACTTTTAGATGTAATTTTTAACTTCAATTTGTGTGTCTATGTATAGTGACAAAAAGAACTTGGTCATTGTCAGACCTTCAATTTGTTGGTTAATTCTAATGGTACATAACATAAAGGTGAATATGGGTGTAAGAGCAGAACATCAACCTCACCATAAAATAATCCAAAACAGTAAAAATATAAAAGAAATGCCTAACAGGAAAAATATAAAATGAGGGTTGTAACATTGAATGAGCATAAACTAACCTATATGTAGTATTTCATCTATTACATATTAGAGATGTCTGCCTATCCCTTGTATATGTATTTAATGGATTATGTCCTGTACATGAGGGGTCAGATTGACTTTGGGTCAACATGGGTGTGACAATGGTCTCGGCCTCGGGGTGGCCTTTGAGCGTTCCATCATCAGATTTTCAATTGGATGGACGGTTGAAGAGTTGGAATGCGGAGTGGATTGAAGCCTGTCCATTAAAGTAGGAGGATTTGCTATCTTAATATATATCTGAGCACTTGTAGCATATATGTGTGGAGATGGTAATCTGGACCAACTGATGATTGCTGGTTTAGCATGAAATACGATATTGGTGATTATTTATCTTTTCGACATATGTGTGTTCGGATGTATCAGTGTTATGAGATAGTGTGGAGAGTGGTGGGTCATGTGAGGGTCTGTGCTCATACCCTGTCTATTACTAATAATACTTTATAAAATATAGATTAATAATAGTTTTACCTAGTACTAAAATAGAATAATAAACAGTCAAATCATCAATGAACAGTCAAACATTTTCCTTGTAACTAGATCTGAGTGATCTACAATATAAACAGGCTACAAATCTAGCTGGTGCAAAACTCAGGATAAAATATAAGAATTATTGGAATGCATACAACTATGTACTAATGGATCACTCATAATAAAAAATAAAACAGGGACAACAATATCTGCTGATCATCATGAACAATCTGGCCATATGGTGTTATTAATATATAGGCCAATTATAAACTAAATTTTTCAGAAAAGAAATGCATTAAATGGAGTGTAAAGGTGATGTTTTTCTGCCATCCAGAATCATCATCTGGATGTCAATATACAAATATAAACCTTCACATCTCTATAACTAACTATTATTGCCCTATAGAGCTGACTCAAGATATTAAGACTATGGTTGTGACTATGAACACAGGAAAGTTGAATACACAGCTTATTATACTATAAATAATTTTACAAAGGGAAATTAAAAATATCCTAATACTCTAAACTGTAATAAAATTAAGGGTACTCATCTGATTTTGTCAGCCACAGTATGGTGCTATTTCTAACCAAAAACACATTAATATAACGTTCCTGGGCTAGCAATTCTGTAATTAATATTGACTTTTTTTTACTTACAAAGTTTACTTTCTTTTTGTATTTTTATATTGGACTATTTCCATCATCTAATATGTGTGTTGAATGTGTTTAGAAAAGTTTAATTTTAGTTAAATATTCCAAATGCATTCAACTGTTAGTAAAATCACAGCAAACAGGTTAGTATATGCACCAACTGTTAGTAATATCACAGTAAACAAATGTTAGTAATATCACAGCAAACAGGTTAGTATATGCACTAACTGTTAGTAATATCACAACAAACAGGTTAGTATATACACAATGTTTTGAGTGGTATTTTTCTCCCCTCTTCTTCAGGTGTTGCTGGCCTGACCTGTGACAGTACTAGCATGGGATTCGAATCTGGGTCCTTAGATTCTTGATAATTGAACTTTAAGGTAATGCTCTAACCAACTGAGCCATCCTGACAAAGGCAACAGTATGTAGTAATTTCATATACTTATCTATGAGGTTCTCCACTTTTTCCTCAGAGCAAAGTTGATTAGTGGTTTCCATACATTATGTAAAGTCACACTAGTTGGCTTATGGGATTTGTTGCCATTGTCATGTGAGCAGCTTCTTTATCTTCTTTGTACCTTTTCTTCTTTGTCCAATATTTTTTGTATTTTCCCAATTGTACGTATGTTCATTGGTCCATACATGGTCTGCTAACTTAGATACATCTGTTTTCTCTCTTCTAATCATCAGTTTATATTCTTGCAAGCACTTTTAAATGGGACGGCTGGTTTCACCAATATATATTCTTCCACATTCACATGTATTTCATAGATGCAGTTTTTTTCTTTGCAGCATTTCAAGTTTAGGCTTTGTAGATGTTAGAATTCCTCATAGTGTGGTATGGCTCTGGAAAGCTGTTCTGATGTTATACTGATTGCAGATTTTCCTTAATTTGTCTGCTATTTTTGGAATGTATGGATACACTACAGTACCAAAATTTGTCCTTCCTCTTGATGGTACTTTTTGTTGTAGTGTATCCATACATTCCAAAAATAGCAGACAAATTAAGGAAAATCTGCAATCAGTATAACAGCAGAACAGCTTTCCAGAGCCATACCACACTACGAGGAATTCTAACATCTACAAAGCCTAAACTTGAAATGCTGCAAAGAAAAAACTGCATCTATGAAATACCATGTGAATGTGGAAGAACATATATTGGTGAAACCAGCTATCCCATTTAAAAGCGCTTGCAAAAACATAAACTGATGATTAGAAGAGAGAAAACAGATGTATCTAAGGTAGCAGACCATGTATGGACCAATGAACATATGTTCGATTGGGAAAATACAAAAATATTGGACAAAGAATAAAAGGTACAAAGAAGAAAATTTAAAGAAGCTGCTCACATGACAATGACAACAAATCCCATAAGCCAACCTAGTGTGACTATACATAATGTATGGAAGCCACTAATCAACTTTCCTCTGAGGAAAAAGTGGAGAAATCAGGAGGAACCTCATATATAAGTATATGAAATTACTACATATTGTTGCATTTGGCAGGATGGCTCAGTTGGTTAGAGCATTACCTTAAAGTTCAATTATCAAGAATCTAAGGACCCAGGTTCGAATCCCATGCTAGTACTGTCACTGGTCAGGCCAGCAACACCTGAAGAAGAGGGGAGAAAAATACCTCTCGAAACACTGTGCATATACTAACCTGTTTGCTGTGATATTACTAACATTTGTTTGCTGTGATATTACTAACAATTGGTGCATATACTAACCTGTTGCTGTGATATTACTAACAGTTGAATGCATTTGGAATATTTAACTAAAATTAAACTTTTCTAAACACATTCAACACACATATTAGATGATGGAAATAGTCCAATATAAAAATACAGCTAGAACACCATCATCACAAACCTTCAGAAAAACATTTACTTTCTTTTGTTTCTGAATTATTTTTCCCAAATAATATTTTTGACAATGGGATAATAATAGTTTTTTTTTTTTTATTGACAAGAGTGTCTTTTCTGGTGTGTGTTTAAATAGTAATTTGTGTTTTTTTAAATAGTATTGCTGTTTTTGTAAAATTGGATTGACAAAATTCAAGAGAGAATGGGTTTTTTTGATGGATCTTTAAATAATAATTTACATTATTTTGATAGGTTTACATTTGATTGCCAACAACAATTAGTGGGAGGGGTGTTTTTGTGTATGGTTAAATAATAATTTACTTTACTTTTATAGGTTTACATTTCATTGCCGACAACAATTATTGGGAGAAGTAGTTTTTTTTATGTATGTTTAAATAAAAATTTAAGTTACTTTTATTGGTTTACATTTGATTGACAACTGATTTGACTTTCTTTCATTTAGAAATTATGGTTTTGGTTCTACAAATAAATATTTTTGACAATGGGACAATAATAGTTGTTATTTAATTTTTATTGACAAGAGGGTGTTTTTGGTGTATGTTCAAATAGTAATTTAGGTTATGTTTTAATAATAAGCTACGGTCTTACTTTTATTGGTTTACATTTAATTGACACTAATTATTGGGAGGGGTGTTTTTTGTGTATGATTGTAGACAACAATTATTGGGAGAAAAGGTGTAACCATTTAAAGAATAGTTTACATTACTTTTAGTGGTGGTGTACATTTGATTGATGACAATAATTAGTGAGATGGGTGGGTGTTTTTGGGTGATGATTAAATACTAATTTACATTCTTTTTATTTTACATTTGATTGCCGACAACAATTATTGGGAGAAAGGGGTTGTGTTTTTTGTGTATGTTTAAATAAAAATTGAAGTTACTTTTATTGGTTACATTTGATTGCCAACTGATTTGACTTTTTTTGTTTATAAATTATTGTTTTGGTTTCCCAAAAACCTAATATTTTTGACAATGGAACAATAATAGTTGTTGTTTCTTTCATTTTTAATGACAAGAGGGTCTTTTTTGGTGTATGTTCAAATAGTAATTTGGATTACATTTAAAAACATAATTGGTTTACCTTACTTTTAGTTCTTTAGATTTGATTTCCAACAACAATTAGTGGGAGGGGTGTTTTTGTGTATGATTAAAGAATAATTGTGCATTACTTTTATTTTTTACATTTCATTGCCGAGAACAATTATTGGGAGAAAGGGTTTACATTTTTTTGTTTGTGTGTATGTTTAAATCAAAATTTAAGTTACTTTTATTGGTTACCATTTGATTGACAACTGATTTGACTTTCTCTTTTTTCATTTATAAATTATTTGGGTTTCCCAAATAATATTTGGTTTGACAATGGGATAATAATAGTTGTTTCTTTAATTTTTATTGACAAGAGCGGGTCTTTTTTGGTATATGTTCAAATAGTAATTTGAGTTATGTTTAAATAATAATTTACAGTCTTACTTTTATTGGTTTACATTTGATTGCTGACAACAATTAGTGGGAGATTTTTTTTCTATATGATTAAAGAATAATTGATGTTCCTTTTATTTGACCATTTGATTGCCGATGACAACAATTATTGTGAGAAGTGGGTTTTTTGGGCTATGTTTAAATAAAAATTTTAGTTACTTCTTTTATTTGACATTTGATTGCCAACGACAATAATTATTGGGAGAAGGGATGTATGTTTAAATAAAAATTGAAATTACTTCTTTTATTTTTTATATTTGACGAAGGCCATTTGGAGTCTGTCAAACAAGCTGCTGTTTATGAAGTGAACATTTCCATCAGCAACAATGAGACTTTCAAATGAAAGTCAAAAGATGTTTTTGAACCTTAAATCTGCATATATTTGCCGCACAATTCAATCTTTTCTTTTAGCAGCAGGATATTTTTTCTGCTGTAGAAATACTCCAGAACTGGCTTCTGTGTATGGCAATTCCTATCTTTTCAAGTTGTCTGTGTTGGAATTAGCTATCTTTTTGGTCTCAGAAAATTTCTTGCTAAAACGTGACTCAAAGCATGATCATTAAAAATTTTACACTACTCCATCCTAATTGAGAATTTATGAGGCTTATAGCTTTATGAGGAACAATCATGACACTGTTAAAATTGTTAAAAGGTAACAGTACATCAATTCATCTTAAAAATGGCCCCAATAAAAATTTAAATAATATTTGACATGATCAAGTTAACACACCCTTGTGCACCTATGGCATTTTCCTCTGCTTTTAGCATCGGAAAAAGCCACACCATTAGCCACTAAGCTGAGTTAACACTCTTTCTAGGTTTTATCATAGAAAGAAGACTTAACTCTGAGTTAACAATCTTTCTAGGATTCATTTTAAAAAGAATGCTTAAAGGCTTGGGTGTGGCCATGGAAATGGCATATTTCTAGAAATTTAGCTAGAAAGAGAACCATTCCACGGTTGATATGAAAGATCAGATGAGAACCAAATTAAGTAACATATATTGCACATTTATAGAACATATATCTGGAGGAATAAAGATATTAACCCTAAAATATTTATTAAACAATTATTCAACACATTAATGATCAATAATTAAAAATAATATTTGTTATTTCAAATTTAGTCCTTTTTATCAAAAATATAAATTATTATAGAAAAATATTTAACCAGTTGACTTTTATTTTTTTAAATTAATCATTCTTTTTCTGTCTTTAAATTATTTTTTGTTTGACAGCTAAAATGGAAAAACAACTTTTAGTAAATAGAGATAAATTTTAACATAGCTTAATTCAAATTAAATGAAAAAAAAACATAATTTAAAAAAACGTTTTGTAAACAAAATTTTTTATTATGACTAAGTATTATTTATAAAAACAAAAATTTTCCTAAGAAAGATAGATTTTTAAATTGGTTAAAATCCTTTTAATTTTATAGGAGGAAAATATGTCTTAAGTAAAAAAGATAATAAATTTAATAATTATCAATTAGGACTAAATTTAAAAACATTTTATAAATTTAAATGTAATGTGCACATTAAAAAATTCCAATAACCCTGGTTTTATTTTATTTTAGTCTTTTTTTGACTCTTGTAACCTTTTTTCTGAAATGTCTTGATTTTATGGTAATCAACACAGTTAATTTATCGATTATTTATACTATATGTTCAGGTGTACACAAAGAAATTCTATCCATTTGTGTCAAATAATTTTCCTAATTATACTAACATATAAATGCAAAAGCACTCATGCTCTTGGTTGAAGACAGAATGTGGGCTATATTACTTCAGGAACATTTTTGAATACATTGTTTCCATGAAGCAAATTACATGAAAATAATTGATCTCTAGCTTACAATTTAGCATATATTTGTTTTCAACTTTGAATATAAAAGTGAATATTCTACAATTAAACTATTTTTTTACCAATTGAAATTCTTTCTACTGTCTTCTTCAGCATTTACATCAAGACTCCTCCTGCTGTCCTTGTTAACAACTTAAGATGATGTTATTGTATCCATCTGCATCATGCCTAAAACTTCTTTACTCTGCTCATTAACAGCTTCATTGATACTGACCTCCTTGTTCAAGAAATGGAGGTCTAATAATTTATCTATACCCCCATTTTTGTGATAAGCCTGTCTTTCACCAAATACAATCCTGTTTTTTATGACCAAACTATACACTGACAAATTAAATTTATTTTAAAAAATCATTGTTTAGAAATTTCCTTCCTATATTATATACCAGATGTCACACAGTGGTTATGAGACATGAGACTCAAATTAGTACTGTTGACGATAATTCCCTGAATAAGATATATAAATTATAATAATACATAATTATATAAAAACTTTTTATATTTAAAAACTAACCAAAATAAAGATTCAAACTTTGGATTGGATTTTTAATGTGTTTTAATATTAAATTAGCATGAACACAATGTATATCTGTATATAGCAATTTTACTTTAGATATGTTTACATTTATTATGTTAATACTGGATAATCTTTAATTCTTGTTAACAGGAGTTGTACAATATATTGCTTTAGGTCATGTGCACAAATTCACTTTGCCAGAATAAACTCTCTCTATACAAGAAATGAAAGATTGATGAATGATTTAAATTAGTACAAGTCATATGGTCAAAGTTATAAACCACATTTGTTTATAGCAAAAATAAAAACATTTATTTTTATTTTTATGTTTTACATATATTTTCTTTTGCCTATTATTAGAGAATAAAAAATATACATTTATACAGGAATGGTTCATTAATTTTAAAAGAGTAGTCAACTTTAAACCAAGCACACTACAGGAATCTATACAATTCTTTGCTAAACAAAATTCACTTTTCTCATACCATTATTTCTTACTGGGATGAAACAAGAAAACCAATTAACTGAATGGATATTGTAACTACTAACATAGAAAGGTTTAACATATGTCTAGGAAAGCCCCAGCTGGTCAAAGAATAGTTTCATCATTGAATGTATTTTCATGAAGAAGATGTACATTTGCATGTATGGTGAAATGGTACAAAGGTTGAGGTAGGTTTGGTGATATGAGAGCTGGCATACAATATCTTAAATAGAGCATCCAAAACATTAGCCTCAAATTCCACAAGGATTATAACCCCTGATTACAAACTAGTTCAAAAGGGAGGGTAAACTTCACATTCTCAAAGATTCCCAAATGACCAAGCATTTGAAATACTGAAGAAATGTTAAGCTATAGTGGCAGTACAATATACATATAAAAATAAAAATAGTGTTTAATATAACTACTTTAATGGTCTAATTCCTCTGCATAAAGATATGTATAATAGTGAATTAGGTTATGAATATCAAATGAGACATTTAAGTAAATATTTGATTAGTCAGTTATACTTTCCCATGTATGCTTCAAACAAATTATAACTTCCAATTGTTTGGCCCATTTAGAAATGACAGTAATTAACACTTCACTCCTTATTGTGATCTTTCATAAACAAAAATATAAATAAAATAAAAACAATTAAACAAGAGAGTTTTAGAACGATCAACCCCACAAGTCTATTTTAACATAATATATATTTTTTAATCTTACAGGGAGTTAATGATAAATAAATCCTTATCATTACAATTTACTTTGCTTTTGTTTCCTTTTTTTAAAAACAAACAATTATATATCAAACTCAAGGTTGAACTGAACTGGCATATTACTAAAGAAAACTTTGAAATAATATTATTAAACAGATTGCACAGATTTATGAAGCTAGAATAAAGTGAAATCAGAGTTAGTATTATAAGAAAATATATTACATATATAAAAATGTCTTACAAGTAAAGATTAAATATAAACATAAGAAACAATTAGTATTTAACGGTAAGCACCAACAACTTTACATAGCAATTGGACTGTTACCTCGGTATACATGGGGGAATGGTTAAATTGTTCATTCTCTAAACTTCAGTTTCAGGATCAGCATTGTGGTCAACAGTCTCGGTCACTATGGCTCTTTCATCAGTGGCAGTATTCTTTCATTACAGGAGTTTCATGGCATAATACTAGAGGCAGCCTTTAGAGGAACAAGGAAAGATGATTCAGGCCCTACTCAACTGTCATTTTAAAACTAAGCACAAAAAAGAGTAAAGCAAAAAGTGTAAGGCTAAGACTGTTTCTTAACTCCAATCTACTCTATTTATACCAGACATGATATTACAGGGATTCTTTGGCATATTTGCCCAGAGGCAGATGAGACAATAAATTCCTGAGCAAATTACAGTCCATTTTTAATTAAAAGATATAATAAGATAAGATTCAAATCACTTTCATTAGCAAAACTTTTAATTCATCTTTAAATTATAAAAGTAAAAACTATGATAATATTTTGATTAAAAAAATCAAGCTTTTAAACTATTTAATTAAGTGAAGAAAACTCACAATGGCTTGATTTGATTCTGCCATCTTGATTATATCTTTTATTATTTTACAAGGTGAAATTAAATGCAAATAATTTTTACAAAAATGAAAATTACAAATTATATGATTATAATTTTTTTTTTCAAAAAAAAAAATATAGAATCACAAATATTCAAAAATAACAATCAAAATTTAAAACATAAATATATACAGGAAAGTTTTTACATATTTTAAATATATATAAGGTGCCATGTAATAAGTGATGGTAAATAGTTAAAATTATTGAGAAAGAACGAATTAAATTATTTATCTAATTTTGAGTTCACTTTTTTACAAACATTTATATCACATATGATAATATTTTAGACTATTACATCATTTATCAGTAAATGTTGAACATGTAAAAAATTTGAAACGATTAATTACTAACCTCTGTTGTCTATTTGTGTATTATTACTACCATGTTTGTATTTGAAAAATTTAAATAAAGATTAAATTTTTTATACATTTAACATTTATTGATAAATCATGGAATTATTCCAATATATTATCACAACTAAGATCATATCATCACACACCTTTAGGCACATTTATATCACCTTTTAGAATATTTATATTTAAAAAAAATGTATGAGTATTATTATTTAATAAAAATAAATATCTAAATCAAGGTTTATAAAAATATAATAAAATTAAGTATCTAAATGAAATTTTATAAGAATATGATAAAATTAAATAATTACTACTATTATTATTACTACTACTACTACAACTAGCTACTACTACTATTACTATTACTACTACTACACCTACTCCTACTCCTTCTACTCCTACTTTTACTTCTCATACTCCTACTCCTCCTACTTCTACTACTCCTACTCTTCCTACTACTACTACTCCTATAACTTCTTCTCCTTCTACTATTACTACCAATACAACCACCACTACAACTTCTACCACCACTACCATTACCAATACTATTACTACTACTACTACTACTACTACTACTACTACTACTACTACTACTACTACTACTACTACTACTACTACTATGCTAGAATGTAATATTATTAATTATTTGTATATTTATTATATTCACATTAGTTATTTGAATATTTTTATAATTTATTTTGTAAATTATAAAAATTCATTTAATTTATTATACCTTATTTGTGTCTGTTAATATTATAAAATACGCATCTACTAAGTAAATATAGAAAGTTATTTTATATCTAATCTTTTAAAATAATAGAAATGCAAAATAAATCTTTCTAGTTAGTTGTGTTATATTAAATAAGTTGGTTACTTATTTCCTTTTAAATAAATATTGTTAATGTTTGTTTTAAAAATTAAAGAAGTCTCTAATTCATTTGGTTTATTTATTAATTTTGCAAAATCAAACTATATTCAAATCCATATACCCACACTCACACATATTATTTAATATTCTATTTATTAAATTGAAATCTATTTTAAAATATATTGAGAACACATAGAATATAATCATTGCCTTAATATTTATGAAAACCCCTGAAGAGAATTAAGTGCAACTTCTCCCTCAGTTTGAAAGCCGAGTATAATAGGAAAATTGATAAAGGTGAAGGTGAATGATTTATTATAAATTGCATCTATACTAGATATTGAATATTAAGTTATTAAAATTGAATTAGATTAAATTTTAAATTAAATTTAGATCATTTTATTCACAACATCCTATTTGAAAATTCAAGGTCTGATTATACAGAGATGCAACTGCATTAACATTTTTTTAAGAAAAACTCTACCATTACAGTATGGCAAATTGTATTTAAAAATTCCTCATTTCCATAAAATTAAATCAATTATAAACAGGGTCTTAATGTATAGTGTCCAGATCACCATGATGATGAATCATTGAATAAAATTGCTTGACTCTCTAGTAATGTTCATAATATTAGCAGTAAAACGAGATATATTGGTAATAAAAAAAATATGTGCAGTTTCTTATAGTTATTTTCACATAAAATATATTAACTTTGCTACATATTTCATTACCTCATTGAAAAACTGCATTTATATTCAAAAGTATGTTAAAATTTAAATCTGGTAGAGTTGTTGTTTAGAAAGTTTGACTTCTATAGAAACTATTACTGAACAAATAAATGATAGTTGTGCATTCGTTCTTGTTTTGAAAGGTACATAACTGACTAAAATACAACAATGCAGTGGAGTCTCATTATAATGACAAATATAATATCAAGTACAAAATAATGCACTGTTCTAATTGCTATAACAAGCTTTATTGATAAATGCTGCAAAATAAAGCATTTAAAAATCTCCATCTAAAAAACCATACCCAAATCTCAGAACAATGTTTTCATGTTTTGGCATTCTTTATTGAGGTACTAGGGTAATTTCAGATACTAGATCTAAAATACCCACCATAGCATCTGACTAAGGAGTGTCAAAGCATGAAACCATTGGTCGAAGATTTGGGTATGGTTTCTAGATGGAGATTTTTACATGCTTTCTTTTGCAGCATTTGTCAGTAAAGCTGGTTAGAGCAATTATCTCAGCTCATTATTTTTTATTTATAAGTTTTAAAAATTAGATCATGTGATTTATGACCTTGTTTTATGACCTAATGTACATTTGGAATTCATAACTACATCAATACAAAATTAATGGCATAATTTGTTTCACACGATTTATTTTTCTGCTTTAAGTGCATGTGTTCCAACATTAAATTCACATATTTCAAAATTGTAATGTTTTTGCACTTTTGCTAGATGGCATGTGTTGTAGAAGTTGCAAATTTTGGTGCAAATATTGCAAATAAGTTTATTGGAGCTATTAACTGAAATGTTTGTCTTATTTAAATTTTTTTCAGTGCATGAATTGTCATAAGTACTTTCTTTAAACAGAAAACCTGACAGGAAAAAATCTGAAGCATCCATTTTCATTATAATAGCATCTAGAAATTATCCTATATTTAAAGGGTGTAATGCAAAAAAAATTCATATTGCCTGTGTATGAGTAGATATAAATAAATCTACTTTAGGATTCACTAAAACCATCTGGACTGGTTCTGTGCCAATGATCATGTTAGAAGCAAAAAGTAATAAATTGAATGTTGAGGCTTTGTAACCAATAAAGTGACTGGCAAATATATTTAGTAACTAGCAATTGTTTTATAAATGCTTGCTGAAATTAATTTTCAAGTATAATACAAATGATTTTTGACACATATGTGGAAATAAAAAACTCCCACAATCTTATTAAATTCATTACTGATTTACATTAATTATGATATTTTGAATAAATTGTGAAAAACTTCTGATTATATTATGAAGATAAGACAGAAATTAAGAAAATGATTTTTAAAAATGTATTCATTCTATTACATAACTACACTACAGTACATAGTATGCACATTGACAACAGATAACTACTGTCACAAGAGAGAAAGGCACTTTACATGTTTTGAGATAAATCCTCTTACAGAGCTGAAAGGCAGAATCTTGTTCTGCAGATAACTGTTAAGAAACATGATGAATGCAGGCAAGTAAGTTCATGTTCAGAGCTAAGAGCTATGATAATCAACACTGACAAGAGGCAAGATCTCAAGTGCAGATATGTTACTGTACATGCTCACAAAGAAGGAGGTAATGGCACAGCTGGAAGTGACAAACAGAATCTATAAGGACACATGAAGTCCTTTTTGTGGTTCATTCATGGATTAGAAGTGATACCACACCATCAGTAATAGGCAGAATATAACAATTGTAAACATAAGTAAACAAATTCATATTGTTTCATTTATTATAAATCATATTTATGCACATTTGTGTTGATAGGTATAATCCTGATTAAATATAACACCAGCTTATGGAGGTTAAATTTGCTCCCTCTAATTTTAAAAAGGGATGAATTTTAGACCCTAATGACATACACAAAAAATGTTTAAAATATAACAGTAATATTTTTGCTTAAAAATTATTGGATATTATGTAAAAGTTATATGAAATAATGTAATTGTGACTACTAACTTTACAATTGTTTTTATTATTCTACTTTATAGAAAAAAAGATGAAAATTTGCAATAAAATTTTTAAATACATTAGCACACATAAAGTTGGAAGATTTTTTCTCTTAGTATACAAAAATAGGAAATAAAATATTAAGAAGAAAGCAGTTATTTTATATTATGTTATTGATTTAATTAAAACATTTTGTTCAAATTAACTGATTTAATATGTGGCAATGTTCGAAATTAATTGATGGCTCATTGAAATTTATTCACTATATTTTATAATGAGTTAATCTTGTATTAAATGAACGAAGTTGTAAAAGCTTTTGAATCAGTTTATTGAATGGTGTATAAATTGGGCTTAAATTTTAATATCTATTTGGTGGTGAAAGTTTTTAATTGAAACCAAATGAAAACAAAATCAAGACAATTATTTGTATTTTTATATTGGACTATTTCCATCATCTAATATGTGTGTTGAATGTCTTTAGAAAAGTTTAACTTTATTTAAATATTCCAAATGCATTTAACTATTAGTAATATCACAGCAAACAGGTTAGTAAATGCACCACAAACTGTTAGTAATACCACAGCAAACAACTGTTAGTAATATCACAGCAAACAGGTTAGTGCAACCTGTTTTCTGTGATACTATTAACAGTTGAATGCATTTGGAATATTTAAATAAAATTAAACTTTTCTAAAGACATTCAACATTCATATTAGATGATGGAAATAGTCCAATATAAAAATACAGCTAGAACACCATCATCACAAACCTTCAGAAAAACACCAAGACAATAGTCTCTAAGTTTTTTGCATGATTGCACTATTTTTCCCAATTCAAAGGCCATTTGTAATATAAAATAAATCTTTCGAATGCAATTCATGAACTTTTTTTCATAATTAATATTCAAAAATGTTTAAATTTTTTGCAAGTTAATAATTAAATAAAAATTTTAGGGAACACATAGGGTTATCAACATATAATATATATATATATATATATATATATATATATTGATATGTTGATATATATATATATATATATATCTATATATATATGATCAATAGATGGCACATTTACCAAAAACACTTGTCAAGCGTTTGATTACATAAACGATCAAAGAGTCAGAATTAAGCTATCTCTTTCATTTTAGCCCACTTTCAGATCAGCTGATTTCTAGCTATTTGCTGTCATCAGTGAAAGACAGAGCCAAGAAACTAGATCTAAAACACTGACTCCAAGTGTTTATGCACAGTGTTTCTATCAGCTTGCAAGCATGAAATTTTTCAGACCGATAAAGTCTTCAAATTCAGCCAAACAAGCTAGATAGCTACATGGGTCTGATCACAGTTCAGATTCTCCACATAGTCAAAGCCTCTGCAATCTATATCATTGCGGAAACCTTTAAAGGTAGATTTATGTAAAACAAAAACAAGTTTTAATCACGTTAAAACCTGCTATACACTTGTATTTATGATCAATAGATGGCGCGTTTACCAAAAACACTTGTCAAGCGTTTGATTACATAAACGATCAAAGAGTCAGAATTAAACTATCTCTTTCATTTTAGCCCACTTTCAGATCAGCTGCTTTCTAGCTATTTGCTGTCATCAGTGAAAGACAGAGCCAAGAAACTAGATCTAAAACACTGACTAAAACACTGATTAAAACTTGTTTTTGCTTTACATAAATCTACCTTTAAAGGTTTCCGCAATGATATAGATTGCAGAGGCTTTGACTATGTGGAGAATCTGAACTGTGATCAGACCCATGTAGCTATCTAGCTTGTTTGGCTGAATTTGAAGACTTTATCGGTCTGAAAAATTTCATGCTTGCAAGCTGATAGAAACACTGTGCATAAACACTTGGAGTCAGCGCCATCTATTGATCATAAATACAAAACACTGTGCATAAACACTTGGAGTCAGCGCCATCTATTGATCATAAATACAAGCATATAGCAGGTTTTAACGTGATTAAAACTTGTTTTTGTTTTATATATATATATGTATATATATATATTCTTAATTTAACAATTTTGCTATTGGTGGAACTTTAACATTTTTTTTTAAAATCAGTGATTGTAGCACCTCTACAACCATCTTTTTACCTTTTATCAACAGTAGATGACATGTATGAACAAGCCGAAACGTCGGTTTATAAATATTTAAATTTTTAACATGGATGAACCCAAAAATGTCTTTTATATATATCAATTAAACAACTTGATAGACTTTTTATAAAACAAAATAGACTTAGAAGATGAAATGCATCACAGACTCTAATCTACAGTTGTTGCAATAAACAGATTTTAAAAATAAAATAATTTATATCAGTAATATAACTACTGAAAATAGATTAGTTATATATAGATTTGTGATTTTACCTGTCTGTTGCATAGAAATCTGATCTGTATTACCTAACAAAGGCATTGAAAAAAATGTTATTTTATAGATGTTCCCACAAAATTTTCAAAAATTCTGATGACAGTGTTGGTAATGTGAATTCTCTCTGGAGTACTTCTTGAATTTCTCATCTTTTCTTTATAATACCATTAGGGAAATGATCCTTTTTTTAGTTTTTATTAAATATATATGAAGGTTTTTATTCTGAAGTTTTTGTCTCTTTTCTTTAATGCCATAATGTACAAAGTATTGAGCATATCCACTGACTCAACTATCATATGGTCAAAAACAATTAAGCTTTTTTCTTTT
Source organism: Epiperipatus broadwayi (assembly GCA_028023455.1). Classification (NCBI taxonomy): domain Eukaryota; kingdom Metazoa; phylum Onychophora; class Udeonychophora; order Euonychophora; family Peripatidae; genus Epiperipatus; species Epiperipatus broadwayi. The sequence continues at coordinate 1,386,527 of JAQFVV010012651.1, read as the reverse complement.
CTGAATCAATAAGCTGTATCTCTTTCTGATTATTATTTTATTTTTGAATAATGGGTTGGCCATTAATACCCTACCAAATTATTTGGTTGTCTTAAACTTGCTGAGTCTGATACTACAGAAGTCATTATTAAGATAACACATTTTACTTTCATTAGGTTTGTAAATCAAAGATAAAAATTTCCTATATAAATATATAACATCCATGACAATATTTTTTGTGGAAAATGCTTAGCTCTTAGACACATTATAAAATTTATATCTGAGACACTTTAAAGAAGTACAATATTTTCTGCTTTCTTTAGGAAGACATGATGAAAGATAAAATTACAATGGAGAATGGAAATTAAACATAGTGTCAGCAGTATTTCAAAAAGTAAAAAGAAGTAAAAAAAAATCTGCAAGATATCAGATAACTAGATTAAAAAACAATCATACAATGATGGATTAATTGGTTCATCTAGTCATTGTGAAAATCATTTCTAATTCTTTAATAGTTTTGTTTTTCACTATTTGTATTTTTATCTCTCATTAGAATAACAAAATACATTTCAAATGTCATGTTCCTTAATAAGACCGATAATTTTTAAAACCAGCCTTAAATTACTTAAATAACCTCATTTCTACATATTCTTTTAAATTCATATATGTAAAGATACAATTGAAGACAAATGACCCCCAAGATATATTTCATGTTTAACCAATTGGTCACGGTCAACAGCTTTCATATATATCTCTATTATATAAAAAATATTTATCTATATTAAATAATTGCATTTTGAAAATCTCTACTTTAGTAAATGATTAATAATAATCATTACTGTATTTATGTAAAGTGGATGGTGTCAAAATGTGAGTTAAATTACATTGAAACTTATAATTCTATATGTAATCTTTAAATTACTTCTCTCACTTCCTATTGTGTCTTTAATAAAAGATTTGACTCAGTTTTGGCACATGAAAAATAATTCAAAAGTTAAATGTGGTTTAACCGATATAGTGATTTTTTTCATAGGAAACTATTTTAGAAAGTTGAAAAAAATTAACCAACAAGTTTTAAAGAATTGAAACAAGCATTTTATAATCTTAAGATTATCAGTAAGATATTAGTTACAAAATAGTATTTAAATTTCTATTCAACGCATTTGCAGTTATTTCTTTTACACTTTGGACAAGGTAAGAAATTTACTTTTAATCACTGCTTTGTTGCTGCATTTGAATGTCAAGTGAGGCTTATAATGCCAAATTACTAAACTAATGAATATGCATTAAGCTGTAATCGTTTATATTAGACTGCATAAGTTTTCAAGCTCTTGTTAAAAAGTAGAAGCAGTAATCATTAACAGCTTTATATATATATATATATATATATACACAATAACAATTAAAAAGTACATAAAATTGTCATTAATTAATCCTTGTCATTAAAACTCTCCAGCAGTTTCCTCACCATTGAAGCAATAAAGGACATGGTAATAATGATCAATTTTATCAATTTCTTATTACCCAGGTTTGAAACAATTTTGGCTCTTATGTTAATCTCTAAATAAAAATATCTAGATACCCATAAACAAACCAATATTAGTTGGTCAATTAAGAGCTTGAAAACAATTGCAAACCTGTTGAAAAAATATCCAGTTTAATTAGCCTGAATTCACACTCCGTTTTTTTACATATAAACACAGGTACTACCATCATAAAATAAGGTTTTTACTCATACAGCAAAAGAGAATAACTTATTTTTGCATCGTATTTTATATTAATGTCTGCTATTCCTCGGTAAATATTTTAGATAGCATATAAATTTTTAAGGTAAGTTCAGATTATTTTCAGCTAGGTGGTCCATAGCTTACAGGGAAATGAAAATCTACTCATCCTAGTTAAAATATAAAATAAGCAAAAAAAAACTACAAAATATATATCAACTAATAATTGCTAAATATATCATATTTATAATCTATGAATGAATGCTGCAGATGCTACTATTTGTTGTGAAGCTGCTTAATCCTGTTTTACACTAGGTTGATTTTAGTACTATAATTAACGAGTTATGCTCCAGAAATCTCTTGAATCCAAAACAACTGATAAAATGAATGAATGTTATTATATGAAGTTATTTGTGTATGGTATTTAATGTGACCCATAATACTATCTTTTTATAGGTACTATTTATATCGAGTACTCTATAATTAGATTTGTGTGTGTGTGTGTGTGTGTGTATAACGTACTGAAACAAAGTTAATATATTTTTTATTATAATTAATTGAGCTGAGTAGCATTACAACTATACTCAGGTCAATTAATCCCAATAAAAAATATGTGAACACTGTTTTGGCATGTTGTAATATTATTAACAATGGCAGAGTACCTATATATATATTGTGCCTCACCATCGATCAATCAAGAGAAAAAACATAAATAAAAATAATGCTCCAGGTAAAACTGTCAATCTTAATACAATAGAATCGACTATTAATAATATCTACGATAATTTTGACCACTAGACTAGCTCAAATTAAAAGTAAAGAATATATGGTTTGATTTAAATAAATAAATAATAATAAAAAATATATAATATAATAATAATCATGAGACATTTGGTGAAAAGGTAAAGCAGTAGGATTACATTGAGCATATATCCCAAAGGATACAATCTCAATGGCATAAGAACACTATCTCTCCATTTATTTTAAATAATAGTATAAAACCATCGCATTCTTAAGACTTTAAAATATTATAAATAATTTAATATAATGTTACTAAATAAATTATAATCTCTGCTATTAAAATATAATTATCTCAGGTTCTTTAAATAAAATCTCTAATTAGTTTATAATATCCTGCAGCCAAGTATGATTAGGAATTTTGCATCATTCTTAACTATACCTAAGCTGTAGTAGTAGTAAGAGTAGTATTTGTAGTAGTAGTAGTAGTAGTAGTAGTAGTAGTAGTAGTAGTAGTAGTAGTAGTAGTAGTAGTAGTAGTAATAGTAGTAGTAGTAGTCATAGTAGTAGTAGTAGTAGTAGTAATAGTAGTAATAGTAGTAGTGGTAGTAGTAGGTGTAGTGGTAGTAGTAATAGTAATAGTAGTAGTAGTAGTAGTAATAGTAGTGCCTAGACTTAATCTAACTAACAATTGCTATTATATTTACTACTCAATAATTTTGTCACTCATAATAATAATAATGATAACAATAACAATAAAATGATCCTTTTATTTATCATGTGGCATATTAAAATTATGGTATAATCTGAACAATACGTGGCAACAAAATTATTTACACTTATGGTAGTAACTTAAGTGATAAATCATGACTAAAATAATATTATACTATATGTTATTTCTATGTCATATTCTGAATAACAGTTATCATCATTTAAATAAACAAACTATTTAAAATTATAATGTGTAAAATATATTATATGTTTAATATTGAATTTTGTGGGTTGAATCTTGTATCTTTTGGTAAAACAATAAACATCCCATGATCCCTCTCTCATAGTAGCACAAAATTTTTTTTTAAAAATTTTAAAAAACAAAAAAAACCCCCTCTTTTTGGGGCTTTTTTTTTTTAAAAAAAAAATCAATAGATGCGAGAGGGGGGGTGTTAAAAAAATTTCTTTTCTGTTCCCTCCCCATCCACTCCCCCAGTTTTTTTTTTGGGTTTTTCCTTTTTTAGGGGGGGGGGTTTGGGGGTGAGAGCACTGCACCTAGGTGTTGGGATTGATAGTTTTTTCTATTTCTTTTTTATATTTTTTTAGTTAAATAGAGTGAGGGGGGGGGTGGGGGGGGGTTGTATTACTAACTAAGAGGTGGGTGGTGTGCTCCCCAACCCCCCCCCCGGTTGAGGAGGGGAGAGGGGGAAAAGAATGGGGGGGGTGGGGGGGAGGGGGAAAGAGAGGGATTTTTTGGGAAAGGCTTTGGGCATCTTTTGGTTGTTTTTTTTTGTAGAATGGGGGTATATGGGGAGTTTTTGTATCTTGTGGTAGTGAACAGATCAACAATAAACACTGATAACAAGTTTTATAAAACAACATTAACAAATTTATTCTAACAAATCAAAAAAGACATCTATGTACAAAATATTTACAAACTTTAATAAAACTAAAAATATGATATGAAAATTTTAAAATGTTATTGAGGTTTATTTATAATGTGTATTTCGTGTTGCTGTTGTAGATCCTTGAAAATGACTGTAAAAAAATAAAATCAGTTGAAATGTTGGAGTTTGTATTATATAAATATATATGTTCATGATTGTATATATTGGGAAAAACATTCTTAAACTTGGAAGTAAAAAACCAATAATCCACAGGCTAATCTATGTTGCTAAACAGCCCATCCATGTAAATATACTATATGAATATTTAGATAGTAATAACAGCTGTAATGACAAGAACGTATGGAGTGGACATTAGGCATTTTCCCTGCTCTCTTTCTTTAAGGCCTGCATGAGTAGTCAAAGGGTCTTCTTTCAGTTACAGTAGATATTCCTAATCTACTGAAACATTCTATTGAATTTACATTAGAAATTACAAATCAGATTTAAGTATTAGTAGATTTTGAACATGATTCAGATTTGAATGAAATTAATAAGAAAATAACTGATACACTCTTAGAAACTGCAAAAAAAGCTGGCTGGTAGAAAAAAGCAGCAATTGATTTATAAAATTTCTACTGAGACTAGAAAATTAATGAAGAAAAGAAGGAATATGAAGGTATATAACAATTATGCATTAAAAAAGATTGAATATCTCAAATTTTGTAAAATGGTGCAGAAAATAGTTGAAAATTATATAAGAAAGTATGACTGAGAACTAGCAAGAAAAGCTGTAGAAGAGAATAAAAGTCTCAAAACTGAAAATTGACATTTTGATATTGGTAGGAAATTTATATCTGCAATAAAAAAAATGAAATTATTACTAAAAAGATACATGACATCATGAAATGTGTAGAAAAAAGTTATCAAGAATTATATAATCATAAAGAACAAGTACTTCCTATTATATCTTCTGAATTGCTCAGAATTTTGAATGAAGAAGTGAGACATGCAATTAAATTTATGAAAAAAGAGAAGGCTCCAGGTAATGATGAAATAATAATTGAAATATTAAAAGAAGCAGGTAAAGAAATAGGAAAAAAATTAGCAAAGTTATATACCAAATGTCTAAATGATAAAGATGTACCAGATGATGGGATGAATGCAGTATTAATATTAATATTTAAAAAAGGTGATAAATAAAATATTAGAACTTACAGACCTATCAGTCTTTTATCAGTTTTATACAAAATTTTTACTAAAATAATTACAACTCATCTTCAGAGAACACTAGATTTTCACCAACCAAGAGAACAAGCTGGATTTAAAGGTGGTTTTAATACAGTAGATCATATCCAGGTATTGAGAGAAGTTATAGAAAGGACAAATGAATATGAGTTGCCATTATGCTTTGGATTTGTAGACTATGATAAGGCATTTTATTTTATAAACATTTCTTCAGTGAATAAAGCATTGGATCATTAAGGTATAGATCCAGAATATTGTCATATTTAAATAATGTTTATAAAAATGCAACACCAACAATTAGAATATGTAATGATAGTAGGAAAGTCAACATTGAGAAGGGTGTAAGACAGGGTGACTCCATATCTCCAAAACTTTTTACAGCAGGGCTGCAAAAAGTATTTTGTGGATTAAAATGGGAAGCTAAAAAGGAAAATAAATGGAGATTATTTAAGTCATTTAGGTTTTGAAAGTGATGTAGTTGTTTTTGCAAATAATGCTTTAGAGCTACAGGAAATGTTGCAGAAGTTATCATATAAAAGTATGAAAGTAGGGCTAAAGTTAAATGTTAAAAAGACTAATGTAATGTTTAATAGATTTTTTCAAATTATAAAAATAAAGATTCATTATGATGAGTTATTTAAATAGCCAGTTTTATTCCAATGTATCAGTTCAGTTCATTTTAGACACTCTAAGAGTTCAACCAGTTATTTAGTCAGACTTCATGGGGCAGTGTTAAGTAGCTTTTATAGACCATATGACCAGTTTCCAGCCATAGTCCAATGTAATAGCAACTTGTTGATAGAATTAATGGACACCTAATAATTTGAAGCCACCAGAAGTAACTTACTGTCTTAAATAAAAAAAGTAGCAAAGAAGAGCAATCAAAAGAAATCTGACAGAAGTATAAAGCCCAGCCAGCTGGAAACACACAGGAATCAAACAACCAAAGTCTACACATTCCAAACACCTAGATAATAAATAACTTTCTTATTTCCATTTCTAATTAATGTAGCCATTGCAATCAGTAAAGCCTCCAAAGTCAGTTAATAAATGAACTCTATAGCATGCATAAAGAACTATCGATATACATGTTTTCTTTAAATGCCTTGTATTTAATATTTTTGTTATATTATTTAATGCTGATATAATATTTTAGTGTATGTATTTAGAATATGTGTGCATGGTCATTAGATAAATCATTGTTTCATTAAATTCAGAAGCTTTATGTTTAGCCTATGGTCTCATTTTTTAATATTTATAGAAAAAAATTATCAGTAGCAAACAAAAATATTTGTCAAATGAACTTAAATTTATTATTTTCTTATCAGACATAATGGTTTGAACTTAAATTTTATGTTGAATGTGAGAACAAAGAAAAAAGTTGCAGTGGGAGAAACATTTAATGGTTAAATATATTACGTAGTGAGAATAGTTGTGTATAATTGAAAAGGAGTCATATTAAATTTCAAATACAGAAACAAAATGTATATTTTCATTCTTGAAATAATTTTAAAAAATTTTTTTTAACAAATTTAGAAAGAACCCCAAATAATAGTTTTATATTTCAATGTTTACTTTATAGTACAATAACTTTATGCAACAAAGAAAAATATGTTTCCACTAAAATAGGGGCTTTTATTTGGTTTTACAATCCTGAAAATTGATTTATCTTTCCTAATGGTACCCACTGATTATTTATATGTACCTATATTTCCAAAGTACTTAAAAAAGTGAACTTATTACTAATTCAACAATTATACATCTATTATTGATGTTAATAATGAAAATGGATTAAAATAGCAATTTTTTTATTAATAAATACCATTCAAAGATGTTGCTGTCATTTGAAAATCATAAATGCCTCCCTAAGTGACATTTAATATCTGGACCATTGATAATGTAATCAGATTGAAATGTTATGTTTAATGCTAATATTAGTAGCATGCAATATATATATATATATATTGAAGCAATGGATCTGAAGCCCGATCCATGCTTCACAGTCTCCTATAAACTTAATTAGTATTGTAGACCTGAATTAAGTTTATAGCCCAATATCAGCAGGGATTTGAATTACAGCTAAAATTAATTATGTTTATTAAATGTGTATTTGCATTTAAATATTTCCTTGTAAATAAATTCCATTCTAAGATTAAATTTCTGTTAATAAAAATTGCTTGTAAAACCTATTAGTCATACATATATATATATACATCAAGCGTATATATATGAGTTAATGCAAAATTCTGCTGAAATAGAATGCTTATATTGTTAAAAGAAATAATATATTTTTTGTTAAAATCTTGTTAAAATATGGTGTATAATTTATTTTGAGATAAGCCCACCAACATTTTCTAAAAGAATGTATGTTTGTAATTAGTTAGCCCATTCAAGGCAAATTAAAGATGGCCTTCTCTTCTTTTTTTAATTAATAAAAACTCAAACTTTAAAGAAAGAAAATTAGAATAAAAAAGTAAAAGTCATTTTTAGAAAATGTTACCTTGAAACAAAGGAGCATGGGAGGGCTTATCAAGATCTAAGATCATACAAAAAACAATAGAAGGTAGCTTAAAAAATGTATAAATAGTAGATAGAACAAAAGACTAGGCATTCAGATTTCCCTTTGGAGATTGCATTCAGATTTCTCTTTGGAGAACTCTTTCAGATTTTGCTTTTGCTTGTGGAGATTTTATTCCAAAAAGTTATACAACTATCTTCTTCAAAATCACAGAGAAGTTTGAACATGCTACAAGCTAAAAGTCATATAAATTTGATGGATTCTACTATGCTTGGCTAGGCAAATAGCTTTGCCTATTGCCGAGGTTGCTAAATACCATCAAAATGCCGTAGTATCCACCCAATATAATCTGAACGCTGTGCTGTGTCTGTTGGACTTTTCGTAAATGCATGCTAGTTATTCCACTTTCCTTGTCTGGGCAAATGCCTATTGATAGATGGATCAAGCTACGTTGTCAAGGGAACATGACCAAGGCACCAGAATGGTAATTGTATCTCTCCTTCATTGAACTATTTACTTTCTACCCCTTTTTTGTTCATACCTTTTTAAATTGCTTCATTAAATTATATTTATGAAATATTGCATTTAATTATATATTGCATGATCATCTATCTATATATTTAACCCTTTTTCCTCCACTATTCTTCATTACTAACATGTATAAATATTTTGTATTCCATTGCGGTTAAGTTTAAAAGTTAATTTTTTTATTTAAAACCTCTTTCCAATTTCCATTTATATTTGTAAAATTCAATACGAGTAAGTTTCCTTTGGTTTTCCAACTTGATCTCCTCAATAATGCTTATGTTATCCACCATTAACTTATTACATATATCGGATTTAACTACATACATCTTAAATAATTTTTAAACTGTTTGTTTTTAGCACAAAGCAATTAGAAAATGTTTTGTGAAAGATTTTTATTATTGTACTTTATCGAGGTGATTCGAGTTGACAATTTTATTAATATTGGGAAGAAAAGACTTAGACCACAAAAATATTATATGGTTTAATCTGTTTTCATTGTCTAATTAGTTTTCATTAATTTAGGGGAATAGCGGAAGCCATTAAATCATTATTAATATTTTAAAGTCATTAATTAAATACCTTATTTAACTAAAAAATCTTGAGTTTCCTAATTTTATTCTAATGCTTTATGTTACTTTTCCAATGATCCAGGCATGCAAAACACATATTTCTTAGTACTTTTATTGCACATTTAACTATTTAGCTTCGTAGGTGTTCCCATCCATGTCTCTCTTCTGATGCTAGTTTGTGGCCGGATGAGAAAATAATTTATGTGTGTCTCAGATAAAGTTGTTGTTTCATAGTTAGCCTTGAGAATAGGCAAATAGGGCAGAGATCATAGTATTCTTGATTTAATATCTCACATATGGGTGGCCTCGAGGTACTTTCACCTAGTATTTGAACTGGGTTAAACCAACATACATCATCTGACTGTCACAATATATATATATATATATATATATATATATATATATATTGTGAGCCAACTAATTACAATATATATATATATATATATATATATATATTGTAATTAGTTGGCTACATAGCTGCATTAAAAATAATTAGATTAATTGGCAGCATGTTCCTCAAGTACAATTTAGGGTTATTTAACTACTGGAGAAAATAATATGTAATTTTCCTATGCTTGTTTTTATAATAATAATGAGGTTTTCAGTTAATTATATACTTTAAGTTCCAATATAAAAGAGTGAGAATTTTCAAACATGATATTTTTAAAATAATAATATGATTTTAGTATGTGAATATTTCAATGAGTAATAAATGATTGTAAAAATGAGGAAAATGTATAAACTAATGTAAACACATTTTTTCTTGTTTCAGTAATTATAATCACTTTAATAGTTTTAATTTTAACTATGATAATATACTAAGAGAAAAATAACTTTCTTCCTTGGGTAAACTATTTAAGAGATAATTTTAATCTTACAAAGGAGATAAAGTTTTATTTTTAATAGTATTTTGTAAATGTAAAAAAATAAAATTTTAATACTTTTGCTAAATCTTAATTTTAATAAATTATGAGTTGTTTGTTTTCTTTCCTCTTTATCTCATTTCAATTCAAAAATCAAATCACTGCAATTAACTTATTATCTTGTTTTTTTATAAAATATTTTTTAATTACAAAGTAATGCCAAGAAATTTATGATGTTAATTTAAATGCTTGACTTGGTTTTCAATATCAAAGTTTAAGAAATGAAATAGCTGAATAATTGTAATTATAAAACTTTATTCAATACATATCATGTTGAAGACAGATTGTAACTGAATTGAAGGCACAATTTTTATAAAAAAATAATAGGAGTGAATAAAAGTAAGAAGACACAGATGTCTGGTATATAGTGGAAATTCTTAACTTAGTAGTTGAAAAAACCACACAAGTCTTAATCCACTGATAAAAAGAAAGATGCAGAAGTCTTTGACAATTAGGAATCTTACCCAAGCTATTGAATAGAAAGCAACAGTTTTAATAAAGCTTTTAACATTCATTTAGTTTAGCCATAAAATGATTTCTACAAAAAAATATGTGCTAAATTTAGCTAAAAGCTACATGCCATGTACCCTCACTTCACTAGAATAAAAATGTAGAGAAAAAATATAATCCCTTTAAGTAATCTGCAATCTTATCTTCAATAAAAAGCATGAGTATATGTCTGTGTTAGTCTCTGATGAAAATTTTAATGGAAAAAAAATGGATGAATTGTGCTACTTTTTCTTATGCTATTATTGTAAACCAATAAACAGTCTGACAATATACCTGCCTAGAAGTCTTCAGGGACAAAATCAATTAAAAAAGAACTGGAAATTTTAACTGAAAGAAATACACAGAAAATTAAGCAATGGCTAAACATATTTTGTCTTTGTACATTAAATTTTTATGTACAGTTTTAAAAAAAAATTTGTTGTTGTAAGAATTAATAATTTTTAATATTTTCATTAAGTTAATACTTATAAATTGAGATTTTTTGTTAATTCAATTAATTTTTTCTTCAAAATTATAAAATAGTTTTTAAAAAAATTATTTTTTTGTAAAAGTATTTTTTTTGGAAACATGTATTTATTTTTTATTCCTTTCCCCTCAAAAACACTCAACAAAAGTTAATTAAGCTAAATCAAAGATTGTTATCTTTGATTTTGAAAATGTTGTTTTTCCAACTTTGTTATTTTAAAGAAATAATTTTTTAAAGTTAATTTATGAATAGAGATCAACTGAGTGAATATAATTTTTATAAAACCACATTTTTGTTAATGTAAATGTTTAAAATTTCATACTATTATATCATTTAATTTTTTTCTTGTTAATCAATTAAATATTAAGTAAATCTTTTAAAAAATAGTTTTTAATCTTAATTTCTTTATTCTATACAATTCCTGTTTCATAAATTGCAGTGTGTGACTTTAGTTCATGATATCCTAATGTCATAGGATTTGTTATCGATTTCAATAATAGAGTAAATATAGGACTTATTTGAAGTGTCTTATAATAAGCTGTTTATTCCTTTATTTATCTCTTGTTCACAGTAGTTCTAACATTCTTGCTTACTTAGTTAGATATGTGCATAACAGTTATAGGGGTTTATGAGACATTTGAGAACTTATTCGAATGATATCTGGAAAAAAAATGAGTGTAAATTTATCACATTATTAGACAAGATTGGATGAGTTTATTCAGCATGATCACAAGGTTATGCATGTATCATGAATATGAAAAGACATACCATCTTTTCCACCTTGCAGGTCTAATACATATGCATTCTTTTGCTTATATTTCAAAATAAATATATTGTTAATAATGTAAATGTGATTGCATGTTTTTTGATTTTTTTATTTCATACTAAAATATACCATTATCTACCATGAAGACTTTTTTGATTATGTGCCCCAGTTAAAGCCATGTGAAAATATACACACCCAAGTTGTAATGAATGGCTTTATTGATTTATTATATATTCCAAGTCCATAACAATGAGTTCATCTAATTATATGAGTTTCAGGAAATCACGTCAGAGTAACATACGTGGGTATATAAATGTAGTGTAAAGTCCAAACTAAATGGAAAATTGAAAACTCTAAAATGAATAAGTTAAAATTTGTCTAATACCAAATTTGTTACAAATATACAATGCATCCAAATTCATACTGGTTACAGTTTTACCTCTGTATTAATATATGTGTTACATAGTTATATAGACTAATTATTCTTTATTAACTTTTAAGAGGCTAATATCTCTGGATCATGATTTGCAACATAAAAGGTAGTTTTGTATTCTCTTCCTTCTCTGAGGTGAATAAAGCCTTCAAACTAATTAAAATTATTCTTACATCTGAGGTTCTGCTGCCAAACACAGTTTAAATAATTTCAAACTTTCCAATGACAGGGATGTGTTTTTGAAATTATAATACTAATCTATTGTGTCTGTTGTGAGTAAATGTATAAAATACGATGTCACCATATTTATTATATTATTTAATTCTATATATGCTCTGAATTGTTTGCTGCTATGGTAAAACATCCAATTTGAGATTGGGAAGTCTGATTCATTCTGGTGATTATAGATCTACCACTCAAACTTTTTATGAATTCCTGAGGAATAAAGGTGTTAATCTTTTTATATTCTAGGTATTATAAAATATTGAAATTTTACTATAGTTAAGTTCTGCATTGAATATAATAATTCATTCTATAAAATATATTCCATATTGACTTATAGCTTTTTATGGATGCATGGTCATCACAAATTTAGAAAACAGACTCAGATATTCAGATCTGGATGATGTTTGGTTTTTAAAGAATAACAAATGAAAATTAGATCATTCGATTAAGAAACAAAGATAGCACTAATATAAATCAATTAAATGTCAGCTTGAAAGTTGTGAATGTTTTGGGTTATGATTAAAATATTTCACATATAAATTTATAAATCTGGCTCAGCCAAGTTAAGGAGTGTCTGAGATTTAAATCATGATTGTCTTCAGATGTAAATTTTAAATCATTACAATGTAGCATATATATAATAATCCCAGTGCATAACACTATACTGAAATAAGTATACAAATGCTAAACAATTAAATCATTCCACATGATTAAAAAATCCAGTATCGGCCTCTGTGAACTAATATATAAATACATTAGAGTTAGTATTTCAAAATAGCCAGTTCAAAATGGTACAAACTGTAATGTATTTATATATTAGTTCACAAAGGGTGGTACTCAATTTCTTAATCATGTGGGATGATTTAATTGTCTAATATTTATATATACTACAATGATATGGGTGATGAGTAGAGCAGGAATGATGGAAATCATTGTCATCAAAAATAGTTATCAATAAGAAAATTACCACCAGTATTAGAAAAAATATAAATATATATCAAATTAATAGTGTTTATCAGTACATAAAAATCAACTTATTTTTGTTACTGCATTTAAAATCTGTACATTATAGCATCTCAGTATATCCAACAGTAGGCTCATAATCCAGCGCTCCAAACATTCACTAAAACTAGCTCAGTCTAATTTTTAATCATTCAATAACAATACATTGTTTCATAATAGTGGTGAAAAGAATTGATAAAAGGAATTAGTAAAAAGAATTGATAAAAAGAATTGACTGACAAATTAAAGCTTAAGCTTAAAGACAATTTATTAACATAAAAAAATTATACTAAATATAAATACTTTTATAAATTTTTAACTAACATAATATTGGTATCTTTAATCATGCATATATTTCATTCACACACACACTGGCATATAATGAAGCAGTAAAGAATATGACACATATATTTAGAACACACAAATTAATAGTTCATTTTTATGTGCTATAGAGTTCATATAATTATGGCTCTTGGAGGATTCATGAATTTTTTTACGAATGCGATGGCTACTTAAGAAAGAATGTAAGAAAAAAATGTTATTTACCTAGGATTTTGAACTTGCTGTTTGCTGCTTCTAATGAGATATCTCTAACCGATTAGATTCAAAGTTTTCCTGCAGAGATTTGATCATTATTAGTTGGTATTATTCCTGGAGACAATTATATATTGATGGAGATTCTTCAAGCTGTTCCAAAAACATTATTTTCATGAACAGATCTGGACTTAGGATAGAAACAGCCACATGTTTCCGATGGCAACTAACACTGTATTTCTAACTGAATGAACTAAACTTAACTCTATGCAACTGGCTTGACTGAATGGTTTTCTGAACTGAACTCAACTGTTATCTCTAGACTAGACTGAATGTCTGATAAAAATTTGGCTATTTATATATGCAAAGTGTTTTTGTTTTGATATCCCCCAGCAATATCTGTTGTCAAAATTTCTTTGATAATCTCATGATTTTGATAATCATTTAATGAGTAATAGCCTTACAAATGTGTTGTTTTTATAATTTTAATTAGTAGCTAATCCTTTGGAGATAATTTATTAATCCTGTTGTTTTACACTTTTAATTAGTAGCCCATCACTGAATTTTTTAATGATAATCATTTGTATTCATTTATTTCATCTTAATATTTATTTTTAACATTTAATACACATATACTTATTATATTTCAGTTGCACACACATATATAAATTTCATTCTAAAATCAACACTAGTTTTAAAATTACTTTTTTTCTTTAATTTAAATAAATAGAGATTTATATTTTAACTTGAAAATCAACTTTTAATTTCTTATAATTTTCATGAACAATATTTTCTTTAACTAACAACAATGATAACAGGAATTCTTTACTTATTTGAAAACCAACTTCTTTTAATTTGACTTTTTAAAGCGAACCCCCTTCCCACTTTTAATTAATTGTTTTTAACTTTTATTTCAAAAACACAAACTTTTACATTTTTGAAACAAACTGCAATAAAACTCCTAAACTTTTAAATACGTTTTCTTTTAATGAATATTTTTTTTCTTACTAATTTTTTTAGATAAAATTATTATGTACCAACTACGGTCTTGGTATAATATATATATATATAATTAAAATTACTCCAAATCCAAAATTCAACTCGACCAGCATAAAAATAATATTAAAACACAACTAATGGTTTCACTGCTACAAGTAGACTTCTCAAGTGTAAAGAACTACAAAAACTATACAATATATATAATATTAACCATTACACACAAATCCATTCACTTCCCATCCAGCCTTAATATTAAAAGAACTCTTAAATAAGTTAATTGCTTCAGAATAATAAATTTTCAATAATAAAGATTCTTTAATTCTTCTTTTGATTTCATTTCTCTCAAAGAAGACAACCTTAGCTTCTTCAAAATTAATAGTGTGGCCTGTATCTTTTTCATGGACATACACCGCAGAACTAAGATATCTATTTTTAACTCTACTTCTATGAACCTTTATCCTTTCATTTAAACTCAAACTAATCTGATCGATGTAGACCTTCTTACAAAATAAACAAGATATAAAATATACTACACTAGGAATAGTCTTTCTATCAAAAATTTCTTTTGTATTATTTAATAAATTATTCAATGTAACACCCCATTTCCAAGCAATTTTCTTATTTCCTAACAATTTACTATTTCTACATACAATTTTATAAGACAATTTAAATGGCAAAGAAATAAAAATCATATTTTTTATCCTTTACATCCTTACAAATATTACTATTAAATAAAATACTTTTAACAATTTTATCAGAGTAACCAACCCTCAGGTAATCTTTATAAAATTGACATTTCTGAAACAAAGCTACCCTACTAGAACTATTTAATTTAATATTCCTATGACAATAATTACTTAAAGCAGCTACTTTATGAGATACAGACTGATAGCTATCAGGTTTAATTACAGATTTTAATTCTCTACTTTTAACTAAATGACTGCATAATAAACAATGAGTCTCTACATTTGTATGTCCATGAAAGAGATACAGGCCACACTATTAATTTTGATTAAGCTAAAATTGTCTTCTTTGAGAGAAATGAAATCAAAAGAACTAAAGAATCTTTATTATTGAAAATGTATTATTCTGAAGCAATTAACTTATAGGGTGGATGAGAAGTTAATGGATTTGTGGGTAATGGTTAATATTATATATATTGTATAGTTTTTGTAGTTCTTTACACTTGAGAAGTCTGCTTGTAGCAGTGAAACCTTTGGTTGTGTTTTAATATTATTTTTATGATGGTCTAGTTGGATTTGGGGTAATTTTAATTATATATTGACTAGTTTAGCTTTATTCTTGTAGTATATGTATAATCTAACATGCCATTTGCATACTCACTTCCGGGCAATATAATATTAAATAAAAATGGGTTAGCTCAGTTACAGATTACATTTTGGTTAAATGCAAATAATTGATAAATAAAATATCCTGCATTAAAATTAAACATTCTACTATCAAAATAATGAAAAGGTTCAGTTTATAAAATAAATAAATATTTATTATTTCATGAGACTTGGAAGTGAAATACAGATGACAAGAAAGATTAATTCAGCCAAGATCCCACAAGATACTACCTCAATGGCATAAGAACACTACACCCCCCCCCGATTATTATCTCAAATAATAAACTTATAGTATTCTTGCGACTTTAATAAATCCTACTCATTAAGATTAAACTAATAATTAAATCTTAATCATCTATTTATAATAATTTAGCTCAATAAAAATCTCAGGTTCATAAAATTATTCTAAGATACTCAAATCACGGTAGTAAAACATGATAAGCAATTTTTATGTCATATTCTACTACACTTAAACTAATAATAACAAATAATAATATTCTTCATTGTATGAACTAATTATGTATATCTTTACTCTTCGCTATAATTTTATTACTGTAATAAAATAATAAATGCTATAATATAATTTTTTTAATCTTCTTACAATAATGTAATAAATATATGGTAGTATTAGATAATCTGAAAATATATGTGGCAATTAATAGCATTACAATTTGATGTACTATTATGATAATTAATTTATGACCATAAGATATTATAAAATGTGATTACTTAAATAAATAAATACCAAGAAAATATTCAAATTCTTAAAATAATTATTTATCTCTGTGCAAAATTATATGTTTGTTTCTATTATTCTGGATGTATCATGCATTTGAATGAAAAAGAAACAGTCTTAACACATAAATGTTTGAAAAAACAAATTTTAACAAAGTTTTATTATAACAATAAAATATTTATTTACAATATTTATGTTGGATATCCTCAATTTACACCATTCTACATTTTTATGACTTCGTTATGAAAACAATCTAGAACTTATTTAAGTTTTTATTCTGACTTAAAATAATAATAATAAAATAATACAATTTTATTTATCTTTTGTGATCAACTTTTATGATAAAATTACAGTTTATTATACTAATTTTAATATATCATATCTTGAAATATTATTTTGCTATGCTTCCTTTTAAGAACATCCATTGAAACATAGTACAAAAAACAAAATAAGAACACTAGTCAAGAGTATGGATCTTTTTAAAAATAAACAATTTCATTTTGCAATGTTAAAAGATATCATGTAAAAAATATATCTACTGATAATTTATTACTAAATTGTATGGATGACATTGTTCGCTACACAATGACTATTAAATATAATACATATCCCACTTAATTTTACTCTAATACTATATAAGTAATATTTACTGAGGCTATAACCGCGATAATATGCGTATAAAATGTGATAGTAGGGACCTCTACAGGTGTTTTAACCACAAGCTTATGCTATGAAAGAAAAGAGGGGAACCCTTCTTGACTTCAATCTATTTTTTTTTTTTCATGTGTCATAGCACTGGCCGGGACGCGAACCCACAACCGTCTGCAACCAACTTCTTGCTTGCAAGGCGGCCTCGATGACCTCTCGGCTAATAGCGCTTGACTACTTCAATCTATTTTCATTGCATTTTATACGCATATTATCAAGGTTATTGCCTCAGTAAATATTACTTATGTAATCAATGTGCGTTTAATAAATTTATAATTACAACTTTAAATTATTCTAATACTATATAGTTGTAATTATTATTATATCCCCTATTATTTAATAAATATAAAATTGTACCTATGTTTATTGTTTATATTGTTTTACTTTATAACATTGTATTTTAAAAATATGCAGTACTCATTTTAAAATGAAATAAAATATTTATAAATTATTTAATATTTTAAAAGCAACTTTACTTTACATATTTTATTCCTAAAGTTTATTTTATTTTTCAAATATAAAATCTAAACATATTTTATGATTCTTTTTCCTTTTGGATAAATTGGATTTTCAATTCCAATTTATATGAATTATACTTCTTATCTCATTCAAACAATAGCATATCTTAAACTCTAAATTATCTATTATTTCTTTTAAAATATACCATAGTGTACGATGTAGTTACATTGGAAATCTAGATAGTGAATAGATGAGTAGGCAAGGAAAACAAAACGAGTATAACTCATAACACATATCAGAGAAAATACCATAGCACAGTGTATCTACAAAAAATAGAGGCATGACCTATTCTATCTAATGACCTCCAATACTACCAATGATGTCAAGCTATTCCTTCAGGTTTATTGAAATGTCCACAAATAAATATACAATTACAGGGCTTTGTTAACTGTATTGCATCTCTACTAAGATTATAAAATATTCACAATCCCTTATTATATCCTACCATAACATCATACCTTGGGATATGTTCACCATATTACTACCATGCCACTATCTTATCATTATTTCATAAAAGATTTATGACTTGTTACATCGACAAATACTAACTTGTATATTCAAAATAATAAACTAAATTCATTTATAATTAGAGTGGTCTCACTGATTCACAAGAAAGGTTTGCTTACTTCCTTATTCTTTATTCTCAACACATACCAACTAGTCATATAAATACTTTGAACATCCAATAATATGAAAGTTTTTTAAAGAATCACATAAATATTTATCATCATGTTATATTATATTACTAGTATAAAATAATAATATGCATATTCTCAAAATAAATCCTAATCTCATAATTTAAAAGTGTTGTACAAAATGTGTTTGCACATAATTAAACATTTAAACTTCCATACATTATAATTCATAGGCAATCTGAAAAAAAAGAACAGCAAAAATATACATCTTAAAATATATCAATATTCATTAACTATTACCAAGTGATATTGATTTGTCATCACTTTTGCAGTCTTCTTTTTCCATCAATTAGATATAACATTGCATGCATGAAAATAAACATATCCATACTTTTAGTTAAATGTTCTTATTTAAATTATTAATTATTCTACTATAAGATTCTAATATTATGAATAAAATTAATATTCATGTTCCTACTCTTATAACCCAAAATAATTACATTTTAAAATATTAATAAATGAGTTAAACTATACTTAATCTTCAGCTGAAAAGACATTTTTCTTTATAGAGTTCAAAATGTTTTATTTACTCAAAAGTTTTTTTTTTTAATGTTTTCTTGAAGAGCAATTCTACAACCTCCCCCATTGCTATGACGATGAACAAGACAAAATATTTCCTGCAGTAAGTGTTGTACAAACTTCCGATATGAAAATCTCAGGTTTAAAAATTGAATAATAAAAATAATATGATGTCTTTTAAAATCTTGAAAAATTAAATAAAATAATAATCAATCTGTCCTGGAAAAGTTATAGAATAATTATTTATGTTTTCTATTGTCCAGAATGATGACTATTAAAATCATAACAAAATCATAACTTTTAAAATAATTCCGTGAAACTTCTATACTATAGTATTCCTTGGCCTGGTGATAATGCATCCTGTCCCTTTGACTTAGCTTGAATTATCTGGATAAACTATTTGTACAAGATAAAATATTTTTATATCTATATGTTCACTAATTTCTGGTTTATAATACATTGTAATAGGTTTACTCCTTAGGATAATTTTACTGTTTATTATCCATTTATAATGGTTTCATTATTGTTTTAAAATTATCAGTTTTTAAATAATTTTTCATGAATGTGTATGACCTATATATTGTTCAGGTTTTAATAACATATGCTTTTCTAGAATATCTTCATTAATCTTTGCTTAAGATAATTTTCTTGCAAGTATTTTAAATGTTTCCTTAAAAAAGGATATAACATTTACTCCTATAATATTATATTTTCATAAAATTATTCTAAAATATACTTGTCATAATACTTGTCAGTCCTTGATGAAAATATCTTGTCATTATATAAAAAAATGAATGCGTAATTTACTTTTAATTTACAAATAGCTTTTCTAATGAGCTTCCTGTATAATGTCCATAAAATTAATTTATTCACTGGAATAATCCTCTGTGTTAATATTATCAATACTGCATTAATGAATATTATACTTATTTTTAAAATATTATAAATTAAATACATTTCACTTATTGGCATATCCATTTTTTTATTGCAAAGTAGATTAAGTTTCCAATGAATACTCCTGGCAAAAAGACTTTAAAATTAATAATGCATATTAAAATGAAGTTATTAAACTATTTTTATTATGACGCTCTCTTTGCAAATACTATAAATAAATGTCCTATTAGCTTTGCAAATAAATTGTACGAGAGCAATAAAAATTGATTAAGTAATAAAATTTTAAAATTACTATCTACTCGATAGCTACTGATATGATCTCTGACATGTTTAATACATTTTAATCACCCCTGATATCCCCTGTGCAATCTGTATTTATGTTCTAGAAAATACATCATTCTATTGGTTGATTCTTTTCATTCGATACCAAATTTGCATAATGTTACAAACTTGCACAATTAAATTTCAAAATAAAACTATAACGTATTAAAACTTTAAAAATATTATTTAAAATATTAATTCCAAATCAATTATTACTTTACTAAATTAATTAAACATTCACAATAATTTTTAAAACAATATTTAATAAATTTTATTCCACCGTTAATATTTATTTTATCTAGTTTATTTTAAAACAAAATATTTTACTTTCATTAACTGTATTCATTTTATAACACTTTTAAAACATTTTACAATGACTAATTTAATATTTAATATTTTCTTTTATGATAGTGAATAATTTCATCCAATTTTATAATGCAATTTTAAAATACTTTGAACTTAACTAATCTAAATACTTGCAAGCATGTGTGTATAACTATTATACAGGTCACATGACTAATATAGCCAAGGCGGAGTCTGGGAATAATAATAAATTGCTACACTTATTGTATTAAATAAAACAATACAATAATACAAAATTTGGAAAAATAATTTGGAAAATATAGAATTACATACAACTTCTCTACCATAAAACTTACTTTTAAAATATATGATATTATTTATAATTATTAAATATAATCTATAATTTTAAATATAACATTTATTTAACTATAAGTTTAAGACTATTAAAACTGAACTTTTTAAACATACTTTTAAATATTTATAGCTGCATTATTTATTATGGCCAGCTTTTGCAACCATATGTAATAATATTTTTAGCTTCATTTAACTATTTTAAGGTTATTCATTATAATTTTATGCATTACGTATTTTATTTAGCCTCAAATAGTATCTTTAAGATATTATTAATACAATATAATTAACACATCAAGAGAACATATTCTAAATTGAAATTTTTTTAATAATTTACTGTTATGAGCTGATTCTGACCTATAGAAAAGGGCACTATATATATATATATGAAATCCATGTGGAAGCTACTGAAAAACCTCAGCAAGCTATATGTAAACTAATACAATTCTGTCAATAAACAAAAAAGTACAGAACGGATCTACCTATTCTTTAGCTTGGATTGCATATATTTTACAAGAAATATAAACTACTGATCTTTATTATACATTATTAGATTTACTCCAATTTATCAATATATCTTTATCAGATGTCTATATTTTAGGGTAATTGCATCCTATTGATTTCTTTTATAGCCGTTCTTCCAAACTGCTCTCTCAGGCATATACCAACAATAACTCACCAGAAAATTTTTGATATTCGCAAAACAAATTATTGGCAGCAATTCAAAGCATGAAATAATAGTAAATACATAGAGTTTATGATGAATTATTTTAAGATAAAATTTAAATCATTCATAAATAAGGACTCAAAAACCAATTACAAAGAATCAATCAACACATGCCCAAAGAAATAATTGAAATGAAACGAATTATTTTCAAACACAAATTATGCTCCTTTATTATAATGCCTAGTTCAAATTATTTAATTTTCTGAAGTATTAAAACTTTGTTATAGTAATTAATTTATTATAAAATTTGACTGCTTAATAATGCTAGGTAACAATCAATCATATATACACTTAGACCGCAGTCAGCTGAAAAATTGTAATCACGCCTGGAAATGATCACACTGGAGGACTTAGAGTTGTTTATAATATCTAGTTGTCGTTCATTAATTTTATTAATAGTAGTATTAATTGGCTAAAGTTTAATATTATTGTTAAAGCATTTAAAATTATGTAGAGTTACTCAAATAAATATTAAATGACATGCATAGGTATAGTATTGTTCATATTATCTATCACAGTATTTATATAGTTATTAAAAATATGCAAAATTATTACAGATCTTTTTTATTTTTTTCAATCAGATGTTTGGTGCTTTGTTGGTATTAAGTATCACAGCTGTGACTTTCACGGATCAACTTGATTCATCTCTGAATTTTGGTTGGTTAAAGTGGAAAGAAAAGTATGGGAAGATGTATGAACAAATTGAAGAGGAGAATCACAGACGAAGTATCTGGGAAGACAATGTGCAATATATTAATTTTCACAACTTGAATCATTCATTGGGTCTGAAAAAATATTCTTTAAAGCTAAATCAAAATGCAGATCGAATTAGACATGTCAATTATGCACCTATGGATTTTTACTGGTTAAAGTGGAAAGAAAAGTATAAAAGGCACTACAAACTAATTGACGATGAGAATGTCAGGCGAAGTATTTGGGAAAACAATTTGAAAAATATTAATCTCCACAATCTGAATTATTCATTGGATGTGGAAAGTTACTATTTGAAGTTAAATGACTTTGGAGATATGGTAAGTTATGCCAATTATGACAATATTGTTTAAGGGATTAGTTATATCTGTATAACACTTTATATTTTTGCTAAAACATTTTTCTTTGTATTAGTCAGTGCTTAAATATTTGCTTTGAAATAATTAGATGACTTTGTGCTCATGTATTTTGAGTCCTGCTCTTAGATAGCTTCAAACTTATTAAAGTACTTTGTTTTTGTTGATTTCCTGGTTATCTTGAATTCACACATATTAATAAACTAATACTTATGACAGGGCTTTTGATTAAATGTAGCTTCAAATTGCAATATTCAGTTTGATTAGCTTCTTAGTTAATTTTCAAATCATATGCTTTGAATGGGTGAATAATTAATATTGGATTAATTTCATAAAGCTTCAACCTGAGCCTGTCGAAGACAATGCTAATCTCTCATTTTTCTTATTTTATATTAACTTTTTGCATTTCACACTTCTTTTACCACTTGGATATTACTTCTCAAACTATTAACTTATTAGATAACTTAAATAATAGAAATCAATTTCAAAATAACTGTAAACAAAATAATGATTGCTTTTAGATTTATACTTTTTGACAAAAGTGTGTTTTAAATAAACCATTATAAAAAAATGAGATAAAGAGAAAAGGTGCCCAATCTTTTATTTAAAAAATTAGTCTCTTATGTCTTGGGTTATGAGTATTTTTTTTACTTAAGAAACTAGTAATTTGAAAATTAATTTCAAACTCGTACATGATATTAAACACAGGGCATATCTTTTTCCACATATTTCACATGTTTAACTAGTATTGATAATGTATAAATCGAGAAAAATCTTTAACTATCAATTAAATAATATAATTTATAATAGCTTTAAAAATGAAATAATAATGATTTCAAATTTTTATTTATGGCCAAAGTATCATCCTTACAGTTTATAACAAGAGATTTACTTTTATATTTTAAGAAATAATAAATATATTTGTTGGTTTATTCTAGTGTGGCTAATTCATATGCCAATAATTGACGAATGATAACATATATAAAGGATTTAAGCTAGCGCTAGCAACAAATCATTTAGGAGACTTTGATCCACCTCAAGACAGAGAAGGATATCATTTGACCGAGTATTTGGACTTATTAACTTTAATATAAAAACAAACTTTACATTAATAAGTGAAATAATCTCAGTTTATACTGAGAAATAAAATGTGTGTGCATAGCAAAATGTGACACATGAAAATATTAATAAATATCACAAAGAAATCTGCTTATTAGAATCAAAACATTATGCTTAAGAGAACTTGGGAGAGTGGTGCATGCATGGTGGTGATTTATCTAATACAGTCATGGATCCTAGAAGGTGCTTCCAAAATCTATTTAAGAAAATGAGATCAATATAGGCCTGCAGACTTTGGCAGATTTGGCTAATGAAACAAAGAACAGTCTGCTGTGAGTTGTGATAGACTGGGCTTTTCCCTGAGTGCTCCTATGCAGTTAGCTCAAGCAACAAAAGTACATCCCCAGGGGGGATTAAGAGTCTGGTTCTAGGACTTTTCCCTGAGTGCTCCTATGCAGTTAGCTCAAGCAACAAAAGTTAAGTCCCCAGGGGGGATTAAGAGTCTGGTTCTAGGACTTGGGGATACAAGATGGAGTTCAGCTTTCTGATACACCCAGGGAATGAAGCACAATATATATATATTGAAACAGTAAGATTCGTATTCAAATCTTAAGTTTCACCTTTTTCTATCGTCTCTCACTCACCAGTCTATCCTGCCCAAATTTAAACTTTTTGGTATCGAATTGCATGTGTAGCAATATTAAAAATGTATAGATATATGTAAAGTTCACCATAAACATGCACACATTTTGATCTCAAATTTAAGGCAATAAATAAAGATAAATAATATAATTTAGATTTCTTTTAGTTATAGAAAATATATATTTTTAACCATTTATTTTAAATTGTAAAATCCGTTATTTATTACTTTGTTTAAATTTCATTTAATAATAATTATAAAAATCTGATGTAATATTTAATTAAAAGTAAAAATAATCATATGTTCCCTTTATGTCTTTGAAATTTTAAAAGCATTGGTCAGGTGAAAGATAATAGATTAATTAAAAAGAAAAATTCCCTAAAATCTAATTGCAAAAACTAACTGTAAAATCTAAACATAAACAATAGAATGGCAGTTTTCTCCAATTAGAATTAACAAAAATGCATTGATTATCCTCAGGGCAGATTAAGTGGAATCTAAAAATACACTAACAAAAATGTGAAAGATAAGATCTAGGAAAGGAGGCCATTTTAGACTTTCTAGAGACTTTTCCCTTTAACTTTAGCTTTGCTCTCAAGCAGTTGAGAGCTCCAAATATATATAATTTTGATGTGCCTTAATATGCATGAATAGGAAGCACCCAGACTATTCTCCATCGGGAGATGGCCTATCAGATGCCAAACCTTCCATTGCCCTTCATAAATTCAACCACAAAGATCTGCTGCCTAAAATAATTTGAAAGCTACTGCTGTTAAATTAAATGAACCACCTAAATACAGGAAAGAACTGCTAATCATGAACAATTTGCTACTGACCAATGAATCCGAAAACTTCTCATAAAACAGGTACCTGTGTCCAAATTCTTTAGAGTACTCTACTAATATGCTATAGCTCATTCTTCATACTACTTATATAACTTATAAAATGTAAAAGTATTATTTGTAAAACTAAAATTTAATAATTAATTTATTGTGTAAATTTCTCTAATAATCTAGTTTACCTCACTCTATCTTTATTGGGTGCATATTTCTAAAATCTACATTTTATCATATAATTATCGCATGCTCATAAATTCTAAATATAAATCTATGATCGCTTGAAACAGTGGATGCGTGTCAAATTTTCATTAATATTTACTTTCATAAATAACTTAATATTTTCATATAATGTAGGGGTCTACTGCTTAGCAAGTGGCTGATGTATTAGTGTAATAATCACCCAGTTTTTATATGTTTTATATTTTATTAAATCTTGATTAATAATTTCATAAAATTACATTTCTTTGAGAGTCGCAAACATTCATTATTAAATGTTGATAATGTAGGGCCGAGTTAGAAAATATATTTAAATCTTACCAAAATCGTCTATACATTATACATGTGTTAGTATTAGAGACACAATGACCCATTACAAGCCATGAATATTCTGGATTCTATAGGGTTGAAATTAACCCCAGTCGTCCTACACAAGCTGACAAATGAATGTCCCATAGGACTTGATGACCATCACGCAGCCAGCAGACAAATCATGACACGAACCGCTTGTCCCTGGTTATGCTTATGTGACACCTTATCTCTTTGGGCCAATGGCAAACACCAGCCTGTTGTTCTTATAAACTTTCATGGCTATGCAGTTTCAATATACTGCCATTCCATATCGCCTATCTAAAGCGTACCACATGTTTCTTTACTTAACTTGATTATTCTATGTATAACTCCATCCCTGCATTAGCTTCATAATTCACTCTCAAATAAATGTTTGCCCTTAGTTATTAATAAATATTTTTAATTAAATAAATATATGTCCGCCGCTACTATTATAAATCTTATTTAGACTCTTGCATTGCAAAGGTATAAATCCCTCAAGGCATGCCTTAGAAATACTTGCTTGAGAATTTTAGGTAGCTAGATTACATCATCAGATAAATGTTTTTCTTTTGTAAACATTACAGTATCGGAAATACTGCTACTGAGGTCTTAAATATAAAACATGTCTAAATAAATAAATGTATTTCTTTAATATAAAATAGTATCGGAAAATCCCGCTACTGAAACTTTCAATCTTAGCAAATATTACTAGTAAATGATTAATCATTAAAATGTTTTAAATAATTTCAAACTACGTCTGCAGTTACGTTTTATTTATTTGATACCCATTTTATATAATATTTCCTCGATTATGTAAATATGAATGTTTAATTAATATTAGTGTGATTATTGGCTAACTCAAAAATAAAATCATGAATCTCTTGCATCTCCCTGACCACCATGCCTAAAGAAATGTTTACTAATATCACATCAGATGCATTGTTTGGTAGATTGTAATGTGGAACCAATAAACTATATTCGAACTTAGTACTATGGTTGCCTTCGCTACCTAGATGGTGCTGCAGTTCTGTGTGGTGGTTGAATTCTGCACTATGTTAATGAGTCACATGTTTTCTGATTGTTACAATATATATATATAATGCTTGGAGAAAAATGCTTATATAAAACATTAAAAGAATACTTAATTAATTATGATCTATATATTATGGAATATTCAGTACAATGGTATGATTTGAATACTAAACAGTAAGGAAAAGCTTAAATTCATGAATAAAATGAGAAAATATTGAAATAGAAATTCCCTTCCCCTGTTAAATCAATTTATATATAAAACTTTCTATAAACATTTAAACAACATGAAAATTCAGTTCTAAGTGCTTTGATGATATACTACACATCGTTATATATATATATATATATATTTCAAAGCTTTAGTTGAAACAGATTACTGGATAATCGAAAGCACTCCTAAGTGGATAAAATATTGTTTAATTATTAAGTTACTGTATTTATAAATATTCATTTATATAATTATGTATATTGTTTTAAAAATTTTATATATATATATATATATATAAAAGAGTTAGGTGGTGGTTATTGATTTCATAGAATAAAATATTGATTTAATTTCACATAAAACAGATTTGAACTTTTAGAATTAGCATTATTATTTTATATATAAATAATTTTATTGAAAAACCATATGTAATAATGAAACAATTGTAAATCAAAAAAAATAGTTATCCATGTTGGTCAGGCAACCAAATGTTCTGATGTGATTACTGGAGTTGTTAATCCAGCTTAATCAGGCACCACCAGCAGAATCTTTGATTGTGGGTTATCAAGGTCCTTGTGATCACTGAATTTCTGATCTGGCAAGAATGGCTTGTGGAAATCAGCTCGAACGAGCTCAGTTTCATTGTTGTGAGATTCATGACTGAGAGGGTTTTTGGGTGGGCTTCGTATCTTCCTCTTGTTTATTTCCAGAAAAGAATTTACACTGTACGGAAAGGAGAAATTTAGGTAGTTGGTTCGGAAGCAGAAGTGAGGTGTGAGATCTCTTCTTCAGAGTAGGCCTTTGAAAGTTTGGAAGATTTTCGTTTATTATTAGCATTAGGGGGTAGGTTGAAATCCATGTCTGAGTCATAGTCCAAGATGGGTGGTGAAGATCTGTTTTTTGTAGATGTGGGAGCATTCATATCGGATGAATTCATATAGAGTATTGATAGTTTTGATGTGTCCATTATAGATTTAGTGTTAGTAACCGCTGGTTTTGATCTTAGAGGTTTTGGAGATCCGAGTGCATTGTTATGGTCTTGAGGGTCTATGCTGAGAGGTGCATGGTCTGTATCATGAGAAGACATTGTTAAATTTTTGCATCTAGAGGCATTATTTGGTTCTTTTGATTTTGAGCTTTTTGGTAAATTGTCTGGTTTCTGTGAGTTATCTCTGGGCTTGGTGCCATTTGGGTTTTTATATGCTATTTGGATCTCTTTGCTGTCATTAGCTGGTTTTCCCTTGAGTTCAGTAGGATTCATAAGGTCTTTGGTGTTGGTTAATGAACTGTAGGATTCGACTTCAGCTTCAGCAGTATGCGGGCCTGGAGTGTTTGTGGTTGGCATTTCATTATGTGTGACATCGGCAGGTGTGAGTCTATGAGGTGCTTTACATTTGTGAAATTTATTTTCCCTTTGACCACAAGAAGTGCATATTTTTGCTGGGCATTACTTTATGAGATGTTTTCTTTGGCCGCAATGAAAACATTGTGGCCTGACACCAATGAATGAAAGTATCATGGGACAACCTTTTGCTTTAATAGTAGTTGGTATGTCAGTGGGCCCTAGGCCTATTCTTAGTTGAATTTGAAATGATGCAGTGTTGGATAAAATGCACTTGATCGTTTTGTCTACTGGCAGATATAAGAAATTCTGGATTTTCCCGTAAGGTAAAAGGATTTCTTGGATTAGATTGTTGTCAAGGCCCATGATGCAATTCTTGAGTGTTCCGATAAGTAGCAGGTCTGTTTGTATCGACATGTATAAGGAATTTGTTGTCTAGTTTTTTGAAATTGGATTTAAATTCATTTCGGAAGGCCCAAGTGGCAAATTCAACAGCAATGTATCTGTCATTTGGGTGAGTGAGGATTTGGTGTATCCCATCTGTTAATTTGTAATGTTTTATCAATTCGTATAATGCTGTAATGGGGAATTTATGGAGTGAGCAATTTGGTTCTGTCACTGCCAGAATAACATTTTTATCATTGTGGTAGTTTACTAAGGATTTGAGGAGGGTTGGAGGTATTGTTTGGTTGAAGTCAACACAGAGGCCTTGGTATTGTTTCTCAGTGAAGTCATTTATGGAGAATTCATCGGTCTCACGCCCCAAGAAAGTTTGATTTTCCTGTTGTAGATTTTTTAGTTTTAGTATATCTAGCATGGTCAGGTCGTGATTAATTTTACTTGCTGTTCCAGGTATGGAGCAGGTTTCGTTGTATGAATTAGTTTTTAAGTTGTTGATATTTTGTATAGACTTAGATGGACTTGTAGTACCAATTTTTGCTATGTTAGCATATGACATATGGCTCCTAGATGAACTGTTAGCCATTGTATTACAGTTTTTTGAAATAGGTGTTATGTGAGGATGGTAATTTAAATCACTCTGTGTCACTAGTGTTGGGTTTGTCTGCTTGATAGTTGAATAGTTTTCCTTATGACCAGTATGGAAAATTTTATTTTGATCTTCTTCTCTTTAGATATTGAAAGTAAGAGGGAAGAGTTGGGAATTCGTCTAAAAACAGTGGCATGCTTTGTAAACAAGTATTTTGCATATCAGTGAGATTAATTCTATTGGTATGTTTTAATATGGGTTCCAGTATTGTATTACGCGTGTGTGTTGTTTCAGAACTGTATTTATTTATAGTATCAGTTTTGGTCAAATTTGAATTAGTAATAAAGCTGTTTTCAGACGGTAAATTGTTTGCGAGGTTAATTTTTTGTTGAGTCTCATGTTGATTCCTTGTTGAATGCGTTGACACGGGGAGTAACGCTATTGCGTTATTTGCTGTTGAGTCTTCAGATATTAGTGTAGTATCATCATTATTATATGTGCTGCAGCTATTTGTTTCTGTGTATTTTTGAGTTTTGGTGCCTTTATTATTTAGTTTATGTGGCGGTTCAGGCCAATGGTTTACGTCCGTATTAAATTTTTTTTCTTTAGTACCTTGTTTACCCGCTATGAGTGATGCACCATTAGTAGTGTAGCCTGTCGAACAGTTTTCGTCGTTATTAACTGTAGCATCTGAAAACTCGTGGTTCATTTCTGAGAAAGTTTGTTCGGAGGATTTTATTTTAGGTATATTTTGATGTGAATTTTGTTTATTATTACTATTACAATTAAAATCAATATTATTTTTATCATCTACTTCCGTAGATATTTTGTTGGTTTTAGAATCGCCATTGACACGGCTTTCCGGTATTGACTGAGGCTGGTAAGAATAATTTTTATGTTTATTATCAGTAATATTTGTGACGTTGAGGTTAGAAGTTGTATTTTGCTTGGTCTCATGTTCCTTAATTAGCATCTTGTGTGTGCAATTGGTTTCACAAAACTGACATAAATCTTCCGCTGTATTTACGCTGTCTTCGTTTTTGTTTGCGTCATCGGTTGTCGTTGTGATTTTTTGCTTTCCATATTTTTCTATAGCACTTGAATTATCGAAGGCCGAATTTTGGTTATTAGCACTAGAAAGTTTATTTCCTTTTATGATTTGAGAGTTTATTTTGAAGCAAGTTTGTGATATTTTTTTAACTTGAATGAATCCTTCAGAGTTTTGATTTGAAGTTACGCTGTTGTCTAAAGTGTATTCCTCCGCATTGGTGATTACGTTAACATTTGAAACATTTGCATGTGCTTCGGGAATGATAGGGCCTACGCTAGAAACATTGTTGGATTTCAGTATTTTCAGCAGCCTAAGGTTAGTATTGCGGTATTTAGGCACGCTATGTGAATAAAATTTCTTAGTATTAATGGTTACGTTGGAACTCTGTGAGATTTCCGCACTGTTGTTTATATCATATCTTGTGCCTAATTCTATGTTACCCTTCAGGCTCTGGAGAATGTTCAACTTCACGGAGTACTCTGTGACTTCAGATTTTGTTGTTTTAACTCTATTGCAAGTATCAGATTCATTTACATTTTTAATTAGATTATCATTGTAATTAAGCATTGTATGAGGAATATCAACTTTACCCTGATCTTTTGTCAGGTTTACTGTTTCTTCGTTAGGTACTAGACCCTTTATGACGTTCTAAATTTCTTCTTTTTTTTATGTCTGTTGCATTTATTTGATAATTTTAGTTTATATAATGCTTGACTCTTTTTTGACTTCGAATTAACGGCACTAATTCTTTTAGATTTATAATTTATTCTGGGAGATCTTTTTTATTTTTTTTATTGTGATTTTACCATTGCTAGTTGTGTTATCAAGAGGTTCAAAACATATCCCATATTTCGGATTGTGGGCTAGATTTCCCACATCCATCAGAACTATATTAATAATAATCACTTACCTTAACCAATATAGATGAGATTTGTTGGATGGCTGGTGATCTAAGGGTTTTTTAATTAAAAATTCTTTGCAGAGCTGAGGTAGATGGCTGCCAACTTAGTCAAACGTAGATGGCTAGATTTCTACTCTGTTTTTTTCACAATCACACTATAATATAATTAAGTTGTTTTTTCCAAATTTGCAAGTGTCCATATTGAAATAACTAACTTGTTTTAATTAAAAAAACTAAACTGATTTCCTTAAAAACAGAAAGAAAGGGATTTAAATGAGAGAGCAAACATTCTTGCAAATTTAGAAAGTTATTGGCATATTATTTAAAATACAAAATGTAAAATATAAAAATATGAAATATTGTTGCCACATGAAAGTGAAATAAGAAATTAGAATCATTTACTAGCGGCTCAATGATAGGAGAAATACTGAATAGAATTTACAGAATCAAATACCTTTTAACAGATATGGTAAAAATTTACAAATTATATTAGTTGATAATATATTTCTGATCTTAAGATCATCTAAAAAAATTATATTATGTTTAAATGAATGGTTAGATAAGAAATTTATCTTAAAATTAAGATTGTTCATGTAAGTTTACTAATTATAGCAGCAACATGAATTTGTTATTTTGTTCACTATTAGCAGTGTTTTTTGGTTGATTTTAAAATTCCATCAAAGACTATATCAGGCAGGTAGCACTTTTATTACTTAGTATATAGATACATAGCAACAGTTAATGGATGTATGGATCCTGGGTGATGATATTGAGAATGATGGCATTTTGGAATAGCAAGAAAGATGAAGTTGCTCTACTCATGATACATTGAGTTAAAGTCACCATGAGCATGGATTTGGTTGGCCATTGCTTTTATCAAATTACTTGTTCTCTCCGGGTGTCCAAATCCAGCACTCTTTATACCATTTTGAAGTTGTTCTGGAATGCTTTTAATGGCTTGACTTAAAGCATTTTATTTACTTTATCAATCTGCAATTTGCAGACCAGGTGCACACCTTTGTTCCTATAAGTTTTTAAGACAATGCAATCCTGCTAAGATTTTCTTGAATGATTGTTTTAAAATACAATCTTAGATTTTAAAACAAATATGGACAAACTTTCCACTAATGGATTTTACATTCCTGGTATAGAATTATAACATTTTACTTTGGACTAATAAATTTTCGGTTAATTCACTTAATTCCATTCGAGAATATTTGACAGGATTGCATCAGATTTTTTTTCTGACCACCATTACTAAAATAAGAAATAAAATTTAACATAATTTTAAAAATATAGATTAATATAAAATATTTTAATATTATAAACCCTTTACAAATAATCTCCCCTCACCTATGATATATATGTATCCATTATGGGCATATGTGAATTAAAATAATATAAAATATTTATTCATTTAAATTATTTAAATTAAGATATTACATCAATGATTATTTTAATAATTATGCAAAAAATGTGTTAATAAATGTGTATATATGCGTAAGGATGGAATTTGAATATGGTTTGGTGGTGGGAGATTCTGAGTGGGCTGTGAAGCTCAATCTGACCACTTTAATATCAATCACATTCAGTGATAAATAGAAAAACATAATTACTTTTTTATAAATATTTATGGATTTTGTGATTACTTTTTACACTATATGACAAATTGTGTGACTAGAGTTAGATTATCATTTAAAATGTTTCATTTTAGATTAAGCAAAGACAACAGTAGTGAATAATCAGCTATCATAATTTCTAAGACAGGAAATCACCAGCATTTTCACATAATGATTGATTGAAATATAATTCATTAATTTTACTACAGGCTTCTGTTTCAGTTATTAACATTATTTAAAATTTTTGTTACATTTAACCAATTTGAATGTAAAATAATTCAATTTTAGAAGCTAAATTAAAACAATTCTGATTATTAGTAATAATATTAAGGCTGTAACTTTAGCAACAAGCGTCTGAAAAATTCACCGCTAGGGAGCTCTGTAGATCTTACAAACACATGCTACGCTATGAAGAAAAGAGAGAATCCTTCTTTACTTCGACCTACTTTTATATATAAATAGGTGAAGCAGAAGTGTTTTGATCTAAGAGTGTGAAGTTATTCCATACTTCACTAATTAAGTCCACAATTCTTATAACACATTGATACTCGCGAAATCGTACAATTTACTACAAGTCAATGAAAAGATCTTACAGTAAGACATCTATTACGATAATTTAAAGTTGTAATTATAAATATTTTTATTAAACGCTCATTTATTATATAAGTAATAATATTAAGGCTGTAACCTTAGCAACAAGTGTCTGAAAAATTCACCGCTAGGGACCTCTGTAGATCTTGAAAACACATGCTATGCTATGAAGAAAAGAGAGAATCCTTCTTTACTTCGACCTACTTTTATATATAAATAGGTGAAGCAGAAGTGTTTTGATCTAAGAGTGTGAAGTTATTCTATACTTCACTAATTAAGTCCACAATTCTTATAACACATTGATACTCGCCAAATCTTACAATTTACTACAAGATCTTACAGTAAGACATCTATTACGATAATTTAAAGTTGTAATTATAAATATTTTTATTAAACGCTCATTTATTATATAAGTAATAATATTAAGGCTGTAACCTTAGCAACAAGTGTCTGAAAAATTCACCGCTAGGGACCTCTGTAGATCTTAAAAACACATGCTATGCTATGAAGAAAAGAGAGAATCCTTCTTTACTTCGACCTACTTTTATATATAAATAGGTGAAGCAGAAGTGTTTTGATCTAAGAGTGTGAAGTTATTCCATACTTCACTAATTAAGTCCACAATTCTTATAACACATTGATACTCGCGAAATCTTACAATTTACTACAAGTCAATGAAAAGATCTTACAGTAAGAAATCTATTACGATAATTTAAAGTTGTAATTATAAATATTTTTATTAAATGCTCATTTATTATATAAGTAATAATATTAAGGCTGTAACCTTAGCAACAAGCGTCTGAAAAATTATCGTAATATATTTCTTACTGTAAGATCTTTTCATTGACTTGTAGTAAATTGTAAGATTTCGTGAGTATCAATGTGTTATAAGAATTGTGAACTTAATTAGTGAAGTATGGAATAACTTCACACTCTTAGATCAAAACACTTCTGCTTCACCTATTTATATATAAAAGTAGGTCGAAGTAAAGAAGGATTCTCTCTTTTCTTCATAGCATAGCATGTGTTTTTAAGATCTACAGAGGTCCCTAGTGGTGAATTTTTCAGACGCTTGTTGCTAAGGTTACAGCCTTAATATTATTACTTATATAATAAATGAGCGTTTAATAAAAATATTTATAATTACAACTTTAAATTATCATAATAGATTTCTTACTGTAAGATCTTTTCATTGACTTGTAGTAAATTGTAAGATTTCGCGAGTATCAATGTGTTATAAGAATTGTGGACTTAATTAGTGAAGTATGGAATAACTTCACACTCTTAGATCAAAACACTTCTGCTTCACCTATTTATATATAAAAATAGGTCGAAGTAAAGAAGGATTCTCCCTTTTCTTCATAGCGTAGCATGTGTTTTCAAGATCTACAGAGGCCCTTAGTGGTGAATTTTTCAGACGCTTGTTGCTAAGGTTACAGCCTTAATATTATTACTTATATAATAAATGAGCGTTTAATAAAAATATTTATAATTCTGATTATTAATAATTTACTAAGGCTGTAACATTAGAAATAAGCGTCTGAAAAATACGAAGGTAGGGACCTCTATAGGTCTTAAAAACACAAGCTTACGCTATGAAGAAAAGAGAGAATCCTTCTTTACTTCAACCTACTTTTATATATAAATAGGTGAAGCTGAAGTGTTTTGATCTAAGAGTGTGAAGCTATTCAATACTTCACTAATTAAGTCCACAATTCTTATAATACATTAATACTCGCGAAATCTTAAGATTTACTACGAGTCAATGAAAAGATCTTATAGTAAGAAATCTGTTACGATAATTTAAAGTTGTAATTATAAATTTTATTAAACGCCCATTATTATATTAAGTAATAATTTACTAAGGCTGTAACCTTAGAAATAAGCGTCTGAAAAATACGAAGGTAGGGACCTCTATAGGTCTTAAAAACACAAGCTTACGCTATGAAGAAAAGAGAGAATCCTTCTTTACTTCAACCTACTTTTATATATAAATAGGTGAAGCTGAAGTGTTTTGATCTAAGAGTGTGAAGCTATTCAATACTTCACTAATTAAGTCCACAATTCTTATAATACATTAATACTCGCGAAATCTTAAGATTTACTACGAGTCAATGAAAAGATCTTATAGTAAGAAATCTGTTACGATAATTTAAAGTTGTAATTATAAATTTTATTAAACGCCCATTATTATATTAAGTAATAATTTACTAAGGCTGTAACCTTAGAAATAAGCGTCTGAAAAATACGAAGGTAGGGACCTCTATAGGTCTTAAAAACACAAGCTTACGCTATGAAAAAAAGAGAGAATCCTTCTTTACTTCAACCTACTTTTATATATAAATAGGTGAAGCTGAAGTGTTTTGATCTAAGAGTGTGAAGCTATTCAATACTTCACTAATTAAGTCCACAATTCTTATAATACATTAATACTCGCGAAATCTTAAGATTTACTACGAGTCAATGAAAAGATCTTATAGTAAGAAATCTGTTACGATAATTTATAATTACAACTTTAAATTATCGTAACAGATTTCTTACTATAAGATCTTTTCATTGACTCGTAGTAAATCGTAAGATTTCGCGAGTATTAATGTATTATAAGAATTGTGGACTTAATTAGTGAAGTATTGAATAGCTTCACACTCTTAGATCAAAACACTTCAGCTTCACCTATTTATATATAAAAGTAGGTTGAAGTAAAGAAGG
Organism: Epiperipatus broadwayi; assembly: GCA_028023455.1. NCBI lineage: Eukaryota > Metazoa > Onychophora > Udeonychophora > Euonychophora > Peripatidae > Epiperipatus > Epiperipatus broadwayi. The sequence continues at coordinate 1,350,056 of JAQFVV010012651.1, read as the reverse complement.
ATTCTCTCTTTTCTTCATAGCGTAAGCTTGTGTTTTTAAGACCTATAGAGGTCCCTACCTTCGTATTTTTCAGACGCTTATTTCTAAGGTTACAGCCTTAGTAAATTATTACTTAATATAATAATGGGCGTTTAATAAAATTTATAATTACAACTTTAAATTATCGTAACAGATTTCTTACTATAATATCTTTTCATTGACTCGTAGTAAATCTTAAGATTTCGCGAGTATTAATGTATTATAAGAATTGTGGACTTAATTAGTGAAGTATTGAATAGCTTCACACTCTTAGATCAAAACACTTCAGCTTCACCTATTTATATATAAAAGTAGGTTGAAGTAAAGAAGGATTCTCTCTTTTCTTCATAGCGTAAGCTTGTGTTTTTAAGACCTATAGAGGTCCCTACCTTCGTATTTTTCAGACGCTTATTTCTAAGGTTACAGCCTTAGTAAATTATTACTTAATATAATAATGGGCGTTTAATAAAATTTATAATTACAACTTTAAATTATCGCAACAGATTTCTTACTATAATATCTTTTCATTGACTCGTAGTAAATCTTAAGATTTCGCGAGTATTAATGTATTATAAGAATTGTGGACTTAATTAGTGAAGTATTGAATAGCTTCACACTCTTAGATCAAAACACTTCAGCTTCACCTATTTATATATAAAAGTAGGTTGAAGTAAAGAAGGATTCTCTCTTTTCTTCATAGCGTAAGCTTGTGTTTTTAAGACCTATAGAGGTCCCTACCTTCGTATTTTTCAGACGCTTATTTCTAAGGTTACAGCCTTAGTAAATTATTACTTAATATAATAATGGGCGTTTAATAAAATTTATAATTATAATTCTGATTATTGTACATTAATATATTTCAGAAAGGAAACTGGCTAGATCTGTATTCAATGAATCAAATTACTCAAATTTTTATTCATTCTAGCCAATTAGAAAATTCATCAGAGAAAAGGTTAATTACCTCAGCCCTTTCTAGTGTTTATAACTTGTCCTTGTCACTTTATAAACTATTTATTAAATTTCAATTTTAAATTACGTATAAGTAATTTATATTTTTCTTATGTCAAATCTTTTGTTGTTGCAGTGTGCTAAAAATATATATATTTGTAAAAATTAAAATGAATGTTTGCCCTAATGGTTATTTTGTCTATTTTTTCTTTCTCTCTTGACACTGCATCACCAGTAAATTAATGTAGTTATTTTATGCATTAAGTAAATATGCTGGACCCTGATAAAGAGTGTGAGATAGTCATGAGATATTTCAAGCACTGGATTGTATGCCAGCTATCCAAAACATGCTGATTATATAACTTATGATTGGCTGGTGCCTGAGATTCATCCTCAAAACAATAAAATGATTTGGATAACAGGTGCTTAAATCTAGCAGTTGAGGTGGGCCCCATTCTAGAAATGTGATCATGTTATGTTTTGCATAGCTCAATGTGACCATGGGCACCATTAATGGCTCAGCTATCGGGGAAATTCTTCCTTTTGGTAGAAGGGCCAGTCTGTTCCAGTGTATTTTTAAAAGTAATTTAAACCCAATTAAATAATGTTTTAAATAGACCCAGTTCAATATATATATATATATATATATAAGAAAAAGGGGTGACAAATAGAGAGAAGAAAAAATATGGCAAGATGGCAAACCAATATCATTTTCTTTGATCACAAATAAATCATCACTGATTGCCAATCATTAAATATAAAAAATACAGAATGAATATAGTATACAGTTAATATAAAGTAAATAAAGCAGAGTCAGTATGAACAAAACATAGGTTTCAGCCATTAGCATTAAAGTGAAATAATAATCAATCATCAGCATTATACAATTAACAAAGAACAAAAACAGTTGTGAATCATAAAATCAATACAATAAGATCAACCATAAAACTTGTGATTGAATTTAAAAATGATCCAGTGTAGACAGACTACTTATCTAATCACTGCCAAACTTAGGGCAGCAATGCAACTTAATACTGTTAATAAACATACTTAAGTGCTAATCCATTACTCACAATAACAAATAATGCTGATGTATTAAAACATGTTGATCATCATCATTTTCCTTACCATACAATATCGTTATTGTAATTATAAATTTAATTTCTAATATATAAAATTAAAAACTTCAAAATATACTGCATGAACTTTAAATGTAATACCATGTGCTAACCAGGGTTATCATCTGGATGTCAAAACACCAACATAATCCAATCATCTATATAACTAATCACTGTGCTTTAATTTAGCCCAGGAAGCAAGTATTCTATGAACATTACTGTGAGCAAGAGATAAAAAATATATAATCACTTATTCTAATTTATTTTAAAACAATGCTATTAAGATAATTTGAACACAATTCCTCAAACTCTATGATATAATGAAATCAAGTCACACAGTGTGTCAACTTATGTAACAGATATTGGAGACATACATACATTACTGTAATATGTTTAAAACAATTACTTCATACTCTAATTGATTAACAATAAGCAAAAATTTAAAAACATGCTAATATTGTAACAGTCATATTTGAACATCCACGCAACAAAATCCAGAGTTTTGGTAAATTATACCAAGGCTGATCTAGATGAGGGTTTGAGACCAAATCTGACCGCACCTCAGCTCCTTCACCAACACTCCCTGACTTACTACCTTATGAATGACATATATGAGGTTACACTCGTAATCTCTCAATTTCCACACCGGCAATAGCAAAGGGTAAAACAAGGGACTCGGGAATATTTAACTAAATGATTTATAGCTTAACCAAACACACTCACACAACCTATGGCTGATTATCTCATGCATATAAAATCATTATGGATGGTGATTTAATATAAATAAAATGAATAATATTGCAGACGTTAATATGTTTTTTAAAATTATTTAATATTGACAAAACATAAACAATAACAATTAAATATACTGAATATTCCACTCGCAGGTGAGATGGTGAAAATACGAACTACACGTTCTGTAATCAATTGTACTTAGCGATCATTATTCTATTATATCGTTTATACGTTAATAATTATTTTACGTCTATACTGATGTCTAAACCATGTTTTGCCATTCCTACTCAGTATGTTAAGGGTTAAACTCTAAGAGAGTGGGAACTTTATACAATGTGTCTTAAATTTATCATTACGCGATGAGCAGTCAATGTGCTCTTTATGTAGATATTCTTAGATAAACTAGATCTTAGGTTCAGATCAATGCTGAACAATTAATATACAGTAGATGAACTGGCGTTTTGTAGCATAACTTCTGAGGCTACGGCGCTATGCAAATTACATCAGATGCGGCTTGAATGCGCTTTTACTCATGAGATTCAGCAGCGTTTGCTCGGTTCTCAGATACCGCTCGCCTGCTATACATGAACTTTTAGTTCGGATGCTCGAACAGCCATGATATAAGATGCTGGATTCCGGTGTTCCAGTTTTTAAAGGAGGAAATGGGAATGACCCTTAAAATCATTATCCCATTCAAGAGAAGGCTGTCCGAACTAAGGATGATAAGATAGCCCTTAAAATCTAATCTTATCTTAATAATTATATGATAGCAAGGCGGAATGCACCTCAGTGCTTCGTAAAAACTCATTCACAATGCTTTTGGGAATCTTAATTATAACAACTAGTAAAGCGCGAAATCTATAGTATCTTCTGCAAACTACCCTATGCCAGTTAGTTAAATAAACATTGAAATTGTGCTAAAGAGGACTTTATTAAAATTAGTCTAGTTTATTAATTAACTACATATTATATGCAATTACATTAAGGGGGTCTAAAGCATATCTGGGGCTTAAACTTGGCTAACTACTGAATATGCCTTAAATTATCACTCTCTTTTATTTAACCAAACAAACCTTTTAATAAGCAACATATGTGATATTAAGCTACGCATAGCAGCTCAAATAATACATCAAAGTAGGTTTTGGACCAGAGACAATCTATAGATATGCCAAACAGCATAATTACTTTACTTGAGAACAAAACGTCTCTTTAAGTTATAATAATTAATAGTCTCTGCTACGAAGGCAAAGCACAAATCAATAAATGCATTTTAACAAAATATATATATAGATGCAAAAGTATAGACACAAATAGAGAAAATAATAAGGCAAATAAGCTTTTATAAGTTGAATTTAAAAAAGAGATTTAAGAATTTGTGATCAGGCAAGATTTACATTTAACTTTTAAAGTATTTTGAATTATACAGGTTGAGATACGTTTATCTAATACAGTTAATTACTTTAAGAGAGGATACACCTTTTAAACATAGTGTGATTAATTTATAAGATTTGAATGGAAGAGTTTGTGCACATAACTTATTATATAGCTAGCTTTAGGAAAGATTTATAGATGGCTATAGCTTTTAGATTTAGTTTGATTGAGAAGTGGTTACCGGTTATTTATCTGGAGGCTTGCAGCTTGAAAGTATGAAATACACGCATGGACTGATTGATCTGAGCTGGTTCATCATTGGGCTATTCTTTAAGTAGGGCTGTGGTTTGGATCTCCGGGCTCCATAAACAGTTCTTGACCATCGGGAATATGGCCTTAGCTTTTCTAGCCACTTATTTGCATGGTAGAAACTGGGCCTGCTGCCTGGATATAAGTTGAAACACGAGTCAAGCAAAAATGGATGACAATTTTCTTTCAACTGCCTTTTTTATACTTTTTTAACCCCCCCTCTTACAGTTCATTCACAATCTTTATTTTTAGACATTAAAATCTAAGAAGTCTTAATTGCATCAGCTTCAAACGAATCGGTTGATTGATTTCAGGTTTATTCATTGTTCCTTTTATTTTTCTCAGATTCTAGTTCCAATCTGGATTTCAGTGCAGGTTTAATTGTCCAACTTTTATTTTATTAAGAATCCTAAAATCTGGATTTGTACCAGCAGTGTCTCATGAGATTGGTAAAGTTCTTTTTTTAAACATTGGATTGCTTCTCCTTTTCTTTTACTGAAAGAGATTTAAGCTGCTAGCGTTTTATCCTAGACGTGAGACATCTACCTTGGGTTTTAGTTGCTCTACATGATTAAGTAATTGGGTACTTTAAAGCCAGTTTGAAATACTTTAGAGAATTCTGTTCTTATCTAATATAATTTTCCCAGCTTGAAACCAATTCAACTATTTAAAATCATAAGATGAATATTTATAAAATTATAAGGTGTGTACGTTATATAATGATAATATCATTCAGATGTAAATATACCATTTTTAGCAAATAGAATTATTACAAAATATACACAATTATAGCAGACGTGTGTGCATATACAATTACACACATATACGTGTAAACATACGTTTTTATAGATGTTAAATTCCCCAAGTATATTGTTATACATATGTGTACCTTTAGGGTTTGAACTAGGGAAATGAAGGCTACTGATTTCTAGAATAGGTGAAACGTATGATGAAGAAATCATACTGTTTCAATATAAAAGTTTAAACTTATAAAAACATTGGTGGTCAAGAGGTCAATGACAGCCACTTTACAAGTAGTTGTCCCAGGTTAGTGAATTTACTTCTTGGCTGATGCTATGACACATGAGAAAAAACATTCTAACATGAAAGTTTAAACTTATGCATTTTATCAAAAAAAAATAGTTTGACAAAAATTATAGTTAACCAATTGATTTCTATTCCTTAAATTATTTAAGTTTTGCTTTCATAGACTTATTTCATTAAATAACAAATGTTGGGAAAACAAAACAATTATAACAATTTTTAAATTACCATAATTAATCTTTTGTTGGATTTTGAAAAAAAAAATCAAATTTTAAAAAATGTTAAATATAATTTAATAAGTAATAAGTTACTAAAAAAAACTTTTTTTATAATTTTGAAGAGAAAAATTAAATGGATTTAAAGAACCTGTTTTAATAAAATTATTCAAAATTATTTACTACTTTTATAAATTATTACTTGTATAAAAAAATTTTTTAACAGTAAATAAAAGTACAATATGCACATAAAAATTCCTTTAACCATGGTTTTAGACTTACAACTTCCAGATTTTTTGGTATATTTTTAAAGCTTTCTGCACAATCTATATGGTTAATTTGTCTTTTTATTTGCAGTACTTTAATGTAATCAATCAGGAAAAATATGTCCATATTGTTTCTAATAAAAATTTGTGAGGCTAACACATAAAGAGAGACATGTTTGTGGCCAGAGACAAGATTGAAAATTATTTCAAGACCATTTTCCTTTCTCTCATCATTTTATTCTAGTAGAGCAGTTTACATGCAAGAAGACAATGTTAGATTGTAGATATATTTAGCACACCATTCTCTTTATCTTAGACATTTTTATAATTAACTCATAATGTACTAGCAGCTTAGTTATAATGTCTTTTGTTTAGATGTTGAGTCAGAAACTTCTTTTTATGACTCTTATTCAGCAATTGAATCAAAACTGCATGCTTCTCTCAAAATCTTTTGTTTCTTTAATATGCTCACATACTTTTAATTTTGAAACAATCTTGTCTTTTACATATCACAATTCTGTCCTCTACATGACAAAATTTTATAATAATCAATGAGATTAATTTAAATGAAAATAATGGTTTAGCTATTTCCATTTTTCAACACTGACAGTTAAACATGTCAAAAAGTTAATATAGAACCACAAAATTATTTACATTCTTTTTTAATTGATTCTTTTTTAATAATTTTTTTTTGCAATTATAAAATCATGATAATCAGATTAATTACACTGATTTGACAAACATTGCTTTTCCTTTTGGAGAGAGATAAAAAGAAAAAAACCTGATTAATTAAAAAAAATTAACAAATGTTAAAATCATATTTTTTTTATTTTTTTAAACTTACTAAACATAAAAGTCTGCTTTATTTCTTTTAAATGTTAAAATTAAAAATTATTGAATACAATACTAAAGAGAAAATTTTTTTCTTAGTGTATTTTTTAATTAAAACTAATAATTACTGAACAGAAAAAAACCAAAGAAATTATTTATCTGATTTTATATTTTATTGCCTTGTACAAACGTTAATATATCAAAATATTTATGTTATTATAAAAAATAATATTTGAGAATTATTTTTTTAAAAAAATGTCTAAATTTTTATATTAACATTTTGGAAGAAATGTAACACATTTAACTGAATCAAATACTCATTATTATTATAAAAAGATAGGGAAAATTAAATATTGTTTCTTCCTGAATTAATTAACTTTAAATTTAAGTATTATGCTGCCAATTACTCTTGTTAATACTGCATTGTAGCTATAAATCACTACATTATCACCCTCTCATATGGAAATAAAATTGACTTGAACAATTTTTTGACACTTTAGTTTAATTTAACCAATTTTGTTTCACTATAAAAATATGTGATAGTTCTGCTCAGCTGCATATTTATATTTCTTCAGAGCCACATGCTGCAATATATTTTATTGTACCATTTTGGCATATTTAGTCAAAAGTATTTGCACTATTTGGTAGATATAAATTTTATTTCTGGAGGTGTGATGAATATTGTCATATTATATACATTGCCACTTTTAAAATTTCATCCCAGAACATCAGTATCCAATGCAGCATGAGCACCATAAACACTATCCCAGTTAGGCAGAAACACAACTTATTTTTCAAAAGACACTGCAGAAACGTTGGTCCATATGGAAAGTTTTTCTTATTACTTTTCTGAAACATACTGGCTCCAGATTCATGACACAATTTTGTGTCTGGTAGACAATAGTACCTTTCTGATGACATTGTTACTGTCTGGCTTATTTGGAGAGATTTTAAACAATGGGTAGGTGCAGCACCAAGATAAAACTTTTGGAGTATCATGATCATCCTGCATCTCTATATCAATGAAAAGATAATCTGTCCATGATTATCACTGAAAGTAAAACTATCACATTTTATAATATTTATCCCTGAACTCTACAAAATCTCTTTATCTTTGGTTTCTGTTTTATAATTTTGCTTTTCATTGATTTCTGGGTAATAACTGCACCCTGCTTTGGAAAACTGAGAATCACAATTGAATTCTTTATAATAGTTCTTTTTAATGAAAGGTCATCCACTTCCAGTTTGGTTAATTATCTGTCTTCTTGTAGTGTGTTATGGATAATATTTCTGATGAACATTTTCTGTATGTTAAAAATGGGGCTACCAGTTGATTTTTTCCATTTTTTTCCAATGGTGGCATTTCTTTCTTTCTGTCCTGATGCTATGGTATTTTGTACTTTTTGTTTTGGAGGGCATTTATATGAAGACCATTGTCTTCTCTTAATGCAGTTTTAATCGAACATTTAAACCCCATTTCTTTTTCTGTATATATCGGTTTGCTGCTGTCATTGCATTCAGAGGCTCAGTTCTTGCTAATTTATATATGTATTTATGTCATTCAACATTTATTCAATACGGCTCATAAAACAATGCTTTAAAGTTCTTATAATATGAAGTGCTGAGAGAGAATCTGCAGTAAGCACTCAATTTTGCCACTTCATTTTTGAAGTGTAGGACTCCATAGGTAGATCCTTTGCCTGGAATATATTGTAGTTAATCCTTGCCTGGTATTACTTCCTCCAGTAATATTTTATGAGGGTGTGCTTAAATAAAAGTTAGAATGGCAGTGAAATAATGAATCCAACCATTCTGGTGATGTGATGCATTTTGAAGATTGTTGCAAGCTTTTGCTCACTTCACCTCTTCAGTACAGGCACATAATGCTGAAATATTTTTCCAGATTATTAAAAAAATTAATAAGTGCCTCATCAGGATTTTCTGAATAAATTCTTTGTTTAAGGATCTATATTACAATATTGGGCATTTGGTTCACAGATTGAATGTTTATCCTTGAATTTTCTGTTTTCTCCTGTTTTGTGCATTCTCTTTTGTAATGAAGTCATGGCTATTTTTGTCAGTTTAATTATGGTTGTACCACTACTTTTTTATCTTTCCATGATGATACCATCATCTCTCACTTGTAAAATCTAATTTGACAAGTCATTTTCCTTAGTCACTCTTATATAGATTCCAGGCTGCATTGACTTTTATTATTCACTGACTTTATTGTATCCAGTAGCTGATTTTTTAATATCCATTATTTCTTGTATCAAGTTTATTTTTATATCTTGCATCTCTTTATTTTGTCTAAATTCATGCACAACTTTCTTTCTAAATTGTTTGGTGTTTTGTTATTTCATTAGTCATTTTTACTGCTTTTATCTATTTTATTTAGCAGCATTTGAGGTTTTGCTTTTTTATATTATCCACTTCTTTTTTTGTTGTTTTTTATTCTCTTTAGCATATCTATTTTCATATTATTATCTTATTATCTTTTTCTCTTTATTGATGTCATTACTATTTGTTCATCTTTTTTTATTATCCTCTTCTTTTTCTTAATTTTTCCCATTTTTTTAACATTTGCAATAATAGAATTAACAAGGAAATATTCTCTACTTGTTGTCTTCCTTCCATTGGTTACAAATCTTTTTCTTTCTGATTATGTGTTTTCCCATCTTTTTCAGTTTTTCTTTTGTCAGCATATATTTTAGATTTTTTTAAATATTCCAGACCAACTAGGTTAAAGTTATTTTTTCACATAGGAAATACAAATATGAACTTTTAACAATATGTCATAAAAAAGCTTAACATCACCTAATACTATTATAATCTTATCTTTAATCTGTCTTTATTTATACCTTACTGTCTCAATACCTGAAATTGTTTGTTTAATTTAGTTTCTTCTGCTTTGTTCTTCATATGTGTGTGAGTGGTTTCCAGTTTTCAAATATTTTTTCAATAATATTTTAAATACATATGCACATAAAATAAGTTCATTTAACAAATCATTTTACAAACTTTTTCTTAGAAACCTGGTGAACATCTGACTTGCAATCCGTAGATAAATATAGAATCCAGCCTGTGGATTATAAGAACACAATAAAAAACAAATGCTGGAAGACATAAACTATCTACAACCCAAAACAGAAATTATAATGTAAACATCTTTGTTAACCTCTGTTTTTAGCCTTACAGGCTAATAAATGCAAATCTATGCCTTGATCTCTTTCTTGGCAATTTAGAGGCTGGAACTATGGCAGGACTATGTTGTATGATTATGATAAACAATAGGAAACATAAAAAATTAAAAGCTGATTGGACCTTTACCTGAGAAAGAACACTTCATGCAGTTGCATAACAAATTTTATGTTCAAAGTAATCACAACCCCCCATTCATCTCTAATAATGAAAATATAGCTAAACAAACTCCAATAGTCGAAATATCAATCCAATCCCCAAAATCATCTTTGGTTTTTTGCTCAATTTTAAACATGACATCCATATTTATACATAAATATCAATATTTTATAATTAGTACCCAATTAACCCTTATACTATTGTCATATTTCACCGTAATATATTTTTAAATTCTGCAACACAATACAGTGTTGTTATTCACATTAATTTCTGAGATTAATATTATGTGGTCACTGACCACCAGAATTTGAGCATCATTAAGCCCATAGTTTTTTTAATCACCCAGTGGATGACTTGCGTGACCAAGTCGAAATGTTGGAATATCAATATTTAAAATTTTTAACATGGATGAACCTGCAAAATATGTCTTATATATATATATTATACCGATATCGTATTGGTACATATAATAATTTTGTCTAAAAATTATTGAAATAAAAAATATTTCCTTAAAAGAAAATAGTATGTAAAAGTTTAAGAGTTTTTTATTGCAGTTTGTTTTTGAAATGTAAAATTAAAAGTCAGAGTTTTTTGAAATAAAAGTTACAATTAATTAATTAAAAAAGAGGAAGGGGTTTGCTTTAGAAATGTCAAATTAAAAGAGGTTGATTTTAAAATAAGTAAAGAATATCTCTTTTGAGTTAAAGAAAGAAAAAATAATCTTAAAACTAATATTGAGTTTATTAGAATAAAATATACATGCGTGTAAATGATGAATTAATGTGAACTTGTTAGTAAAATATATATGTTTGATTATAAACATAGCATAAATAGATGCATGTTAAAATGAAATAAATGAAAGTTAAAAAATTAAAAACATTCAGCAATGACTACTAAGTTAAAATTCTATAAAACAACAAGTTTTGTGATGGCTATTAAATGTAAAAAAAAAAAAAACAATAAGTTTACAATGGCTGCTAATTAACATCTCCAACAACAGGATTAAAAGGTTATCAGAGGAATACAATTAAAAACAAGGAAGGAATTTTGACAACAGATATTGCTCGTGTACATCAAAATGACAACAGGTCTTATGGATAAATAGTCGTTTTTCATCGGACAAACAGTTGAGATTGAGTTGAGTTGAAATTGAGTTAAGTTGAAATAACAGTTGATAAAGAGTGCAGTTCAGTTCAGCAAAATCACATCAAATTAAATTAGTCAATCGATAAGTTGACAATGCAGTGTTAAAAAACCTCGGAAACATATGACTTTGCTCTAGCCTGAGTCACATTGAAACAGCTAATCTGCCCATGAAAATAATGCCTGTATAACAACTTGAAAATCCACTATCAATACCTAAATATCTTAAAGAAAATACTTTCAAAAAAGCTCATACCCAGCCAGATAGAAATAGTGTCACTTGAAGCAGCCACCAGGAAGAAAACAAAATCATATTAAAATAAAGTTCACAGCAAACAGCAAGAAGAAATACCACGTTCTAAAATCCTAGGTAATAACATTTTTTTATTCTCATTTTTAAAGTAGCCATCACATTAGTTTGAAGTCTTCCAGAGGCAAGTAATAATGAACTCTATAGCATACATAAACAAACTATTGATGTGTGTGTTTTTAAATGTCAAATATTATTTAATGCTTTGTTATATGATATTCAAGTGTATGAACTAAGAATGTGCATGATCATTATATAAAAATAACAGTTAAGATTTATAAAAGTATTTAAAATTAGTATAATAAATGTTTATTAAAATAAATTGTATTTTAAACTTAAAGCTTAATTTTGTCGGTCAATTTTTTACCACTAATTGAAATAATTTGTTATTGATTACAATTAGCTGAACTAGTTATGCATATATCTTAGGCATTGAATTAGTGGTCATTGTTTAAAGCATGTTATTTATTCTCTGGGTAAGTAACTGGCAGCCAGGTTTCTACAAAACAAAAAAGTACTTTGAATGTGGTGATGAATTCAACAGTCAAGCAAAAGTATGTTTCCTTCAAATGTGGTCAGTTAGATATATTTTATGTATATATCTTCTGGCTTGGATTCAGGTGCTCTTTGAGTATTCTCTTTTCTGCCTAAGGGCTGTGGTGGAGCAATACATTGGAAAGAATTAATAATAAATATTATATCATATTTTGTATAAAAGTTAACAAGTGTATTTCAAGTTATAATTTTATTAAAGAGCAAAAGTATATAGATTGTGCTTACTCCAACAGGGATTTTATTTATTTTTTAATTATTTTCTGGTAAACCCTCCACCCGGTACTATATATATATATATTGTAACCCTTTGGTTTATTATCTATCTATAAACCAAATATAATAAAATGAAGTAATTGTGGAAATTTTTTTTTTTTTTATATAAAGAAAAGTTAAGTTTTGTTTGAGAAAGTAATGGCTATATAGCTCATGAGTAACATATATAGAGACAGTTTGTGTTTGTATAGAATGTATTACAAAAGAATTGATGAGAAGTAAGATTGAATCATTTTGTCAGTAGTTTTAGTTAACAGTTTCTTTCTAGAGAATAAGTTTGGAGTTATAGGAGATTGTGGTAAATATTTATGTTTACGATTATCAGAAATTATAATTAATTTTATGCTTGAAATTATAAAAAATTATGATGGATATTTGTGTTAATATAATCTGAACAATCAGTTTTACATTTGATAGTCTGCACATGTGTGAGTGTGATACAGATATATGGGTTTGATTTTTTTCTTTCCTTTAAAGAAACTGACATAATATTTTTTTTTAAATTATTAAAAATGTAAATCTAAATAAGAAATTATTTAGATTGAATGAATGTAGTCTTTGTTTGACCAAACAAGTGTTAGCAAGCTTATGTTTTCAATTATATCATCCTTAACTAAATTTTCCATAAATTAATTGGCAATATGTTAATTAAAGAGATCTGGTTTCAAATCAGAAAAGTTATTAGGAAAGTAACACCTTAAAAAGGAGTGATTGTTCTGAGGGGGGATTTTTTTGATTAGACTTGAGGAGAAATCACTGGGGGGGGGAGGGGTAACATATGCTTTCTTTTTTCTTTTTAACCTATAAAAACTGGAAAGAAAAGAGAAGAGAAGGAAGAAACTTTTGCTGATTGAAACCTGAGCTAACTAACTAAAATTAATATCTAAAGGTATTTTTTTTTTCCAAGTTTTTAAATTTTCTATCTCAGAATTTGATAATGAAGTCAAGTTGTGTAGTAGACCAAAATATGAATTTCTAATTCTTCTAAAAAATTGTGCATGTCTTTTTTTTTCAAAATTAATCATGAAGAAGTCAACTTTTGGTAAGATATTTTCTGCTCACAATTTACCCAGTCTGCTTGTAAAATTTCTTGCAAGGAGAGAATTGTCAAATTTCTTTTATCAAATTAAAAGACCAATTCCGATCATAATAAATATATGGCTCTTTAAAATTCGTTTAAAAAACTACTACCATCTTCTTATTAAAAAGAAAAAAAAGAGAAAATTAATTCATGTTAGTAATCAAAAGCTGTGTATTGCCTATAATTTGAACCTTTAAATGTTTACAATAAAAGAAAGAGGAAAGGAGAACAAAGTGAATTCAAACCCAGGAAGAATCATCAAATGGAAGGTAAACAACAGAACTTTTTAAAATTTATTAACTATCCTGTATCTACATTTTGATTTAAATAACTATCTACAAATTTTTAAAATAACTATCTACATTTTTATCTATCTTGATTCAAGTGACTGTCTGTGCGTTTTATACACATTTAATTAAAATAACTGTCTGATGTGCAAGTATATAGCTATCTCAAGTAAAACGAACTAAATATAGTAATTGATTAATGGACAGTGGAAGGAAAAGAAATTTAAAGAGACTATCTATCTGTAATGTTGATATTTATTCCTTATCTTATTTCATTTATATAATATATCATTTGTTTTTTTTTGTTTTTATTATTATTATTATTATTATTATTATTATTATTATTATTATTATTATTATTATTATATTTCATTTTGTTTATATGCTATGTCACACTCTGATCACTAGATTATTTAATTTAATATTTTGTTTATGTTTAAAATGTGTGAAGGAAAGAAGGGAAAATTATTTTGATATCATTTAAGTATAGATGCTCACGTAAGTCCTAAAGAGATCAGAAGCATATATTTGTGTAACAATATTACAATTTAGTGCGTTTTATTTTAATTTTATCATTATTGTTAATGTAATAAAAGTTTACTATTGTTATAAGATTATATTGTGTTTTGTGTTTGATGTTTCAAATATCTCCAGAATCTATATATCCAGCACCTATATTTAAGGTAATATGAGTTTATATTTAAATTTAATTAATTATTTTATAATGATACTTTGTTTCCAAGATCGATTTTCAGTAGTCATTATCATATTGTTTCCATATTCGATTCACATAGTTAATTTGATATTAATAATTTATTTCCACGATTGATTTACAGTAGTAATTCTGTCTTGAATATTGCTAAATTCCATTAATATAATTCATTTTATATAAGTCATTTTATAGACTTCATTTTCACATAATTTATTGTTATGATTAATTTGCCTAATCTAATTTATGATTATTTCCGTAATTTACTTTCATATGTAAATTTTGATTGATTATCTGATTAATGTCCATGGTTTACTTCCATAGTTTACTTTAGCAAAATAAAATTATTAAGGTTATTAATTAAAGATAAATTAGAAATAACAAAATAAAAATGACAGGAAATAGTTGAATTAAGTTTGATAAATGTAATCTTTTGATTCGTTGTAATGTTATGAATATTGGGAGCAGACATAAAATCCCTTTCCTGCTCTCTGGTGTTCAAAGTGATTCCCACTATTGAACTTGTATTAAAATTTATTTGGCATATATGGGATCATATCCATTACAGTGTAACCACTTATAGGGGCACCTCTTGATAGATCTAGACCTTGAGAAAGAGCAGTTCGATTATTGATCTAAGAGCTAGTTTGGAAGTCAAGTAGCTTATTATAACAACATTATTATACTATAATAAATTATTCTACTATTATAAAATAGGGATCATGAATTTATAGTTGATCTAAAAATATATGTGTTAGAGAAATAAAATTAGGAATTCTCAGATTAGAGAACATAACACAGATATTCCGTGTTATATAATTGTAGCTATTGAAAGTGATAAATGCTGAGAACGAAAAATAAAGTAATGGGATTAAATGGGAAGGCTTTACTTGTGATAATTTTGTCTAATGTTAAATTAAATGATAAGTTTGTAGTATAAACATAGATTATGAGTTCTCTGCATTAATTACTGAGTTATTTCCAATCAGATATAAATGAGAACTGTATACAATTTATAGCTGCAATTTGGCGCCCCCGGTATATATTTGATCCTAAAGTATAAAATTACATTGACTAGCTGCTTGAAATAAATGAGAGTTTATTAAGATTAAATAAGTGAAAAGTGCGCGGAGAAAGTTGAGGTGATATAGAAAACGTTAAAGATTGCTATATATAGGGATGCTATCTAGATATATATGAATAAAACGTTAATATATATATATATTGTAGCCATTGGGTTTGTCCAAAGATCCGTTAGATTTTTAGATTTAGTTATGAATGACAGTGTTTGATAAAATTTTCCTCATGAGCTATTATTTTAGTAACAGAAAAGCTTTCTTACCAATACTAGTTTAAATTAAAATCATATTCTTATGGATTGCATAATTTTACTTAGTATGAAAACTAAACGTTTAATCATAAAAATTTATAAGCAAACGTTATTTTATTTAGTATCGATTCATAAGGTAATTGAAAGCCAAAGACATAATTGAAAAGTTTATGGGTTAGCAATGTTATAAATTATTTTAATAGTTTGGAGTTTGGAAAGGAAAGGAGGGAAGATGTGAGGTTGTGAAACTAATTTGGGGGAATGAAAATACACAATTGTAATTTTACAATAATGAATTAAAATACAATAATTAATAAAATCAATTTGTCATAAAAAAAATCAAGAATTAATCAATGTATTGAGCAATCGGTTTAACTAGAATGGTATATGTGTGCTGATGTGTGTATGTATAGATTTAATTGTGAGTTTTAATGGTAAAGTTAATTATTGACTAGTAATTATCATGTGTTATTTCATTGGAAAACTCCATTAAAGAAGAATTAATTTGTTTTGATAATTCATTCATAGCAGCCAATTTTCTTTCAAGATTTTGGGTTTGAAGTTATGTTGCTATGCCTTTTTTTATTTAAAAAAAGGTTTTATTTCATTGTATTCTTTCAGGGGAATATCACAAGCAGGAAAATACTAAAGAAAAGCACATGATATTTGTGAAGTGGGAATGTACAATTAAAAAAAAAACAATGGGTAATCAACCAATTAAAATATAGATAAATGGTTTGTTAGGTCAATTATTCAACAGGAGAAGGAAGGCATTCAGATGGTATAAAAGGATAGTCTGTCCTTTACGAAGTAGTCATCATCAGGTATCTAGAGAAACCTCATCGGATTCAGTAAGCAATTTTTCAATACAAAAAATTGTATGATTGATATTAATTTTTCCGTTCTGTTTTCTAAATGGGGAACTTTGTCAAATTTTGTAATATTGTTACAAAATTAGGCCCATCTTTTCCTCTCCAAAAGTTGACCAAGTTCATGATTTTTCTTTCATCCAAATGTACCCAAATTATCAGTGATCAGCAAGTAATGAGGCTTAAATTGCAGAAGGAATTTTGCTCAGGAAAAATCAACCAAACACTGTGTTATATGAACAATTATTGCAAACTTAAATTTATTAAATTTAAAAGAGTTAGCTATTTGTATATTTTTAAAAATTTTGAGAGAAAATAATTCTGATTTTTTAAAATAAATTGGAACTGAACAATAAAATTCCATATGAAATATAAATCATCATAAATGGAATGAAAAATACATTGGTAAATGGACTTCCTACAGTGAAGCTGAATTGATTCTTGCATTGTTAGCCAAGAGGTATCGCAGCCACCATGCAAGTAAGTAGTTGGTTGCAGACGGTTGTGGGTTCGCGTCTTGGCAGATGCTATGACATATGGAAAAAAAACTTAAAAACAGGTTATTTTCAACTATGAAAGTGCAATTAATTCCAAGAAGCCAAATGGATTAAGGATTATAACTAATATGGAAATTTATTACATTCCATTATAAGAATTGATCATACATAAAAGTGACTCCTTCAATAAAGGTCATGGAAAAATAATTTGCAACTAAAAGGGACTTGGATTTTGTTCTAAAACTTGAAACAAAAATGATAAGTCTCAAGAAGTGCTTCAATGAAATAGACCAGAATTTCTCAAGGAATAATCTAATGTGATATGTGTGCACACAGAACAAAATCAAATAAGATAACACAAACCAAAAATTTAAAATAAGAATCTGCAATAAAATTGGGGAGATCAAAAAGATGAGCAAAGGAAGACTGTATGAGTATAATTTTATTATGTGTTATTAGTTTCTAATATTTAATCTAAGAGAAGAAAATAATCATATATATCAGTTTAAAGTTAATCTATGTTGTGCATATTTTTGAGTAGATAAGTTAAATATCATATAATTTTGTATGTGCTTTATTCCAAATAGTAATTTGTTGTTTTACATTTTTTATGAAAGGGAGTGAGAGATATTGTTAAATGAAATGTTTCTATTCAGATCAGGTATTATTATCAAATACTTAGGCTTATTGATGGTTTATAATGATTGGGTGAATGTTGTGATAAAATATCATCACTGTGTGATAAAAGTATAAAAAGATGGTTTTAAAAGTTAATACGCGTTTCTTATAACTATAATTATGATTATTGTAAAGTTAAAGTGAGTTAGATATAAGCCAATTAAAGCTTGAAAAAAGTTGTAAGCCAATGTTTTAATATACTATTTCATGAGAGGAGTGTATATGTAAAATTTTTACTTGTACAAATTGGTGTTAGACTCTTGTACACATGGATGGACAAAAAATTCCCACCAAGCTAGAGTATCCATAGTTTAGCTCACTCACTAAGGTGTTTATTCCATTTTATAAAGTATTTAAATGCAATGGAGGAGTTTCCCACTTGGTTATTTTCTACACCATAAGATGATTTCTTTATTGATGGCCAGAGGGTATTAGGTATATCCATGTTTTCCTGTATGACTAGTGAAAAATCCTAGCATTTCTCAGCCTTAGTGAAAAGGTATTTTTTCTTATTCAGGTGACTGCATATTCTCATATTAATGTTGACCTTCCTTACAGGTGTATGAAATTCAGATACAATAAAGTATTAGTTTTAAATGTTGGTTACAGGATCATAAAATTGATTTGATGTCAGGATGAGTGAGGATAGTCTATGTGCAATTATTATACTGAAACATTCCTTTATTTAAATGTTTTAATGAATTAATAAAAGCCAAGAATAATAAAGAAGTTCAACATTAAACTTTAAAGTTAAATAAGACTTGAGCATATAGTAATCACTGCATATATAAAATCATCTAGAAAGTATATTCACAGCCAGCTGAGAACTTCACTGGATTGATAAGATCACTGAAGTATTATTATTATAAGAACATTGATGTAGATTGTATGCATGTATGATGATGATTAAGCTAAGTACCAATTTCTTAACACTTGAAAGGTAACTTAATTGCGAGAATGCAAGGAATACTTAAAATATCTCCATTGTAAAGCACAAGGTGAAGAGATATTAGGTTAAAATAATTAATTGAAAATTATTAAGTTTTATTATCTGAAGAATTATCTTGGCGATTAACAGGGTAATTAGAAAATAAATCAGTAATTGAAAGCAGTAAGAATTGGGAGAGGAATTTAATGTTCAATAAATCTTAATTTAAAAAATGAAGGTAAATATTATCATTATATATCAGTTTTATTATTAATACTCCATAGCAATTGTGATCCGCTGGTGAGTAAGAATTAAAAAAAATGCTTTCTATAACATCACAAAATTAGCAGTTTATTTAGGATTATTATTTTTATTATATGATTGAAGAACAGAAGAAAGCCATTGGAATTATGTAAATAATGTAAATATTATTTTATTGATTTATATTTGATGATAAATATTGTTGTTTTTAGAATAAAATTTGTGTAAGTCATAATGTTTTGTGGTTTAATACAATCTAGAAATTTCAAATTCAATCATGTGTCAATAAATAGTAATTTATATTTAAAACACTATTTTATTAAAGTACACCAGGCAAAATTTATTCAAATGGTTAACTTTCTAAGCTTACGTAGCCTTGCGAGGTTTAAATTACTAATATTCCAGAAATCATTTAGTATATGTAAAGTATAGACTATGAATTGCGGGATGGTTATTGGGTGATTGTGGATGCAGTGGGTGGGCATAAATTCCTTTCCCCATCTGCTGTATTCAAACACCTTCCTAGATAAACTTCTTAAGGATTTTTTTTAGTTACTAAAGTGTTTATAATATGTTATTTCCACAACTTAATGTAAGCTTAATTATTAGAGTTTTAGTATGAGTGGACATTGGCTATGTTAAAGTCAGCCAAAATCAAATACAGAGGTAATTATGGTAGGAGTGTCTATCACCAATAATCCATAGAAGCTTGTTCAACTTCTAGACCTTATTGTTCTTAAACCATGAGAAGAAATTAGATAAATGAGCTAATCCGATGACAAATTGAGAGCAAAAGAAATAGTAGTACTAAGAAGTTATGAATGTGAGGATGATGCGAGGGATAAATGAGGAAAGTGGAGATGGGCATAGAACTATTTTTAATCTCAAACAAAATTTTAATTGTGACTTTAATGGTAATGGATGTAAAGTGTGCTGAGAGTATATATTGTATTGGGAATGGAGCTTAAAGTTTCTTCTCTTTAATAAATACGAATTTCCAAATAGTATTATTTTTTTACTGTGCTCTCAGTGTTTTCTCCATTTATTGATTATTTATTAACCCTTTTCTTAAAGATTGTTATTTAAAATTATTAAATAAATGTTTGATATAAGGTTTAGCCTAAGTATTTTCATTGAAGTTCAATTTGGCACACTTGCAAATATTCTTATTACTATTCTATCCCATCGCCATCGATCCTGCAGGAGGCCGCATAAGAGATGGGTTGTTGGTTATGGTAAATGCCATCATGTGTACTAAATAAAGAGTACTATATATATATATATATTGCAACCCTCCCCAAACACATCTTCTATCTTTCCTACCAACAAATACCTGGGGATGCCAAATCTATTGATTATGAAATAAACTAATAGTCTGATCTTTCGTTAAAATTATTAATGAGACCCTTATAATACTGTCCTACCTTAGCTTAGGTCAGTTACAGGCTACAGAGATCTATAGGGTGTAAAATGTATACTAGATATGGGAGAAAACATTACAATTAATAGGAGTAAAACATCTTTTAAGTTTTAAAATAAATAAATAAAATTAGTAAAGTTCTACCATTTAAATTGACAAGCTATAATTTATATCTCATCTTCTCCCATCATCCATATGCATTGAACAAACTCTACTGTGTGATAAATTAAATTAATAAAATAAAAATGTAATGTTGATTAACTATATTGTATAATAAGTTAGAATTAAATACAATATGTTGAATTAATGTTTATTCTAAAATAAGTTAGAATTAAATACAATATGTTGAATTAATGTTTATTCTAAAATAATAAGGCATTATCTCAGAGAATTAATTTATTGTATGGCTTAATTTTAAATCCATACATTCTAACAACTACTGATTACTATCATAAAAGCAATAACATAAACTAAACATTATCTTAATAAAATGGTAATAGTTAGATAATAAAAGAAACGGTGCATTTTGATTTCAATTCATCATCTAAATAATAACTGAGTAATAAAATTTTCAGAGAATCATTAAATAATCAAATATTTTATATAGTGTTTGGATCAAGTAAAGCAACATCATCAGATCTGGACATGTTCATCATTAAATTATGGAAACGTGCTATGTAAGTGTGCATGCATGTGAGAAAATATAGAGCACGAACGCATATCAAAGAAAAATTCTGAAAAAAATTTAAATAAATAAAACATTTATTACAAGATAAATAAATAAATAATACTTCTGTATATAATATAAAAAGAATATGAAATAACAATTCGTGTCAATTGTTAATACAGAGTTTAATATAAATAAATAAAAACAAATATTTCCAAGCGCTTTCAACTCTTATTTTTACATTGCCTTGATAAGGACTCATAAGAGTTGAAAGCGCTTGGAAATATTTGTTTTTATTTATTTATATTAAACTCTGTATTAACAATTGACATGAATTGTTATTTCATATTATTTTTATTACAAAATAATTAAATAAACATTTGGTTTTATAGTTTACACGTAGACATGTTTTGGGATACTTCCAACATCAGTGATTAAATAGTCTACATGAAAATAAACACATAAAATAAGCTTTCTGTATTTCATTTTAACATATGCCAGTTATCAATCTATTTTGATAAGCCTATGAAAGGAAACATTATAATACCACCAACATAGCAAAATATTAAACTAAACTTCATATTTTACTTATAAAATTTACTCAAGCTATCAGTCATTTTTAATAAGCCGATGACATGGAAACATTATAATATTACACTAAGCTAACTAAGTATGAAATTAACTTGTTGGTATCTTACTTCAAATACACATACATTACCAGTCAAATCTATGACTTAAAACAATGATTAAAGAATTACACATTAATGATGGATTTTTCCCATACCTTCCAAATTAATAATATTTTATGCATGCATCTTAATTATGCTACCTGATATAAAATGATTAATATAATTAAATCCAATTGGTGTACTTATGAAATTGGGATAAAATGTCATAATATGGATGATGACAATGGCCAACCAACCTTTAACACTAATTCTACTTCAGCTGTTCTGTGAGAAAAATCAATTCTACCTTTATTTCCCTTTCTTATCAGCAAACTATCTTACACTTGGCTATAGATAAATGGTTGGAAAGTGTTTCACACAAATATATGAGGAATGAAAAGACTTTCTTAACTGTAATCCTTTAAATAACCAAAATACAGTGACTCCCTAGCCTAATTCTGAGCCTTAAATGCTGGTGTGGATATGGTCTCATCACCAAAAAAATAAGAAAAATACATTACTTGACTCCACACACTATAATTATCATAAAATACAAGAACTTCATCTGGAAAATATAATCCACTCCTGATAAATATTTCAACAATCTAAGAGAGAGCTCTCTCAATCCCTGACAATGCAATATATAATCCACTCATGGCAAATACTCAAATAAATTAAGGGAGAGTTATCTCAATCGCTGACAATACAATATATAACATAAACAATTTCATTCTACATAGCCACTAAAAACATTTCAATCAAGCATAATAAAAAAAAATTCATTCTTAAATCAATCCTTAATCTTTCCACTTTCTTGGCACATTTTATCATCCAAAACTGATGGAAATTAAATTATTTATACTTTTAATTCAAACTTTACTATAACCGGATCAAAGAACAGACACATATATAAGCATAATAATACATAAACAATTTCAAATCACATTTGATAAAAAAAGATTGTAATGACATTACTTAAAAAATTATAAAACTAATAATGAATAAAACTCATTTTTAATGAAGTATAATATCAATAATTATGCACTTATAATGCTCTTAAAGAAGTTATATATATTACTAAATTTATTTAAAGCTTATCGCTTTTAACTTGAAAATATAATAATTATTAGTAAATAAGCAAGACAATGTAACTCTTAGTATATTTGGCATTAGCCCATAAATTGAAACAACAGGTCTGGTTTGGGATAAAAAACAAATCTTTAAATATGGAGTAAAATAATTGAGAAATAAACCTCAGAACTTCTTAAAAATGTAAAGATAAACAATACATTTTATGTTACTACCCCTTCTCAAAAATGAGATCTTAACTAGGAAAAATCAAATGGATATCTCTATTGCTACCACACATGTATAAAAATATAATTACATAATAAAAACTATATTAAAATAACCACTAATTACCCAGTATAATATTTCACCATATTATACTTTTGTTAGATGTTTTTGAAAAGAAAAATATTAATCAATAAAAAAAATATAAAATAAATAATTAATCTACTTATCTATCAAATGCTAACAAAATAATAATCATTAAAGATATTTTTTAGCTGGAACAAAAATTTTATTTACAATCTGTAGATGACATGTCTTACTCATGTACAAAAATAATGATGAGTGTATAGTCATAAATACAGACACACATAAAAATTTCCTGCAGAGAGATAAATAATATAAATTAAATCCAATTGGAGAGCATTTCAAATTTTTTTTAGCAACAGCTAATGAAATTGCTGGCAATATCACATATGAAAATCTTCATTATGGCAATAAAAATCTAATACTGCATAAGTTAAATAACAATTTATTATTTAATTCATTAGAATCGTTTACGCACTTGTTACAAGTTTTCAAACAGTCATTCACAAGGCAAATATGTTTTGGTTCATAAATCCATTTAAATTTATGTAAGTTTATTAATAATATACTTTAATAAAAATTCAATGTAAATAAGAACAATAAAATAAAAGAAATTCATGTCAAGTTTCATACTCTTCTACCTGTTCATTTATCAACATATTTAGATAAATTAATAATTGATTAATTGTATGTCACACATTTAGTTTCTTATTTCCAGATACAAAATGGTTAAGTATATATTTTATCAATATTAATAATAAAGTAGGTTAGACTAAGTTATCTGCACACATCCTTCCATTTAATATTTATTCCTTTATAGCTACCAATAACAAAGAGTCTCTGAAGTGTTTTATGAAAAGGTTCAGCAAAAATTTTTCAGCATAACTATAAAATTCACACATTCCAGTTATTTCTTTAGTGTTAGAGATTAAATCTAGGTAAATCAAACTTATAATATAGGCACGTCCTTGAATTACTTCTTTAACATTAAAGATAAAATTTAGATAAAGTAGATTTGACATATAAACATGCATTTCAATTTCTTTCTTAATATTAGAAATTAAAGTTATTCAAGGTAAATTTATAATATAGGCACATATACTGTGCTGGATACATTTGTATGTTGGTTTAACCCAGTTTGAAGACAAGGCAAAAATACCTTGAGGCCATTCATACACAAGATATAAAAATAAAGAAAACTATGACCTCTGCCATTTTCTTCTATTTTTGAGTTTAACTATGAACCAACAACATATCCGAGACACGCATAAATAATTTTATAACCTGTCCCAAGGTTAGCATTGGGGTAGAAACAATTGACTAGATTACTTAAAGAACTAAAACAAGTTAAATGCTTGTGCATGCTTGGATCATCGGACAATTGACATAAAAGTTTTAAAGAAAAATTATAAGACTAAAATTATTATTTTAAATGAGATACTTTAATAAATGCAATTTAAATATTATAAATGTTTTAAATATCTCTGCTATTCTCTAATTAATCCCTGATGAATAATTTTACAATGAAGCAGTTTCAATGACGTATATTTCTGTGGCCTAGGTATTACTTTTCCAATTTAAATCAATTTGCCAACTCCTGTCCATTAAATAAAGCAAAATTGAAATAACTATTTCACAAAGCAGATTCATTGCTTTGTGCTCTATAAATAATTTAAAATATTTAACGGTTTCTTTAAATAATTAATATTTAACTATGGGAATGAATAGAAACAAAATAAGTGTTATCAAGGAAATTGAATTGGTAAACAAAAGGAATCTTAACTAGTATTAAATTACAAATATTCATTTTAAATTGGAAATATTATTAAATAAAGAAATAACTTACACCACCTAAGGAAACATATATATATATATACTTTAAAATGAGGAATAACGAAGGGGGAAAATTTAAGCATGAAAGAAATTATCAAGTTAAAATAAATATAAATCTAATATTAAGATAAAAAGAGATACATTATGAAATATAATAAATTAATGAAACATTTAAAGAAAGGTACTTATATTAAAAGGGAAAGTAAAAGTTCATGAGGAGATCAGTAAAAGTTACCAGTCCTTATTAGTTTGTCCAGTTCCCTCGACATCCTTGGCTTGATTTACAGAGATGGAGTTGTTATCCAGACAAAGAGATTTGGAATCTGAAGCATTTTGACATGAAAGGTGCATACACAGCTCACAGTTTGTTTTTAATAGATACTTGACCCTTTAGGGCATTTTGATGGATTAGGATCCTGACTACAGGCAAAACTGATGAGCTTAGCCACTGTAAATGGTCACATGCACCAAATTAATAGAAATTTTAAAGGGTCACATGTTGAAGTCATAATATAAATTCTCCACAAAACTAGAACACAGTGGTTTTCAGCATTTATTTTTATTGCAACCTCAGAGGATCATTAGACTTCATCACCATAACAAAAGCAACTGAGGTAAGTAGTAGAATTCTTTAAAAGAACTGACAAGCAGCAGCTAAGTACATTTCAAATCACTTCAGTAAAAGTTCATAAAATACTTTCAGAGTCAATCTCTGAATAAAATAATTTTAGAATAAAATCTAGATGAATTTCTTAATAACAGATTGCAGAACAAAATCTGCATGAATTAATGAACAAAATCTGAATAATTAAAGAACAAAACCTGAATAATATAATCTGAATCCTTTAAAAACAAAATCTGAATCATCAACTCTTTTGTTCTCGCCACCTTTTAGACTTATCCAGAGATACTTTTCTATTGTTTTGCATATGATTTCTAGATCTTGATAAGCCCCACATGATCCTTTGTTTCAAAATAACTTTCTGGTAAAAATAAACTTTAATTTCTTATTATCAAATTTTGCTTTTAACTTCGAATTTGATTTATTAAAAAGGCCATCTTTAATTTGCCTTGAGTAAAATACTAATTGAAAATACCATTACTTTAGGAATGCTGGCAAACTTATTTTAAAATAAAATCGTATGACATATTATTTAACAAAACTAAAAGAAAAATATTTTATTATTTTTTTTAATTAAATGACATTTTAGTTTCAACAGAATTTTGCATTTAATCATATATATACACTTGCCATACATATATGTATGCTTAATTAAATTTTGAAAAAGAAATTTTTATAAACGATTTAATTTTAATCAGAATTTATTTGAAAAGAATATTTTAAAGTAAATAGCTAATCTAATGACCATTGAATATACGAAAATGAAACACTTTATATTTAATGCAAAACTCCGTTGATACTTGAATATAAACTAACCCAGGTTTACAATGTCAGTAAGTTTATAGCAGGCCGTGAAGCATGGATCAGACTTCTGGATCCATTGCTTCAATACACACCTCAAATGATGATCTTAAATTTAGATTAGTCAATTAAAAGTAGGGAGATATACCTTATTTTCAAAGTGATTTAAGTCTGCCTATTCCCTTTTTTATTTTCCTCAGTAGAATTCCTGAGCTGTTTTCATCCAGAAAATTAATAATAGTTTTTATTTTTAAGCTTGAACTATGGAAGAACTAACTTGTAAAAACAAAATTGTACTAAAACAAACTTTTATGGAGAGAGAATTGGTGAAATTAAAAAAGCAAAGCCAACCTTTTGTAAAAGTATTCCCCTTTTTATATCAGACTATCACCCAAGCATCTGCTCTTCCACCAATCCAAGGTCATTCAAAAAGTTCAAAGGTTACTCCTCTCAATGTACTGGTTTAATTAGTTACAAAATATGCAAGAATCTTTCTCTCTTCAAAAAGACAGAATGAAAAAATATTTTGTCTTTAAAAAAATATTAAATTGAACCAAGAAAAAAATCTTTTACATTTCTAAAGTAACAAAATAAAATAAATAATAATTATTTTAGCAAATAAAATATTTAATAGTGTATTTGTTTGTTTGAAAATCCACTGGTCCAGTGATCTATTAATTCATTTAAATTGTGTTAAGCTGGTTATCCAAGCTATGGATTAGGAAATCAAATATTTTGCTATTAGACATGATATTTGTTATTATGAATTACATGAATGGAAAATGAAGTTGAAAGATGGCACAAGCATACATGCACATCCATAAATGCTGTATTATAGGTATTAAATTAGTCTAATCAAAATAAAAGTTTCTATGATGATGAGCCAAACACACTGCACTAATTCCACTATGGACTGAAGTATTAAAAGCAAATAAACCAGAAAATTATTTAAACAATCATCAACACTGCTCTGCATACAAATAAAACAAATGTAGACCAACACAAACTAAACTAACAATTTTTGTGACAAACCACTCCTCTTTCCATCATTAATTACTCACTAAAGAAAGATATTAAATATCTCAGAAGTTTCAAATTATATCTGCAAGTGCTTTTAAACATAGTTTTCAATCACTGATGCAATGATATATATATATATGCAAAATTTACAAATAAATATTAAAAAATACAGTATTTAAAAGCTTGTAGAAAATATATTTATAACAGTCACTTAGGAGCGCTTTCACCAACTTGTGGCTTTGTCAACTATCACCTTTAAAATGTCAGCTTTCCCATAATTCTATGATGTCAACTTCCCCATAATTCTGTGATCTTAATGTTTGCTGCTTGCCTATTAACCAAATGTTGCTTGTATTTACATATCAACATCGCCTCTTTAATTTTCCTTTTATTATTATTTCTTTCAGTTTCCAATATTTTTACATTGTTATAATTAAAATCGAAACCATATATACATGATTTATTATGGTCATAAAAGACAGAAGCTGATAAATTATCATTATTTTTAAAATTTTGTTTTGTATTTTGAACCCTTTTAAATAACAATAAGTGTTCCTTTGTTCTTTTTTCCAATGTGCACCTCGATTCACCTATATATCCATGGCCACACCCACATGTCCATTTGTAAATGATACAATTTTTATTTGTAAATAAAGTTTTATCCTTTGAATTGTTTATTAATTTATTTAATGTAGGTGGTGCATAAAATGCAATATCACATATTCCTTTATAAATTTTCTTAATGAAACTTGCCTGTTGATTTGAAATATATGGTATTGATATCCACAATTTTTTATCAGAAGAATTAACACTATTATTATTTTTATATTTATAAGTAAAATTTTTAATAGTATAATAAACAGAATCATAATTGTATCCAACGTTTAACAATTCATTATAATAAGTTTCAATATTTTTAGTTTTATCTGATGCATATTTACAAAGGTTATCATTTCTAAATAAAAAGGATTTCAAACCTGCCATTTTATGTGACATTGGTACTTTTGATTCATATGGAATATATCCTCTTTTTGCTATTGGTTTAAGAGTCATATAGTAATCCAGTTTATCCTTGTTTCTGGTTATCTTGAGATCTAAAAATTGTATACTCATTAAATTTTCATCTGTTTTAATCCACTTTAAGCCCTTTATATTATTTAATTCCTTGAACAAATCATTAATAGCATTTGGCTTTCCACAAACAAAAACATCATCAACATATCGATTGTATAAAATAATATCTTTCTGATAATGATCCTTTTTTAAAATATTTTCTTCATATGTAGATATAACAAAATTACATATCTGGGCAACTGTAGGAAGTCCCATGGGCCACCCATTATTCATTTTATAAAATTCGTGCTTAAAAATTGCATAAATGTTTCTATCAATAAAGTTTAATGTTTCAATAATAAATTTTATTATTTTAACGTTAACATTTTTTAATTTCAATGCATTCTTAATTATTTCAATAGAAGTCATTCTGTCAATTGATCCATACATTTCACTGATATCAAAGGTACAAATTACATCATAATTATCAATAACAACGTTATTAATTTTACCAACGAAGTCAAATGATGAACGTATTGTATACATACCAAAACCAAGAATTTCTTGTAACATTTTCTCAATTAATTTACATGTTTCATAATAGAAAGCACCTCCAAAATCAATCATTAAACGTAATGGTTCTTTTTCTTTATGCAATTTTATATTTGAAAATATTCTAGGACATACTGCAGCAGAGGGATAAATTCTATAATAAGTACTATTATCAATTACATTATTTTTGGCTTTTTTTAAAATGTTATTCACAAATTGAACACGTAAACTTTCAATATTTACCTTGTTAACCTTTATAAAATTAAGAATACTCATTTGAGTAATGACTTTATTTTCATAATCCGATTTTAGTAACAAGCACAGCCGTAAGCCTTTATCCTCTTTTATACAAACAAGATTATTTTCAGATGTAAATTTTCTAAATTTAGAAATTTGTTCATTCCAATTATTATTTATTGCAAATCCAAAATTCTTTTCTTTTACTTTTTTAACTAAGTCGTTGCCAACTTTTGAATCACATTTAATTACTCCCAATGAACATTCAACAGCAGACTTCAATTCCAAATCACGATCTTTCCATTGGCCACCAACATATTTTGCACCTAGATTTAAAATATATTTTTCTTGAAAATCGAGATTCACGCCAGCCAAATTAACAAAGTTATTATCTTGAAACTTATTTTTAAATTCTTTCTTAAACAAAAAGTTAATTTTCTTATTAAATTTATTACATAGTCTATTATAATAACGATCAAAAAACACTTGAGAACTACTCTTAAAATTGTACCAATCATTTCGATTATTCAAATCAATCAAGTGATTCAAACTTTTTAAATAACGTCTTTTTTCAAAGATTAGACATTTACACGAAGAAATAATATTACGTAACACCGTTGTTTTTAAACAGCAAATTGTATTAGACGACAGCATACAAGACATATTAAATTTTATTTGACAACAATTTGGGAAAACTTTTAACATTTTACAGTTATATAAAAATTGCAACCTACATTTTAAAGCAATTATTTTGTAAGTTACCTTCCGCCATTCTTTGATAATCCACATATCATTTCTAGAACTCATTTTCATTGATATATAATATTATAAATCGATGTCTGTATTTCTTCAAAATAATATACGCAAATTTATAAATAAATATTTAAAAATACAGTATTTAAAAGCTTATAAAAATATATGTATAACCGTCACTTAGGAGTGCTTTCAACTAACTTGTAGCTTTGTCAACTATCACGTTTAAAATGTCAGCTTTCCCATAATTCTATGATGTCAACTTTCCCATAATTCTGTGATCTTAATGTTTGCTGCTTGCCTATTAACCAAATGTTGCTTGTATTTACATATCAACATCGCCTCTTTAATTTTCCTTTTATTATTATTTCTTTCAGTTTCCAATATTTTTACGTTGTTATAATTAAAATCGAAACCATATATACATGATTTATTATGGTCATAAAAGACAGAAGCTGATAAATTATCATTATTTTTAAAATTTTGTTTTGTATTTTGAACCCTTTTAAATAACAATAAGTGTTCCTTTGTTCTTTTTTCCAATGTGCACCTCGATTCACCTATATATCCACGGCCACACCCACATGTCCATTTGTAAATGATACAATTTTTATTTGTAAATAAAGTTTTATCCTTTGAATTGTTTATTAATTTATTTAATGTAGGTGGTGCATAAAATGCAATATCACATATTCCTTTATAAATTTTCTTAATGAAACTTGCCTGTTGATTTGAAATATATGGTATTGATATCCACAATTTTTTATCAGAAGAATTAACACTATTATTATTTTTATATTTATAAGTAAAATTTTTAATAGTATAATAAACAGAATCATAATTGTATCCAACGTTTAACAATTCATTATAATAAGTTTCAATATTTTTAGTTTTATCTGATGCATATTTACAAAGGTTATCATTTCTAAATAAAAAGGATTTCAAACCTGCCATTTTATGTGACATTGGTACTTTTGATTCATATGGAATATATCCTCTTTTTGCTATTGGTTTAAGAGTCATATAGTAATCCAGTTTATCCTTGTTTCTGGTTATCTTGAGATCTAAAAATTGTATACTCATTAAATTTTCATCTGTTTTAATCCACTTTAAGCCCTTTATATTATTTAATTCCTGGAATAAATCATTAATAGCATTTGGCTTTCCACAGATAAAAACATCATCAACATATCGATTGTATAAAATAATATCTCTTTGATAACAATCCTTTTTTAAAATATTTTCTTCATATGTGGATATAACAAAATTACATATCTGGGCAACTGTACAAAGTCCCATAGGCCATCCGTTATTCATTTTATAAAATTCGTGCTTAAAAATTGCATAAATGTTTCTATCAGTTTTACAAGACATTCTTGGTTTTGGTATATATACAATACGTTCATCATTTGATTTTGTTGATAAAATTAATAATGTTGTTATTGATAATTATGATGTAATTTGTACCTTTGATATCAGTGAAATGTATGGATCAATTGACAGAATGACTTCTATTGAAATAATTAAGAATGCATTGAAATTTAAAAATGTTAATGTTAAAATAATAAAATTTATTATTGAAACATTAAACTTTATTGATAGAAACATTTATGCAATTTTTAAGCATGAATTTTATAAAATGAATAATGGGTGGCCGATGGGACTTCCTACAGTTGCCCAGATATGTAATTTTGTTATATCTACATATGAAGAAAATATTTTAAAAAAGGATCATTATCAGAAAGATATTATTTTATACAATTGATATGTTGATGATGTTTTTGTTTGTGGAAAGCCAAATGCTATTAATGATTTGTTCAAGGAATTAAATAATATAAAGGGCTTAAAGTGGATTAAAACAGATGAAAATTTAATGAGTATACAATTTTTAGATCTCAAGATAACCAGAAACAAGGATAAACTGGATTACTATATGACTCTTAAACCAATAGCAAAAAGAGGATATATTCCATATGAATCAAAAGTACCAATGTCACATAAAATGGCAGGTTTGGAAATCCTTTTTATTTAGAAATGATAACCTTTGTAAATATGCATCAGATAAAACTAAAAATATTGAAACTTATTATAATGAATTGTTAAACGTTGGATACAATTATGATTCTGTTTATTATACTATTAAAAATTTTACTTATAAATATAAAAATAATAATAGTGTTAATTCTTCTGATAAAAAATTGTGGATATCAATACCATATATTTCAAATCAACAGGCAAGTTTCATTAAGAAAATTTATAAAGGAATATGTGATATTGCATTTTATGTACCACCTACATTAAATAAATTAATAAACAATTCAAAGGATAAAACTTTATTTACAAATAAAAATTGTATCATTTACAAATGGACATGTGGGTGTGGCCATGGATATATAGGTGAATCGAGGTGCACATTGGAAAAAAGAACAAAGGAACACTTATTGTTATTTAAAAGGGTTCAAAATACAAAACAAAATTTTAAAAATAATGATAATTTATCAGCTTCTGTCTTTTATGACCATAATAAATCATGTATATATGGTTTCGATTTTAATTATAACAACGTTAAAAATTGAAATGAATAAAAAAATGGGATTGAAATACAAGCAACATTTGGTTAATAGGCAAGCAGCAAACATTAAGATCACAGAATTATGGGAAAGTTGATATCATAGAATTATGGGAAAGCTGACATTTTAAACGTGATAGTTGACAAAGCCACAAGTTGGTGAAAGCGCTCCTAAGTGACTGTTATAAATATATTTTCTACAAGCTTTTAAATACTGTATTTTTTAATATTTATTTGTAAATTTTGCGTATATTATTTTGAAGAAATACAGACATCGATTCATAATATTATATATATATATATATATTATAATGATCAAGGAGATGTGAGTCATTTCTATCTGCCATACAGGATGCCACTAGACTAAAACTAGAATATTTGTAATATAGGCAGATTCTTCTTGTTAAGATCTATGTTTATATTATTATTGACTGTCAGCCCATGCCACTAGCTCATAGAGATGGAGATATTTAATATAGCCATTGCCAGTAATAGCATACAAAACCATTTATTGTCGCACATATATAAATTTATATTTGAAGAATAAATTTATCTTACTTTAATTTGTTATTATTATTTTATACTTTAGTTAAAATCTGCACAGAAGGGCAGTTTATATAATATTTTTATTTTAGAATGTTGAGTATAGATAAACTACATAGATTAAGCAATTAAAACTTTAAAAACATCCAACCTCAGACCAAAGATTCATAACTAAATGAATGCTTGCTTCTTGATATACATACACAACCAACCCACTATGAAGATTTTAGCATAAAAGCACACCGACAGGAATGTGCATCTGCAGCATGACATTATTTAAAGAAAATGATCCTCATCCAGTACAGCAAGGTGCATCTATCTGGTGAAGGAGTCATGTATATAAAACATTAAAATGAAATACTATGTATGGAGGAAGAGCAGTACATTGCTAACTTACAGTCCCTATTTATAGAGTGAAAGGAAACCAATGGCAGGTAAATACTCCCCATCCATTGCAATGTGATGACTACACTTTTAGGTCATGCATTTATTTGGGTACATTGCCTTGTATATTAACACACTTCCCACTACATAGATATAAACACCCATATATCTCTTTATCATCATCAACTCAACTCTGAAACAAACAGTCTGAAATTTAACCCTTTTAAACTAATATAAATTTTAATGAATCTATGCAGACCTCTATACCCAACTTTAACTTTAATAATTTAGTTAGCAGATGAAAATAAATAAAAAAGAAATGGAAATGATTAGCAAACATATGCTTAAAAAATTATTAATAATACATTTAGAATTGTTTAAGTCAGATAAGAGTTCATACTTTGGGTTACTAATTAAAAGTTTGTTTAAGAGATCAATCTATAAGTTCATATTGAAAATGTTTATACTTTCCAGAATAAGTTTTTATGAATACTCCTGGTTGTGGTACATTTATGGAAGTTCATTCTAAGTCTCACATTTTGTGTAGATTGTTTTCAGGAGATGAAACCACTGCTAGCCAATAATTGGATCAGGAACTGTATTCGAGAGACCTCAGATGATGCAGGAAATTAAATCTATCAAAAGACTCCTACATCATGCAGTCTGCAGTACAGCTACAGTTCATAAAAAATCAAGTCAAATTAAAACAACTAATGAATTCAATAAATTTTATCTTTTATAAATTTTAGACCTCCCTTATCACTAAATTTATGGATATATAGAACATGACATCACTGATCCTAAGATCTGTATGTTTTCCTTTCTGGACCCCACACAGCTTGGTGCTTGCATTGGTAAATCTTTAATTTTTTTATTCTCTTATCTGACTTTTTAATTACTTAAGTGTGCTAAGGACTAGTTTGTTTTAATGTAATTAATAAAACAATCATTTCCATTTAAGACAATTCTTAAAATAGAAATCAATTAACATTTATTTCTCTTTTATATAAGTTTTTACTAAAAGTATCAATGTTTAGATCTTAATATTTTTTGACAAAAAAGTACATTTAAATACTTTTTTTAAAGTTTTCTATCTGTGATATATATATATCTTGTAACAGTCAAATATGTGCATTTGCGCAACAAAATCTAGAACTCTGATAGATCATCTTAAGGTGGACCAGGTTTACGGTGGTGAAAGCCACAGCTTTGGCCTAACTCTAGTTCCTCTACCTTTGCTCATAAACGTACTAACTTGCAAATGACACAGTTGAGGTCACAGCAGTATTTCTCTTCTTCACATGCTAGCAGTAACACATCAGCAGAACATAAGACTGGGACCAATAGGCATTTTACTTAGCTTAACTATATATGTATCATGTGGCCCACTTATTACTATTAATTATTTATAAAAGTTCAATAAATCAGAGAGCTAATTATTAAATGCTAAATAATTGTGAGTCGGTGAGCAAGACTAAGACATGAAGC
Source organism: Epiperipatus broadwayi (assembly GCA_028023455.1). Taxonomy (NCBI): domain Eukaryota; kingdom Metazoa; phylum Onychophora; class Udeonychophora; order Euonychophora; family Peripatidae; genus Epiperipatus; species Epiperipatus broadwayi. The sequence goes on along the minus strand of JAQFVV010012651.1, from coordinate 1,314,933 downwards.
AAGAGTAAATTTAAAATCAATTTAATGAATTCAATATAAACAATAATTCAAAACAATATTATAGTAAGTAAGTTTTTTGATTTCACATGCAGGTGATTAAGGGACATTACAATTAAAATGGGATTCACGTGTAAGTGATGTATTATTAGTAATAATCTTGGATGTATAAGTCTATGTGACTTGGTTTACATATATAAGGTAGCTCACTAATAAGTGATTTTAACTTTCTAGCATAATTATTACAGTTTGGAGGTTATGCATTTCCATTCTACATATATATGTAAGTAGCCTCATATCACACACAGGTGGCTGTATGTAGGTTACAACTAATTATTTATTTGGCTATATATATGTCTCTATCACTCGCAGGTGATGAAATAATAATACAGTTAATTTTACATAAGTTTAATATTAATTTATAACAATTTGACTTTGCTCATGGTTATCCATGCCCAGTTTCTGCTATAATAGGATTTAGATTTGCCATATATTAGCAGAAGTGATAATAAATTTTGTAAAGAACATAATTTATTTAGCATGAATACTTAATATATTCTCTACACTGTAATATGCAATTTAAATTGGATTCTACTTCAGATCAATGCTGAAATAATAATTAAGATGGCAGGATGAACTGATTAACGGAAGCTTGACTTCAGATACTAGTGTGTAAAGAAAATATATAACTCTGAGTCTTATTTGCATCTCATATGTGCCTTATTCATGGGATTTTTACCAAGTAACAGTTCCCTATGACCGATCTCATTGCTGTGGTATAGAAGGCCATTTTAGTCTGGCTGATTGAGCAATTTATATAAAAATATGGGAGTCTTATGCTCTATGGGAGTCTCATGATCCATTATAAGTATGCTGAATGTGGAGGTGTGAACCTGTTCAACATCTGAGGAAGATAATTGCCCGAACTAAAGGTAATGGTGCAGCACGACCACATGCAACCATTAAAGAAGCAGCAACAAAAGATTACACCATAGCATTTCATAAGGACACATATGCACCACTGACTACATAATCATATTTTATTAAATTAAGATGCTAAATTAAAAGTTTCCTTCATGAAACTACCCTATATCAGTTCATGTTATAGTATGTATAATTATACTATGTGGGAAAGTTTGCGAATCCAATTTACAAAGCTATTTATATAGGCTTTGATTTAACTAAGGAAGATTACAGCATATGGGGAAATTAAAATATAAACTTATAGACTTATGCTGCATTTATCTCTTTAGTTAAATATTGGTTAAAATATTAACTCAAAAGCAAATCTATCTTAGAGCAATAGTATGTTTGTAATGACATCTAATTCAGGACATTTTATCCATTTCAAAACAGAACTTTTTAGTTTGTGTATAATTACATGTGTTATATATATATATATATATTGTAACGATATATAAATATGTCATTACATTAATTTAAAATAAAAACTTAAAAGTTCGCAAATAAAAGTAAAAAACTAAACGCTAAAATTAAAATGTTTGTTAAACGTATATATATTCGCACAGATGCTAAGCTTTAAAAATATTTTTTTTAATAAATAAAAAAAGGTATTTGAATGTATTTTTTTTTTATAAAAAAAGATTTAAATATAAAAATAGTTTAAAAAAGAAATAACGTAAGTAAAAATAAAAACAGGTATTAATTAATTCCTGTAATCTGTAAATGGAAATGATTGTTTATTAATTATCCAAAAGCTGTCTAATTAAAAAGTCAGAGAGTAAATTAGATAAGAGAATAAAGAGATTTTAGCTTGACCAATGGAAGCACCAAGCCTCAGCCCGGACCCGAACGAAAATTTGGATTAGTGACGTCTTTGTTCATTCAATCTGGAGATTTACTATAAAAAGGGAAATACAGTTTTTTCGGACAGTTCCAGCATTGTGCGTTTGAGAGGTGGTAGGACGCACATACCACACTCTCTATTTAAAAAGGAAAAATGAAAAGACTGTGATACCTTGAACCAGCTATTGCCATCTCCAGAACATTATCTTCCAATGGAGGCATCGCGGGAATTAAAGGCAGAAACCTGGACTCTTCTACCGTGAGCTATGAACTTTACAAATTAACAACAACCAAAAAAAAGTAATTAAGAACTTTCGTCATTGATTTTTTTTTAAAGATTCAGCTAATTTAAATTTTAAAATGAACTCTTATTTGATTTTCAAATTAATAATTGATTGTTTAAATTTATATAGTTAAGTTTTGCTAAAATCATTTCCATTTTTATTATTTTTATTTGTAGTAATATTTATTGTAGAAATTATTAAATGCATTACATTTAAGTTGGGTATAGACGTTGCATAGATTCGTTAGCGGTTGATTATGTTGTGGTTTTCACAGTCGATTGGAATATATAGGTCAACGATGTTAATGCGGGCATCTTACGATGAATGCCATGGGGCCTTGTGTATTCCCTGTTGCAATTGACGTTATCGATTGACTTTGTATTTTGATCGGTTGTGTTTAATTTGGAATGTTTTGACCGTGGAATCTGTGCAGCCGATCTATACCCAACATTTTTAAACAAATCTGTGCGAACGTATTTAAATGTTAAATTTAAGTCGGGCGTGAATGGCTATATAGATTTGTAAAGTTATATTAGGGGAGGGTAATCTTAGGTTATTTGTGTCGTTGTTGAATTGGGTCAATGGATTGGATATATTTGTGTAATTAGTAGATGTAGTATAAGTTTCGCTACGTGCAGAATCGCTGAATACACCGCACCAACCCTTTGCCTATGGATGGGATTGTAAGTCGGCAAAAAGGATCGCGGTCCCTTCCTATGGAGTTTTTATTTTATTGTTCTTCTTGCTATACAGACGTCATATTCCTGTATTGGACAAGAGTCAATGTTTTCTCTAACTATACTGTTCAGATGTCCATGCCTGACAGTATAGTATATTTGTGCTGTTGTATTTTCATGCTACATTGAATACATAAATGTATCAGATGGATTGATGCCAGTTTGACTGCGAATTTTAGCCTAAGGTTAAATAGGGATAGAATGTTTATTTTCAAATGCAAATCTATGTAGTCTATTCATACTTGACCATCTAAATAAAATATTAAACTCAGTGAAATTTATGTAAATGTACAATTAAAGAGTAATATAAAAATCTAAAAATGTTAAACCTATTCCTCGAATTTAGAATGATTTTATATGTGCGTAAATAAATATTTTTATGTGTTAATTTCTGGCAGTGGCTTTTATTCTTTTATATTTAAGATATAAAATTTATAGATTTTTATCTCTGCGTCTCCGCTGAGCTAGTGACTTGGGCTAACGATCGGAATATTTAAATAAAGTGGAATCTTAACAGCGCGTATCTGCCTACTTTATAAATTTTTCTAGGCTCAAATGCCTAGATGGCGCCCTGGTAGTTGCAGATATAGTTTTTGCGGTTAGATTCGATCTTCACTTTTATTTCGATCGTTATAATATATATATTGTGACCTTTTATTTAGGTCCTTAAATTAATAATTCCAAAATTTTAAATAATGATATATTTAACATCAAAATCTTACTAAAGTGGCTTTCAAAAAGATTGTTTTGAATGTACTGGGAAATTTATTTTAGTGGAGATTAGATTTCAAACCCAGTCTAGGCTCTGACTAGACTAAAATAACAATTTAAAAGTATTATTATTATTTGGTAGATAAATACATTGCTATTTTATTAGTTCTGAATAGCAATTGAAATAAATAAGTAATTAAATCAAATTGTTAAATCTTGTCAAATAAATCATTATAGTTAATTATTTAAGCATATTTTTTAGTACTAACCACCAAGCTGTCTTAGGTAATAATGAATAGTTATTATAAATGAAGCCAGAGAGAGTAATACTAATTATGCATATCAAAATTATTGGCTTAAATTCACTCCCAGAGTGCAATATAATAAAAGCTATATATGTTTTAACAAAGTTGTAGGGGGTGGACTAATTAAGAAAAACAAGAACCAAGTAAACACAAACCTCAGCTCTGATTTAAAATAAGAAAAAAAAAAATTAAAAAATCAACAAAATTCTGAATTGTATGGAAGTAAATTACCTTGCTATCTAAAAATGTGTGAATAAGAAATCTTAAAAACTTTGCTGCATTATAAGCCATTTCCATGACGCATATTTCCTAGGATTCATACCGGAGAAGGAAATTAAAACCATGGAGATAAGTTTTTATTTGAATAAGTACTGCTTTAAACTCAGGAAATTTCAAGAAGAAGTAAGCTAGTATTTTTATATTATCTATATTTTAAAAATATCTTCTTTGGAAATGATATGCAAAGCATTTATAAGTAGAGTAAAAAAATTGATAATGTTTATATTTCGCGCGCTAGTCTTGTTATCCAGCAGAACGATGTTATATGCTTGTAAATTAAAATATCAAGTTAAAAATAATAATAATAATCATTGGAGATAATATTAAAACAAGTGTTATATATGATATATAGTAAATAAATTTAAAGTCATTTTGAAATAATCTAACTTTTAATAAAGTAAATATGAAAATATTTTCGTAATGTTATTCTCTATTGTCTGCAAAATTTTATCATGTGGGAACCTATGTAATGAAAGAACTAGTCAATTACCAGCTGATTAAAATGCTAGATATGTCAATGGGATAATTGGATAAATTCGTCTTAGTATTAGTAAATTGATGTTATTTTGCCAATGGAAATATAATAAAATAAATGTTTGTTTTTAAAATTGTATTGGGAAAATATACATCGTCGTTGTAATAGTATTTTAAAATATTTACAATGCTCAGATTATTGAAAGTTGTTACACATTACTGCATGGAGGGAAAATCAAACTAATAAATAACTTTAAAAAGAAAAATAAATATATTAAGTGTGATAAAATTCTACTACTGTCCAAGGAAAAAATTATCTGGATTTTAAATGTAAATAAATGATTCTTGTTATGCTTTATTTGAAATGCTTCCAAAATAAATCAATAAAGATTTTAATAAGTTTGTTTTGAAGTTTATTTTGAATTATCTAGAGCAAAGTAGATAAATTCTTTTTTTTTAAATCTGCTACAATTAAAAACATGAATGTTAATTGCCTGATTAATTATCACCACGGAAACTCTCAAATAATTTCTACTTTTGGATAAGTGTTGAATTTTGTGCTATTATATATACAACAGGATAACGAAATATATATGCTTAATCTAGACTGATTGTTCATCCTAATAACCATTTATATTATTCTAACTCACCAGGATAAATAACTTGGAACAGAGTATAAAATTTAATGGATAAAAATGTACTCTTATTTTGTTTATATAATTGCTGTTATGTATATCACTTGCGTGTTGTTTAAAAATTTATTTTAAATATATACGTTTTAAGGTGGCATGAATATATATATATATTAGGTTAAAGAAAAAGGAAAAAGATGTGCAAAATATATATATCTATTATAGGTATTTTATTTTTTTTAGTTAAGAGAAAACCGGAAAATATGTATATCATTTATTTAGAGAGAGTTATAAAATATTTACTTCTCTCATAGTTTAAACTAATGTTAAGGTATATTTAAAAAAAAGTAAATGTCCAGACATTTTATCAGAGATATATATTGGCATGACTGAATTATTTTCTGATATAAAATAAAATTTGATATAAACCTTTTTCATTTTGCAATTTGCTATAGAAGTGAACGTGTCCACTTTGAATATAAATACAGGTTTGATCTTTATTGTTTAAATCCATCGTGCATTCTTTAATAAAAGTATATTTGTCATTCTAAAATGATTAACGATCATTGGACATAGGTATTTTGGTTTGACAGTTGATAAATTAATGTTTTAACATTATAAAAGGGAATATGTAGATTTTCACTGTTAGTTGGTATTGTTTTGTCTTGCTATGAGATTGAATGACAGTTTTTAGTTAATGGAATGTTCCAATTGAATGGCATCCAATATATTTATATGGAGCATAGGCTGATGGATGGTCACCTATGGCTAATTTCATGAGAGAAAAGATTGATAGAATCTAAGCAGTAAATAAATGCTCATTAGTATAAATAATCCTAAAAAGAAAGGATATATATGGTTTGAATTCTAGTCTTTTGTCTCCCATCTTAGTGTTAAATTCCTCATGATAATATATAGTTTTTCCACCATGTATGGTGAATATATTAGGTCCAGATCATATAGCAAGTATAAAATAATATTAAATTTAGGAATACTCATCTAGCATAATGTTTTCTTAATCGAAATAGTGTTTATGATGTTGTGGGATCATCATCAGTTGTTGACAGACCAAGCCAGAATTTATTAATGATAGTAGAAAACTTTAAATGTAAAAATAAGAGATGCACATTGGTAGAATGGATTCATTTTCATCAAATAATGATGTGACAATATAATTGTAAGATCAGTTATGTATTCAAGGGTTGAGCTGTGGACATAGTTACTGTTTTAGTGAGATCTGTGTGTAGTTGACTTTTAATGTCTATTCGTATTTTAATGTACTAAACTTATTCATTTCAAAGTTAAATAAGTTAGTAATTGCACAGAATGTGATAATTGCCCTTATCATATTCTGATAAAAGCAAGGGTTTTAGGATAATGCAATATTTTTAAAAAAATTTCTGAATTCTAAATTTATACTTAATGCATGTCCTAAAATTCTCAGTATACTGCTAGTTAGAAATTTAAGTGCTTGTCAGCTTAAATAAGTTAGTATCTTATTTTTAACAAAATACGCCAAAGTGTAACAAATGATATTGTCAATATTATTTTTTTAAGCTGGTTATATCATTTGCTGAGTATATCAACCTATTAAAGTATAAATTGAAATCATCATCAACCAATATAGCACTATTAACTATATTATGCTATATCAATAATTTTGGTAAGTCCTATAATTTATTGGTACATCTAATGCATTATCACACAATAATTAAAATGTTAATAACTTGTAGTACAGATTGTTTTAAACAATATATTAAAAGATAAACATAATCTTGATTTGATTGACTTAGTTAAATCCACAGAGCTATCATTCACTGATCTTGATCACATGGTTTATAATTATTTAAGAAAAGAAATTTGGTACGTTACTGTTTTTTAATTATTAAAAAGTCATTTCCCTTCATAAATTTTAAAGTTAATATTAGTTATAAAGTTTCTTTAGAACTGCTAAATATAATTCTTGATTTAAGTTATATTGAGAGCTATTAGGTGCATTATGTTTGGGTAGTGGTAAAATCACTCTTACTGACCCAAATATATTTTGTATAATGATTTTAGTGTTTGAACCCTGAAAAGAATTAGTTGTTAAATTTCAAGATAAAATTTAAATTTGTAATGAAATGTATATTTAGTCAATTGTTATAGTTAGACCTAAAATAGATTACTTTCATTGTTTTATGAAAGTTAGCATAGCTTTAATACGTAAATTACTTATTTTGGTATAAAATGTATAGTTTGTTTTAACTTCATGATAATATTCTGGTTGTGTCAAGCTTGAGATCCCTACTTTTATCACTTAATACTATATTAGTTTATAGTTTAATATTTTAGTCTTCATCATTAACATTTTTCTTCAATTTCACCTTGATCAATTCTTTTATTTATTCATTCCCATTTGACATTAATTCATTATCAGAAGTGATTAATCATACATTAACTTTTATTCTCTTATCATATTCACTATTCATTAACTATTATTCAATCATCCTCTTAATCATTCATTATTCTCATACATATTCATTCTTTTCTCTTCACTCTTAGACTCATTTCATTCCACTATTCTTTTATTACTTCTTTCCATCATCCATTTAATCATCTATATCATACTTTACTTATCATTTCATTTATAATTTTAATTTCAGCATCACTCAAGACATATAATTATTAGTCATTTTATTAATTTGCTGAATATCAAAGTTAACTCATCTCATTTTGTTTGTGTGGATTTCAAGGCTGGTTTGACCAGAAGTCTTTATCTTTATTAGTCACCTGGTGATCTTCTTTAGATTGACAGTTTCATGCTAGTTTTATTCAATCCTGGAATCATTTCGTTAGTTTTGCATTTGTTGTTTTTTCATGCTTATATTATTGATCGTGTGAGTACATTAGGTTTCACAAGAGAATTTAATCACTAAAATGTGCGATATGAGTCTTTGATGACCAGCTAGATCAGGAAGCTAGGGTACAGTACAGTAGTGATTATGGTGCCTAAAACATGTAATATGATTCATTTATAGTACAGCGGTCTTGGGAGAAGATTACAGAAGCATTATGGCTTGCCAATGTGTAACATGAAGACTAGCGGTGGAGAGGTCACAATATATATATATTCTAACAAAATATTGTTGTGCTAAACTCTAACCTTTCTCTATAAAGGGTACTCACATTGTGGTGCTAAAACTTTAACCTTACGTTGCGGTGCTAAACTTTAGCCTTTTATATATATATCACCTCAACTTTCTCTGCGCACTCTTCCCTTATTTAATCTTAATAAACTCTCATTTATTCCCAAGTAGCTAGTCAATTGAATTTTATACTTTAGGATCAAATATATACTGGGGGCGCCAAATTGCAGCTATAAATTGTAACCAGCTCTCATTTATATCTGACTGGAAATAACTCTGTAATGAATGCAAAGAACTCGTCATCTATGTTCATACTATAAACTTCTCACTTGATTTAACATTAGATAAATTATCACAATAAATCCTTCCATTTAATCCCATTACTTTTATTTTCGTTCTCAGCATTTATCACTTTCAATAGCTACAATTATATAACACAGAATGTCTGTGTTATGTTCTCTAATCAGAGAGTTCCTAATCTTATTTCTCTCACACATATATTTTTAGATCAACTATAAATTCATGATCCCTATTTTATAATAGTAGAATAATTTATTATAGTATAATAATGTTGTTATACTAAGGTACTTGACTTCCAAACTAGCTCTTAGATCAACAATTGAACTGCTCTTTCTCAAGGTCTAGATCTATCAAGAGGTGCCCATATAAATGATTACACTGTACTGGATATGATCCCACATATGCTAAATAAATTTTAATAAAAGTTCAATAGTGGGAATCACTCTGAACACCTGAGAGCAGGAAAGGGATTTTATGTCTGCTCCCAGTATTCACCACATTACAATGAGTCAAAAGTTTAAATTTATCAAACTTAATTCAACTATTCCCTGTCATTTTTATTCTGTTATTTCTAATTTATTTTTAATTAATAACCTTAATACTTTTATTTTGCTAAAGTAAACTATGAAAGTAAACCATGGACATTACTCAGATAATTAATCAAAATTTACTTATGAAAGTAAATTACGGAAATAATCATAAATTAGACTAGGCAAATTAATCATAACCATAAATTATGTGAAAATGAAGTCTATAAAATGACTTATATAAAATGAATTATATTAATCAAATATAGCAATATTCAAGACGGAATCACTATTGTAAATCAATCATGGAAATAAATTATTAATATCAAATTAACTGTGTGAATCGAATATGGAAACAATATAATAATGACTACTGCAAATCGATCTTGGAAACAAAATATCATTATAAAATAATTAATTAAATTTAAATATAAACTCATATTACCTTAAATATAGGTGCTGGATATATAGATTCTGGAGATATTTGAAACACCAAAACACAAAACACAATGTAATCTTATAACAATAATAAAACTTTATTACATGAAATAATAATAATAAAATCAAAACAAAACACACTAAATTGTAATATTGTTACACAAATATATGCTTCTGATCTATTCAGGATTATTATTCAAATACATGCTTGAGTTAACTAATTTCTTGGATGACTCACTTCGGTTTTGACCCATTCATTTATTAAATAAATGATTAATAATAATAATAAATACAGATGCTGAAAACAGAATTTCGTATATTTTAGCTTTACAAATCTTATCTTGAGAGAGAAGAAAACCTACAAATTTCTACTTCCCCCTCCTTTTATTGTAAACATTGTCTATTGGACTATTCCAAAATAGTATACTCGTTTCAATTATTCTAACCAGCAATGTGAAATAATTTTAAATGTCTAAATCATTTTATTAAGTAATAATTTTCACATTTCCAATGAAGAAGGATTATATGTCACAAAATTACCCTACTAAATTTTACAAACGGGTTTAAATTCAAAACCCACACTTTTACATTCATGCTTGTCAGATCTTGACGTTTTGATTGTATATATCTTAACTAGTTCAGTATGCCCACCCAGCTTGACGACCTCAATTTACCATCATTCAAAAAAATCAATACAGATCGGTTAGTTTATTAATTAAAATCTTTGTCATTCTTCATCATACATATACATCTGACTGAATCCTTATCCTTTCCGGGCAATGTTGTTCTGTCTCATATAAGAAAACTCTCTTCATATCACATCACCATGCAGGGTCGATAACTTGATAAGGGAAATATAACAACAACAACAGTATCAACTTTAAACTTAAACTCTTTGCTTGAGCCAGGGAGAGATCTATCCTAAGATCCAGAATAGTGTAAAGAGCTTCTCTTAGACACTTATTCCCTATATTGGCTTGCAACATTTTCTATACTTAAACAGTAACTTTATTACCAATTCCCTATCTTAACAAATAAATGGAAGCTTGGTCCTCTAACTGCTATGGTATCTATAAATCTGGAGACAGCCATTTCCCATCTATTGGGTGGTAGCATTGTTTTACATTAGTAATGACAAGCATTTATAGCTTTAAATATGCCCACACATACATCGATTCTAGCCTAGATAAATGACAAGACTAACTAGATCTCAAATCAATACATATATGAATTATTTCAATTTTAACCGGTCAAGCCAACAACATACCTAATATCTATATCAATAACAGATCAACATTCACAGCATAATAATGGGTTTTATGATCATCCTCTCACTCTTCATATTTACTATTAAGCACAATTAAAATTTTGTTAAGAGTAATAAAATATATATCATTTCTCTCTTTACTTTTAAGTCTAAATTTACGTGAGCATCTATACTTAAATGGTATCAAAATCATTTCCCCTTCTTTCCTTCACATTTTAAACATAAACAAAATATTAAATTAAATAATCTAGTGATCAGAGTGTGACAGCATATAAACAAAATGAAATATAATAATAATAAAATAAAACAAATAAAAAACAAATGACATATTATATAAATGAAATAAATAAAGAATAAATATCAGTATTACAGATAGTCTCTCTAAATTTCTTTTCCTTCCACCATCCATTAATCAATTACTATATTTAGTTCATTTTACTTGAGATATCTATACAATTGCACATCAGACAGTTATTTTAATTAAATGTATATAACGCACAGACAGTCATTTGAATCAAGATAGATATAAAACGAAGATAGTTATTTTAAATCAAACAATATTTAGTTCATTTTACCTGAGATAGCTATACAATTGCACATCAGACAGTTATTTTAATTAAATGTGTATAAAACGCACAGACAGTCATTTGAATCAAGATAGATATAAAACATAAATAGTTATTTTAAATTTTGTAGATAGTTATTTAAATCAGAATTGATAGTTAATAAATTTTAAAAAGTTCTGTTGTTTACCTTTCACTTGATGATTCTTCCTGGGTTTGAATTCACTTTGTTCTCCTTTCCTCTTTCTTTTATTGTAAACATTTAAAGGTTCAAATTATAGGCCATAGGCAGGTTTTGATTACTAACATGAATTAACTCTCTTTTAAAAACATTATAACAGAAGATCATTGTGATTCTTCAAACAAATTTTAAAGAGCCATATAATTATTATGATCAGAATTGATCTTTTAATTTGATAAAAGAAATCTGACAATTCTCTCCTTGCAGGAAATTTTATAAGCAGACTGGATAAATTTTGACATTCAGCAGAAAATATCTTATCAAAAGTTGACCTCTTCATGATTAATTTTGAGAAGAAAAAGATATGCACCATTCTTTAGAAGAATTAGAAATTCATATTTTGGTCTACTATACCACTTGACTTCATTATCAAAATCGGAGATAGAAAATTTAAAAACTTGAAAAAAAAAAAAAATACTCTTAGATATTAATTTTAGTTAGCCAGCTTAGTTTCAATCAGCAAAAGTTTCTCCTTTGTTCTTTTTTTTTTTTCAGTTTTTATAGGTTAAAAGAAAAAAGAAAGCCTATGTTACCCCCCTCCCCCAGTGATTTCTCCCCAAGTCTAATCAAAAAATATTTCCACTCAGAACAATCACTCTCACTAAGGTGTTACTTTCCTAATAATTTTTCTTTGATCTTAAACCAGATCTCTTTAATTAACACATTTATGATCAATTATGAATTTTAGTTAAAGACGATCTAATTGAAAACATAAGCTTGCTAACACTTGTTTGGTCAAACAAAGACTACATTCATTCAATCTAAATAATTTCTTATTTAGATTTACATTTTTAATAATTTAAAATTTTTTTATTATGTCAGTTTCTTTAAAGGAAAGAGAAAAAAATCAACCCATATATCTGTATCACACACACACACACACGTTGTACAGACGATCAAACACAAATATCTCTCATAATTTCTTTAAATTTCAAGCATATAATCAACTATAATTTCTGATAATCATAAACATAAATATTTACTATAATCTCCTACAACTCCAAACTTATTCTCTAAAAAGAAACTGTTAACTAAAACTACTGACAAAATGATTCAATCTTACTTTTCATCAACTCTTTAGTAATACATTCCATACAAACACAAACTGTCTCTATATATGTTACTTGTAAGCCATATAGCCATTACTTTCTCAAGCAAAACTTAACTTTTCTTTATCTAAGAAAAAAAAAAATTTCCACCATTACTTCAGCTTATTATATTTGGTTTAGATGTAATAAACCAAAGGGTTACAATATATATATGTGTGTGTGAATTGACATATATATACAAGAGAATCATTATTTAATTCTTGCTACTGGTTTAATTACGAATAATGCTCAGTTTTGAAGGTTTATTTCATAAACAATATAACGTAACTAAAATAATAACAAAATTTGGCATAGATTAATGTAAGAAATGCATTTTAAATTATAATAAAACTTCAAGTAAGAGAAATTTTGAAATTGTTTATTTTAAATGAAACTTGTGCAATGTTTGCTACAATATGATTTAGTTTTTATAATGCTATCTCTAAGATTAATGATGGAAAATATTATCATTAACTTAAGACAATATATAAATTAGCATAAACACTTCAATTATTACTTTAAAACAGCTTATTGCATTTTATACATTACTAAATTTATATAAACATTTAATTTCTACATTTTAGCAAATTGAAACAAATAGCATTTAATTATCTAAAGTAAGATAAATACGTAACCAAATCAATCATTATTTCTATGGATAAACCAATACATAAATCATAAAATCATATTAATGATGAGATGTGTTTGAATGGGAATACTCTAGATTTTGAAATAATAAATCAGTTTAAATCATTTAGAGATCAGTTTAATCATTTTGAATCAATTTATATATTTTACATCAGTTCATTTATTTTAAATCAGTTCATTTTGACTTATTTTAAATCAGTTCACATATTTTAAACCATTTAAATCAGTTAAATCAGGCGGACTTTAGGGTTTAAATAAATTTATTAACACTTATAATTTAGGCAAGTTTTAGATTGAAAATATAACAAAATAAAATCTACATAAGTTTAATTTACATTATTAGGATGGGCATTTAATTAAGGTTAAGCTAGCATTTAAAGTTGAAATTAATGGAAGTTTTTAGATTGAAAGGAGTAGTTACCATTGCTTATCTTGATCTTTCTTTTTACTGGCAAGTTCTTTGCATAGTGGGACATCTTCAGCTTCTTGTGGTAGTCATTTCATGTTCTTCCATCTTAGATGGCTGTTCATTGGGCAGAAGCCAAGATTTCGAGCCTATTACCCCGACATGCTGATTATTCACTTTCTTACAGATATAAATTGGATGACTCTTTTAAAAGAATATTTATTAATTGCCTTTAAAAGTTGGCTGCTATTACTTTTACATCCATCTCCCCCCCACCTCTCCTTCATTATTTTATTTTCTTAGAAGTATCTTTTTGGCCCATATGATAATCAGCAGTTATAGCAGGAGCCTGCTGTGTCAAATATTAAATAGGTCAAAAAACCCATTGACATGCCATAATTTAAGCAGATTTCTAAGTTTTATTCTAAATATAACTTTTAATTAATCTTATACCAGTAAAGATTAATTATGCTGGTGACACTCTGGCCAAAAAAAAACAAATCTAAGATTTGGAAAAACATTTTATTATATATGTAACCTGACCATTCTAATTTACCGATATATGCAGAATTATTAAATTTCGAATATATATAATTTAATAAATATATAAAATTATACAAAACGTAATGTTTTATATCCTATTAACATTTATATTTTTGCATATATGTAGTCTAAAGTTACACATACAATTCGCTTTTCACTTAGCAATTATTAACAATGTATATATATATATATATGCATATTTTGGCTTCATGACTATATAAATGAATATTTCTGTGGATACTTAAACATATACGCACACATACACGATTGTGACTATATAAATGAATATTTCTGTGGATATTTAAACATATATGCACACATACACGATTGTATTATTTAGATTTAAATTTAGGTGGGATTTCTTAAGATTATTATTAATATATATGAGAGTTTGGTGGTGTCTATATATATATATATGAATACTACTATATAATATACATATAGTAGGTGAAACAGTTGGGTTGAAAAGCTGACTGTTTCAATATATATATATGTTTGTGTAATAATATTATGATATGATGTCTGTATTTTTAAAGCAATATACATAATTATATAACTGAATATTTGTAAATACAGTAAATAATTAAAAAATATTTTATCCACTTAGGAGCGCTTTCGATTATCCCAGTAATCTGTGTCAACTAAAGCTTTGAAATGCCAACTTTCCCACAATTCCATGAGCTTAACATTTGCTGCTTGCCTGTTAATTAAGTCACATTTATATTTGTATATTAGCATAGCTTCTTTTATTTTTCTTTTATTGTTATTTTTTTAATTTGCAATATTTTTACACTGTTAAAATTGAAGTCAAAACCATAAATAAATGATTTATTATAGTCATAAAAAACAGATGCTGAAATATTATTATCTACTATGCAATTTTGTTTCGATTTCTGAACATGTTTTAATAATAGCAGGTGTTCTGTAATTCTTTTTTCCAACGTACATCTAGATTCATCTTTATATCCACTACCACACCTACATATCCATTTATAAATGACACAATTTTTATTTATAAATGAGGTTTTACCTTTGCAGTTATTTATTAATTTGTTTAATGTAGGAGGTTTGTAAAATGCAATGTCACACATATCTTTATAAATTTTCCTTATAAACTTTACTTGATAATTTGAAATATATCGCTTTTATCTCTATCTGACCTTTAATTATAAATTTTGAAATGCCCATGGGCTAGTTTCCTTAGACTAATTAAAAATAATCATTTCCATTTTTAGCTTTTTACACAATAGAAGTAATTAAATTTTGTACATTCTTAAAATCTTATCTTTAAATTTTTTCCTTTGATTTAATTTTAAGTACTTTTTCTGGAAAAATCAACATTGAGAAAGGTATAAGACAAGGTGACTCCATATCTCCAAAACTTTTTACAGCAGTGCTGCAAGAAATATTTTGTGGATTAAAATGGGAAACTAAAGGAGTGAAAGTAAATGGAGAGTATTTAAGTCATTTAGATTTCACAGATGATGTAGTTGTTTTTGCAAGTAATGCTTCAGAGCTGCAGGAATTGTTGCAGAAGTTAGCAGATGAAAGTAGAAAAGTAGGACTAAAGATAAATGTTAAAAAGACTAAAGTAATGTTTAATCGATTTGCTCAAAATATGAAAATAAAGATTGATTATGAAGAATTAGAAGAAGTTAACAGTTACAAATACCTTGGTCAGATTATTAATACAAATGGAAACATAATGAAGGAAATTAATTATAGAATTAAACTTAGTTGGAGTGCTTTTGGTAGAAATAACTTGATACTAAAAGGAAATATGCCTATGTGTTTGAAAAGGATGTTTTTTAACAAATGTGTTTTACCAGTTCTTACTTATGGATCTGAGACATGGACACTCAATAGAATAGCAATACAGAGACTTCAGACCACTCAAAGGAGTATGGAGAGATGTATGTTGGGAGTAACAAGAAATTGAAAATGCAATGTATGGGTATGACAACAAACAGGTGTTACTGATCTCATTGAAAAAATTAAAAGATTGAAATGGAGTTGGGTTGGACATATTGCTAGAAGAGATGATAATACATGGACAATTGAAATTTTAATCTGGATTCCAAGAGATTGTAAAATACCCAGAAAAAGATCACATGTGAGATGGATAGATGAAATAAGAAAATGGACAAGGGTGTTGTGGAGAAGAGAAGCTAAAGATCAGAGAAGATGGACTAAACTTGGAGAGACCTTCATTCTACAGTGGATTGATAATGGTTGATGATGATGATGATGACTTTTTCTTAAATATTTGTTTTTCCTTACTTTTTTTCTCTTTTTTTAGATAGTTCTAATAATTTTCCATCTATGCAATTTTATTTATATACCAGTTTAGATGACTTTTAATTTTCAATTTTTAATTCTTAAAAATAATTTTTTATTTGGGATCTTTTTTTTATTTCTAATTTTATTTATTACAATAATGTAAAATCATGTGTGCTTGTTATATATCAGTAAACTTGCTTAAAAAAAAACACAAAAAATTTTTTTTACTTAGGGTTATTAATTATGGTACACAATTAATGCCAATTTACAAAGATACTCATTTGTTAGTAATTTACAAAAAGACTTCATACAAAAAAGTTGACTATCATTTGCTTTTGAACTATTTATACTTATGTCTCTCCCAGTGTTCCCTTTAATCTACATTTCATTTCTAATACTCAGCATGACAAATTATTTATTTAAGGAGGCTGCATTGAAGTAAATACATTTAAAGAGATAAGTTTATACATGTATATTTAAAGCACAATTATATATACCACCAACTTATTTAAGTTACTAACTAAAATGCTTAAATGGTGTTACACTGAGGTAGATTCTCAAAAGACACTCATCCTAAAGTGTCACATTTACAATCATAAACTTACATGGCTGTGCACATCTATACACTTTAAAGCATTATATATATATATATATTGTGATCTTCTGGTTTGACACCAGAAGTAGTCATTGTAGTAGTGTGATAGTATATAAATAATATCTAGTATAATCCCTTTTTTAAAAAAAATGAAATAACGTGAAATTTTAAAAACTTTTTATTCTTACTTAAAAATATAGTCAATGGTAGGTGCAGATGTAATCAAAAGATTTTTTTTTTAATGTTTGGTCTTATTTTAGGATATAGCCATTAATAGAGTAAGAGGGTTGGTTTGTTTGTATATAGTCAATACAGTCTAGATTGACATTTACTTGTTTATCAGCTCTTAAGGCAGTAATCATTTTATTAGAATGATTTCCTGGTCCATTTGTTATGTACATTTAAAACATATAGCATAAACAGCAGGATATAATTCACTCATTATTATTCACATTATTATTTTAATTAGTATCAGGATAATACTTATAGTATATTAATACTAAAACATTTATGCATTATCCAACTTTATTTTTAGCTCTTGTGTTTCATTATTACATTCAAATATTTAATTATAGCAATAATAGTGTTTAAAAAAAAAAAACTAATTTAATTATATTTAGATGTATAAATAAATTATGGACAAGTAAATTATATTATGACAAATAATGAAAATTATTTCATTTATTAAAGTTATTGTCATTAATTTGTTCTACTGCTTTAAAAACATTTAGTTATTAATATAATATTTTTATCTTTCATTTATTTAAAAGACGAAATGATTTCTTTTTTACCACTATTTTTTTTTTTTTTACTGTCTGTTTTTTTTTTTCATATATAATGAGTTTAGGTGGTGGGCGGGGAAATTGACAATCATTTCTTTATTGATGTAACATTATCGTGAATAATTGGAAGATAAATATGATGTAATTATTATTCTAAAAGGTTATAAAAGTCAGTACTTACTACTGTCAAGTGGGCATTCCATTGTTATCAATTAAGAGGACATTCTACTATTACTTTTCAAGTGGGCATTTCACTATTATGAAAGGCTGTTAATTAAAACTTTTATAAAAAACCGTTATAGTAAACCAGTATAACTATAACTAGTAATTATCATTAGCAAAGTTTAATAGTAAATTTGTATATTTCTCTTCCAAAGTGCAATTTAAAATTTTAATTGCTTTATTGTTCAGGAAATGTGCACGTAAACAACAAAAGATACATTAGTTCGCTCCCACCTGAAGGTTTAAACTATTCTAACGCAAGCCAAAATACATGTAAGTGTTTATTTAATTGTTCAATAGAAATTATTATTTACTTAAGGAAAAATGGAAAAACTTAATAGAACCTTTAAATTGCTTCATTTAAATGTAAAGTTAACTGGGAAGGAGAAAATGATATTTAATTATTGTATTACAATTAAATATAAAGCCTACCTATAACAGGAAAAGGAAATTTACTGCGTATTGCGGGTATATATTGAAAAAATATGAACTTTTGTTAGATATTATCAAAACTGTTAAAAGTCAATTTTACGTTAAGTATAGAAAAAAATTTAATATTTAAAGTATATGCAGGAAATATGCAACCTTATTATCATATATCTTCATTAGCACCTAAATTGCCTATGTTTTATCATATGAAGGATATAAAATTAAGTATCATTAAGTATATTTTAATAATTATGTACTTTTTAAATAGTGAATGGAAAGAAATTATCAAAACAAATAAAGCGACGCTGTTATATATGCTGACGACAAGTTGGTGTCAGTAAATGTGATTAATTCTCATACCTATTTATGACTGTCTGTATAAAAGTGTAATTGAATATTTCGGATATCTTAGGAATAAAATATCAACTTATAATTTACTTGCATTAAAAAAAAGAAAATACATTGTTCATTAAGGAAGTCTATTATTTTAAACGTTAATTGCAATTCATTAGTGAAAACTAAAAACATTGAGTATGCTTTTATGTTGTTAACAAATCTTATTTTATTTCTCCTGCAGGAAGTATTTTATTTGATGCATCAATATATTTATCTTCGTGTTTACTGTTTTATATTTGTTTGTGCAGTCCACTTATTTTCTTTTACTCTTTGGAAATATGACAAGGATCGTCGTGTGAAAACTTTTATGAACTTGTATTTCATTTCATTCAGAAAGGAAAAAGAAGAGAACTTTATTTTATGTAACAGTATATTTAGTAGATAGTCTTAGTTTTAAAAAATGTGTTATTATCAAATATATTTATCACATGTATCGTTATTGTATTATTTTCAACCAGAACGTCTCCAAATAGCATAATAAGAGATGTATTATGATGGTAATTTATTTTTATTATCATTATTGTTTTAATAATATAAGTTTAGTCGCGTGTGCGTTGATAATTCTTGCACACAATAAACGAATGGGAGAATCCATTAAAAAGGGGTGAACAATTAGTTATAAAAAAATTAATTATATCAAATCTTACCGAAGGCATTTCGTTTATTAGTTAGTAAATAATTATTTTCATCAGCTATTTTATTTATAATGTACAATTTCATTATTTACTTATGCTTAATTTAACTACTGATTTGTGCCAATATAAATGCATTATATTATATTAAAAAAAGAAATTATTCGTCTTGTTTTGCTCAGTAATTAATACTTATTTTCAAATGAACCTTTAAACATTACCAAATCTGAAATGTTATCCGTAGATATTTATTTATTTTTTTTACCAATTTTAGCAGTAATCATTAATACTTTAATAGTAATTTTTTTTTCATACTGCAATTTTAAACTATCTGTATCTTTTATGCTTATACGCGCGTGTGTGTGTCTATTATTAAAGTTATTTATGATTGTGTAATTGCCATTGAAAACGTCTTTAGATCAATCGGATTCGGGAGGAATCGGGATGATCGATCATTTTTGGAGAATTCAGAAGTTGTTCAAAAGAGAATTATTATTTCTTTGTTGTGACAAAATGATAGGTATTTTTGTGGCTATATGTTGTAAAGTTTTGCAATATTTATAAATATTTTATGGGATTAAGTCGTTATATTTATTAGATGAGTATTGAATGTGGATAATTTATCTAGTGTAGAGCAATGTAGTATATTGAATTGAATATTCCTTTTCTTCTCCATGTATTGAAGCATATTTTGATAGGAGTGGATTAAGTCCTCCTTTTATATTTGATATAAAAATAAATGTGGATGAAGCCATAGAGATGTCAGTTTCCTAGTTTTTAATTTGGTGATGAGCTATTCCACCAATTATTGAGTCAAATATATATGAAGTTATTGTTGTATCCACACAGTTTTTCTTTGGTGATGTGTTGTTCCACCAGTTATTTAGTATGAAAGATAGACTTGGTAGTGGTTGTTATATTTATCTATTTGATTTATAAATCTGTGATGCCATATGAGTATTGGATGTTTTCCAGCTCATGCTATAGCCTAGTGTCTAATAATTTGTGATAAAAGGAAAAATAAAAGGAAAGTATAGTGTCTTATAAAACAACTGTGTTATAGTTGATGAATAAAATTGGTCGATCTTCACTTCCAACCGTATTATGATTATAGTTGAAACATCATAAGCAAACCGATGAGATTTATTGACATTACTTAATTATGGTATTTGACACACCGTATAAGACAGATACATGCACAGAGTATTAAATTTAATTGAATATAAAAAAATTTTTCATCATTAAATGCAGAATTTTTCCCTTATCATTGTATAATATTTGTGGTAGTTATTTAAATTTTAGTTCATTTATTTTATTCTTAGATCATAATTGTATAAATGATTGAGCAAGGACAGGATATTGGTTGGTGAGCACCAAAACTTATTTATATTTGGCAAAGCAAAACCTAAATTTAATAATATATTTTACTTAAAACTATAAAGCAAAATTGCATTTGGTTAACAAAAGTATTATTTTCTGTGGTAAGATGATTTCAGATTATTTCAGGTAAATCCCCTTTATTTTGAGTTATTTCATATAATTAAACATAACAATGCAAAATCCTAGCTTATGTAATCTTTAGAATAGTAATTATGTTGTTAGAAATTTAATGAGAAAATAATTACTATTCAATAAATGTTGAATAAAAAGGTATTTTGGTAATTAGTTATTAAAGCGTAAAGCAAATTTATTAGATTATCTTGTAACAGTCCACCAGAAATCCATGATAACTAAATGGCCAGTGGTCTCAATAGATAATAGGAATTTGTTAAATTCAATTAACATATTAGACTAATGTTATCAAGTTATTAATTACTTTAAAGAATAAATGTGGCAGATATATAAAATTAATGGGTTATATAATGTTACATACTATGTATGAGTTATTCCTATGGATCTTAAGTCCTTTATTGGATTTGTATTAGTATCAACAAAAGATAAATGTTGATTTACTATATTTTTTTTTTGTGTTAATTGATTAATAAAAGTTTTGTTTTTTAAATTTGTATTTTGGAATTTCTTCTTAACATTCATTCTTGTTCTACATTCCCACACATGTTTACACATTTATTTTATTTAATGCAATATAACTGTATTTTATTTAATGATAACAAATCTTAAGATGATGATGTTGATTTCCTTGATTCAAGCACTATATGAGATGCCTATTGCCTACTGATCATTTTAAAAGGGTTTTGTTATTTAATTTTGTTTAGATGATGAATTGAAATCAAAATGTACCCTATTTCTTTCATTATCTAACTGTAAATATTTAGTTAGGGTATTGTTTGATTTATAATATTATTTTATAGCGTTGAAGTAATAATTTGAGTACAGAAATATCAAATCAAGCCATACTATGAATTAATTCCCTGAGGTCTTTAATATAGCATTTAGATTAAACAATAAGTTCATTTAACCAGATTAGTGTGTAATTAAGGTTTATTAATGATAAATTTAATAAGTTTAAATTATAATGAGTTATACATTACAATTTCTGAAATATTACTTTTTATTTTATTTTAGTTATTAGTTAATTGTATAATATGTTAGAGGTTGTCCAGTGTATATGGATAATGGGAGGAGGTGAGATATAAAGTATTACTAAATTAAATTTAGCTGGTAGAATTTACCAATTAATTATTTTTCTAGAAGAGAAATTAATAGATGTTTATTCCTATTAATAATTATTTTCTCCCACATCTAGTGTACATTGTACACCTCATACACCTCTGTATCCCTCAACTGAGTTAGATTAGGTAAATCTTTAATTAAGAGCCTCATGAGTAAATTTAAGTAAAATTAAATGAATATTTTATTCTATGATTAATAGAATTGGCGCCCCGGATAATTATTAGTGTTAGTGATAGGTGTGAGGGGTTACAATATATATATATATATATATTTAAAAATTATACTCATTGCAACCTTTTGACTTTTTCTTTTTGTTAAAAAAATACAATTTAAAATTATTAATATATTTTCTTTCTCATGTTTAATATATGTCCTATTTATTTCTGGCAGTGCTTTTATAAAATTTAAAGTAAAGGACATTATGTAATTAGATAAAGTATTTCATTTAAAAAAATTAATTAAAGTACTCATGGTTTATTATACATCATGCCATGTTAGGATGCCAATTATAATGGTTGGGCAAAGTAGAGTCTTACCATTTCTGCATCAGGGCACCATCAGGCCAATAGAAACTGAAAATTTATATATGCTGGCAAGTACTTACAGTAAGATCCAGAATTTCAACAAATAAGACCGTAATGCCCCATTCACTAGCTCATGGAGCAGCAGAAATAATATATATTTTATTTTAAAGAAAGGAAATATAAAAAAATCTGCCACTGCTAGATTAACAATATACAAAAATACTTATTTTATGCCTATTTTAGTATAATGTTACTTCAGAATTGGATTTAATTTACATCATAACTTTTTATTTTAGAAGTTTGCACAGATGGATTAATTAATATTTTATTAGAATGTCAAGTATGGTTAGACCACATAGATTGCACTCGAAAAAGAAAATATTCTACATTCTTTATTTAACTTTAGGCCAAAAGTTCACAGTCAAACTAACGCCAATCTATCTGATATATCGATGTATTCAATGCAACATGAATATGATAGCACAATACTATACTGTCAGGAATGTCCATCTAAACACCATGGTTATCTAGAAGAAATGTTACTTGTCCAGTACAGGAATGCTATATCTGTCTCATGGAAAAAACAATAAAAAACCTCCATAAGAAGAAATTGTGGTTATTTTTGCCAACTTACCATCCCATTCCATAGGCTAAAGGTGTGATTCAAAGAGCAGGGAATATTGGATACCTCTGATGGTCAATAAGAAATGTTATTATTTTGCTCAAGTGCTGCATATAATGTGATCCTGCACGTAGCAGATCTTCATACTACATTTACTAATTACACCAACACACCCAATCCAATTTAACTGTTAAACAAATAACCTGTGATTAACCCTCTCTTAAACTAACATAACTTTACAAATCTATGCAGTCAGCCACAGCCAACTTAAATTTAACATAATTTGAAGGTTTTAGCTTAATAATTAAAAAAAATCATAATAAACAATCAAAAGAAGTAAGTAAATAAATTAACGGAAATGATTTAAAAACACATATAATAAAAATAATTATTGATTTAGTTTGGTTAGATAGGAATTCATATTTCTATTTAAATACTGGAAAAAGATTTATACTTAATGTTTATGAGTTATATAGAGTTTTTATGGTTTAAAAAACGTCCATAATTTATAGTTGCTTGTGATTTGGATCCTGTATTGATTCTAATTCCCATTATGTCCTGGGGAGACCAGTGTGCTGTTAGCCATTCTGTTGGTATTCATCTAGAGATACTTTGCTTTAGCTGGTATGACTTTTTGCAGGATTGTTCTGAGATATGCGATATAGAAAAATGTTACTTCATTTCTTTTTGTAGAAAAAATTAAGGAGTTGAAAGTGTGTCTTTTCAATCTTTTCTCTTTCAACTCTCCTGTAACTGAACTTTATTTCCAATCTTTTCTTTTTTATATCAAAACTCAGGATTAACTGAACATGATATCATGATGATGATGATTCTTTCACTATGGTCTGAATAATTTTATTTGTTAGTTTGTTCTTATTCTTTTTATCTTCCATCTGACCTTTAATTATAAATTTTGAGATGCCCAAGGGCTAGTTTATTTTGACTAATTAAAAACAATCACTTCCATTATTAGCTTTTTACACAATAGAAATAATTAAATTTTGAACATTTTTAAAATCTTTTCTTTCAATCTTTAAATTTTTTTCTTTTAATTTGATTTACTTTTAACTACTTTTTTTAAATATTTTTTTCCTTTCTTTTAGATAGATCTAATAGTTTTCTATCTGTGTGGTTTTATATATATATAAAGGTTAAAAAACATTTAATTTTTAATTCTTAAAAACAAATTTTTATTTGCAAACTTTTTTTTAATTTGGATTTTTAATTTTCTTTATTAGAATAATGTAACAGCATGTGTGACCATTACAATATATATATATAGTGTGCCAGGCATTATCAAATGGCCTTGCACAAAATCTGCTGTAAAGAATAGTACAGCAGATACATATATAGATTTGTACATATTAGGCACAACAAATATATAAATGTGTTATATTAATAATAGAAATTGGGTCTGAGCATTAAAATACCCACACACACCAATTTAAAGTAATGTGAAATTGACATACAAGATATTGTATAATAAACTCGTGTTTTTTTTTGTTTTTCCTTTTTGTATATTTTTTATGATATGTCATTATATGTATTTGTTTTTTTTATTTTCCAACATACTTGTATATTTTTTTTAATTACTTTTCTAAAGATTGTAAATATTAATTTTTATAAAGTCGAATCTCGTGTTATGATTTGTAGAGGTCTCTCTTGCTAAAATTAAGCACTCAAGGCACATGTACTAAAGTTTTAGCTTTATATAAGTATTACCTGCTAACATCGCACTTAATAAAAATTAATATTTATAACTTTAAATTGATTCAAAATATTTCTAAATTTAATATCTGAATATTGACTCGTTGTAAATCGAAAGATTTCACGAATGTTAATGTTTAATAGAAATAGTGGACTTAATCAGTGAAGAATTTATTAGCTTCATGCTCCCAAATCAAAATGCTTTAGATTTGCCTATATAATTAAGAAAAATAGGTTAGAGATAAGAGGGTCCCTCTTATCTTTATAAAGTCGAATCTTGTGTTATGATTTGTAGAGGTCTCTCTTGCTAAAATTAAGCACTCAAGGCACATGTACTAAAGATTTAGCTTTATATAAGTATTTTCTAAAGATTGTAATTTTATTCCATAAGCAAATAATGTTAATTGCTTTTGCAAAAATCTGATCAAAAGCAAATGTTTCATAATGCTATAATTAAAATGTTATCTTTTCTTTTTTTGTATATAAAGTAGAAATTATTTTGAATAATAATAGCTGTAATAAAGTTGTCTGGGCAGTCAAGATGGAAATCATTATGTCAAACTTAAAATGTAAAATTTAATCAGAAAAATATAAAGGAATATTTATAATCTAAGTGATAAGCTAAATTAAAAGGATTGGCTGATTCATTCTTCTCAGAGGGATATCTGAATTGGTATTTATTAGTGGGATTGATAGTGCTGTGGGATTCATTCTTTCTTTGGCAGTCGTTCTGGGTCAAATCATTCACTACTTTGGCTTCAGAATTGGTAAATCATCTAGCCACTTGGATATTAATTTATGGACTAGACTACGGTAGATATTTTCTAAGAAGGAATCCATTGTACAGTTCTTTTAAGAATTAATGATTTCTGGAGATTTAATGAGCCAGTCAAGATAGCAAATGAACATTTAATGAAAATTATTATCATATACAAACAGAGGAAAATATGAAGCAATCTACCAGAGAGTCCAGTAAAATAAATGTGGGGTAGACAACCAGCCAGTGCACCACCCTTTCTCTGTCCCAAGCCATCAAGATGAGACCCCACCTGTTCCAGCTGCCCACGATAATGACAAAAGCCACCTTGCCTATGCCTAAATAGATGAAATCTTCACTGCACAGCCAGTTGACTTGAAGGCCAATCAGAGCCGAGAGGAGAAGAATGAAGATGCTGACATAAGTTTGTTTTAAGATATTTTATTAATATTGGCATAATTAACTCTGATATTTCCCATTAAATATATTATTATTTTTTTATTATTAATCATTTAAAAAAGAGAGAGTTGTCTCTTGCATATGAATATTGAATTTACGGTTATTACGGGCATAAATGATAAAGCTTTTACTTAAATCTTTTGAGTCAAATTTTCTATTTTTTCAACAAAGATTGCAATGAGATTCTTTTTTTGCTATTCGTTTTCCTCTTGTTGTTACTGTTGAAATTCATCATATATAAATATACATGTATATATATATATCTGTACATACGCTTATATGATATGTTATTCTGAATATCTAAAAATGTATTTAACCGTATATCCTTTGTAAGTTATTTTTTTGTCACTGCTGCACCTCATGATGTGGATAAGAAGAGATTGATCTATTATAGATTTCCTGTAAGCATGTACTCTAATAACTTTATATTTAAAATAGTACTAAGTGTATAATTGTGCTGTACATATATACATGTATAGGAATTTATAGCAAAAGGGAAAAAGATACAGTACCTTATGGTAAGTATGATATAGTATCTGAGCCAATGCAACCTTGTTGACTTGTGGAAAAATATGAAATTAGTGAAATATCTCATGTTGCAAATATACATATGCATAGTTTTTTATTATTATTATTTTTGCTATCAATAAAAAGGTTTTAAAGTACTGAGTAAAAGTGCATGCCTGTATGACCAAAAATATCATATCTGTATATCAAATCACACAAATTAAAATTTATTTCTACAGGGTAAAAAGAGCTCAGACCACTTTCATTACTTATAAAACATTGTAAATAGCTTTAGGGATTTATTATTTTTCTTATTTAAAATTGTATATTTATCTATTTCAATGCCTCAAATATATATATGGGTTTATGATAATTAATTATTTAGTATTTTTGTTATTATATCATCATTAGTATGAAACAGTGGTGGGTATTTGGGATTAAATAAATATTTAATCATAATATTAAACTTGTTTCGTTTTCGTATTATTATTTTTTTTGATAAAATGTACTCTTTCCTTATCAAGCATGTACATGTAATAACCATTTAACTTACCCACTGAAAACCCTAGATGTAGAGCACTGAGCTAGCCACAAGGGATATTGCTCTACCAGGGTGTTAAATCTTGTTCTTATGCTCCGCTGAAAATATGGTATTGTGCACTTTTCTGGGAGGGGAAAAATTCATTTTTATTCTTTTCTAGAAGTGGCACAAAAAGATCTATTTTGTAAATAGATTTTTCAAAGGTGTGTACTTGCCATTGTTCTAAATATTCAAGCATTCAAATAAGATATCAACTAAAGGGTGTTTTAAATAGAAGAGTCCTGTCAAGCCACTCTTTCTATCAGTTTAGCTGGAAGTACCAAAATACATGAGTACAGACATTTGGTTAAATTGGTATCCATTTCTTTTCCTGTTAAATCTTGTTCACTTCATGCTCAGTGCAAGATTAGGATAATGAAATCCACAGGGAAGTTTTCGTCCAGTACAATAGAGTACATAAAAACACACTCTTAATGAGCTTTAAAAATACCCTCAACCCCAGACCACGGTTTCTGCATCTAGTGTCGTCAAAATTTTAAAAAATGCCTATATAAAATTAAAGATTAAAATCCTTTGCTGTAGCCAGCTTTGGCATATTCCACCATCTTAAGTAGCAATATGTTAATATTTAAATATCAAACTCTCACACCAGTAATGTTCATATATATATATATATATATGTTATACTTAATGTTTTCACAGTTATATGATGTAGATAAATTAATATTTTTTGGGATATACCATGTATTATTTTCCATTGAGCACCAATATTTCAACGGAATAGCAACCGCAATTTTCAAGGTAAACTTTTGAAAGAAAAACCGTTAGATCTTAACAAATAATGTGATTGTGTGCAAGATGAGAAATGAGATTCCAGTTCAGCATTCCCAATATGAGGCTATGGTGAAACCTCTCATTTTATCCAATATTAACTTAAAATTAACTGATAAAAGGAAAATAATACACGGTATATCCCAAAAAATATTAATTTATATATATATATATCACATAATTCTATGATGTCAACTTTCCCATAATTCTGTGATCTTAATGTTTGCTGCTTGCCTATTAACCAGATATTGCTTGTATTTACATATCAACATCGCCTCTTTAATTTTTCTTTTATTATTATTTCTTTCAATTTCCAATACTTTTACATTATTATAATTAAAATCGAAACCATATATACATGATTTATTATGGTCATAAAAGACAGAAGCTGATAAATTATCATTATTTTTAAAATTCTGTTTTGTATTTTGAACCCTTTTAAATAACAATAAGTGTTCGTTTGTTCTTTTTTCCAATGTGCACCTTGTTTCACCTATATATCCGTGGCCACACCCACATGTCCATTTGTAAATGATACAATTTTTATTTGTAAAAAAAGTTTTATCCTTTGAATTGTTTATTAATTTATTTAATGTAGGTGGTGCATACAATTAAATAAATTAATAAACAATTCAAAGGATAAAACTTTATTTACAAATAAAAATTGTATCATTTACAAATGGACATATGGGTGTGGTCGTGGATATATAGGTGAAATGAGGTGCACATTGGAAAAAAGAACAAAGGAACACTTATTGTTATTTAATAGAGTTCAAAATACAAAACACAATTTTAAAAATAATGATAATTTATCAGCTTCTGTCTTTTATGACCATAATAAATCATGTATATATGGTTTCGATTTTAATTATAATAATGTAAAAATATTGGAAATTGAAAGAAATAATAATAAAAGGAAAATTAAAGAGGTGATGTTGATATGTAAATACAAGCAACATTGGTTAATAGGCAAGCAGCAAACATTAAGATCACAGAATTATGGGAAATTTGACATCATAGAATTATGGGAAAGCTGACATTTTAAACGTGATAATTGACAAAGCCACAAGTTGGTTGAAACGCTCCTAAGTGACTGTTATACATATATTTTCTATAAGCTTTTAAATACTGTATTTTTTAAATATTTATTTGTAAATTTGCATATATATATATATATATATATATGTCATATTATTATTACTATTTGCAGGATATTCCGTGTAAAATTAAAAAGCTAAACGCTGACGTTTCAGTACAATATCAAGTACCTTCCTCAGAGCGTCCTCTTTCTCAAATCATAAGAATGCATGTGAGATTTAAAATCGTTTTTATCATTTTCTTTCTCCTCATATTTAAATTCTATTGGTTGAGAAGTTTTAAAATTTATTTTCTCTTCTCAACCAATAGAATTTAAAGATGAGGAGAAAGAAAACGATAAAAACGATTTTAAATCTCACATGCATTCTTATGATTTGAGAAAGAGGATGCTCTGAGGAAGGTACTTGATATTGTACTGAAACATCAGCATTTAGCTTTTTAATTTTACACGGAATATCCCGCAAATAGTAATAATAATTTGACATCTTTTAACCGTGAAAACATTAGAATTAATATTATATATATATATATATATATTGTAAATATAAATATGCCGTTACATTAATTTGAAATAAAAACTTTTAAGTTTGCAAATAAAAATAAATGTATTAAAAAACTTAAATGCTAAAATTAAAAGGTTTGTTAAACGTATATATATTCACACAGATGCAAAACTTTAAAAATATTTTTTTTAAAAAAAAATAAGTATTTGAATGTACTTTTTTATAAAAAAGTACAAGATTAAAAGATAAAATATTTTTGTAGATGGGAATGATTGTTTATTAATTATCCAAAAGACAAACTAGCCCTTGTGGCTCTTGTGTAATTAAAAAGTCAAATGAAAAATAGATAAGAGAATAAAGAGAATTTAGCTTGACCAATGGAAGTACCAAGCCTCTTGGACCTTAACAAAAATTTGGATTAGTGATGTCTTTGTTCATTCAATCTTGAGATTTACTATAAAAAGAAAAATATTGAGTTCCAGTTAATTTCCAGCTTGATTTTGTGAGAACGGTGATAGGACGCACATATCACTCTCTCTATTTAAAAAATGAAATGACTGTAATACCAGGATTGTTCCAGCTAAGGCCACCTTCAGATAGACTGGCTTTCAAATAAAGACTACATGGGAAGTGACACCAGGAACAGGGAGCTCTTGTTCTGTAAGCTATATGAACTAAACAATTTTTAAAATCATAAAAAAAAATAATTAAGAACTTTCGTCAGGGTTTGACAAATTTAATAAACAAGCTAACTTAAATTTTAAAAATGAACTCTTATCTGATTTTTGTAAGTTTCAAATCAATTAATAATGTTTAATTTTATATGTTTTGTGTTTGATAAAAATCAGTTCCACTTATTTTTTTTATTGTATAAATCTTTTAAATGCATTAAATGTAAGTTGGGTCTAGATACAAGTTAATTATGTTATTGTTTTCATATTCAGTTAGAATATATATGTCATTGATGTCAATGCTGCATCTTATGATGAATGCCATTGGCTTTCTTGTATTGCCTCTGCAATTGACATTATCAATGACTTTGTATTTTGATCGTTTATGTTTATTTTGAAATGTTTTTGACCATGGAATCTGTGCAGCCAATCTATGCTCAACATTAAAAAACAAACTTTAATAAATCCATCTGGGCGAACTTATATAAATGTTACATGTAAGTCAGGCATGAATGGCTATATAGATTTGTAAAGTTATATTAAGGGAGAGTAATATTAGGTTATTCGTTTCATAGTTGAATTAGGTCAATGAATTGGATATATTGGTGTATTTAGTAGATGTAGTATGAGGTTTGCTTCATGCAGGATCTCCATTATATGCTGCACACCTCTGTTTGCCTATGAAAGGGAATAGTAAGATGGAGAAATGCTATCCCTTTCTATGGAGTTTTTTTTATTGTTCTTCTTGCCTTACAGATGTAACATTCCTGTATTGGACAAGATTAAATGTCTTCTCTAACCATGCTGTTCAGATTTACATTCTTGGACAGTATGGTATATATTTGTGCTGTCATATTTTCATGCTACATTGAAAATATCAATGTATCAGATGGATTGAAGCCAGTTTGACTGCAAACTTTTGGCCTAAGGTTAAATAATGGATAGAATATTTTCTTGTCAAATGCAGATCTAGGTAGCCTATTCATACTCAACCCACTAAATAAATATTAAACTCATTATTGCAATATATTTAAAATTAAAAGTTAATTTAGCATAAATGTTTGTTTGTTAATTATTGGCAGTGGCTTTTATTTTTATATATATACAAATTAAACAAGTTATTTCTTATCTCTGCATCTCCATGAGCTAGTGACAATGAGCTAATGGTCTAAATATTTAAATAAACTGCAACATTAACAGTGTGTATCTGCCTACTTTAGAAATTTTTCTAGGTTCAAATGCCTAGATGGCGCCCTTGTAGTGCATATATGTTAAGTCTCATATCTCCTGACCATTATAATATATATATATATTGTAATGGACAAAAGATTTAGATACCCATATACTGACCATGAGGGTGCCACTACTCTGAAAATTGGAACTAGATATTTATTTTAAGAACAGACAAGATATCAGAACCTCAATGTACCAAACTAAATCAGGGAAAAACAAGAAGTCTTATTAATTGTTTAAACAATTGAGAAATAAAAGTACGAAAACAAATGTCAGACAAATAAATTTAAACAATTTCAAAGTTTTATTTAACATTTGGATAATAGAATAAATAAATCTAACAATGAACACAAAAGTGACATATTAGAATATGCATATTTTTCAGAAAGTGCACATGAGTACAGCACAGATGAGTACAGCACACATGAAAACATTAAATGCTTTGGCAGCAAAATTCTCTCACCTAAAAATAAAAGAAATGGATAGAATAATATCTACCTGCTGGCGATTTATAAATTTACAACAAAAAAGAAACAGCAACTCTAGTTTGTCATTACCAAAATATGAAAACAATTATGGTCTTGTAGGAAATCAATGAAACCAGCACAGACAATTGATCAGTAGCATTCTAACTACTGATGTTATAATGCCGCATCACTGCTGCACATAATACTAATTTAAAAAACAAATGAGGTTGATTTCATATATAAGATAGCAAAAAAATAATTAATTATGATTTTATATAATCTAAAAAAAATCTCTACTCTCAGAAAACCAGAACAAAGAACCCAATAAATAGCCAGCCAAAAGATTTTGAGGTTTGCATAAAGCAAAAATTAAACTTATTGAAAATTAATGATTTTATAACCAACTAAGGGCAGGTGAGTAAATAAAAATTATGAAAACTGCCAAGCATTTAGGAACAATTAGTGAAATAATTAGTCATAAATTAAACAAATAAAAATATACACTCACCATGCACCCTCTGATAAATAAAAATTGAAAACAATCTTGGAATCTTAAAACTAAAATTCCAAGACACACTACAAAATATAATAAGAAAAAATAGCAACCATTATTAAATATGAGGTTAAATATTGATTAAGAATACAGGTTTATTAAGATTGATTGGAGATTTAATTAAAAGAATTTACCCTGGCTAGAATAAAAGAAAATATTTATTTTACGGTAAAGCAATGTTCACATAAAGTGCACACTTTTGTATTTGTTTATATTCCAGAAATTTTTGACAGTGGCAAGGTAGAGGTATAGAGGTTCTGGTTTCTTCTAGATGTTCATGATATGACTGAAGGAGAGTTGGACACTAGGAATTTATCATTTGTTTAAGTTAGCAAGTTATCTTGAGGATGGAAACACCCAGAGCAGTAGATTTGGACATCTTGTAAAGCAACAAAGTCTGTTAGTCTGTTAATAATTACAAGTATTTAGAAAGAATTGAATGTCCTAACTGCTAACCAAAATGGTATGAGTCTCAGCAGGCTATAATCAAAGTGTGTACAGAATGCTGAATCTCTCATGTTGAAGCAGCTTGTTATTCAAGAATAAAAAACAAAAAAACTATTGTCCCAAAATTTGTGGGGTCTTTATATCAGGCTACATTTCCCACAAAAATCTTTCCTGCTGTCAGAAGCTATGCCTAAGGGCAATGCCAATCTTAATCTCCCGCTCAATCTAATTTAAGAATTCTAGCCAGGGTTTGTTGTAAACAAAAACAACAACAAAAAATTAAATCTTCACTTGTAGAATGAGTAGAAATTATAAAAGAGACAGGAATGGAATAAACAACCCTGCTTGTTTTTAATCAAATTGATTTAAAATAAGTAAAAAACAAGTGGTAAAAGTAAACAATTTTAAAATCAATTCTATAAAAGTTAAAATGATCTATTTTAAATATAAATGAGTTTGTGTTTTAATACATATACTGTTTTTAAATAATTAATAATTTTCTTTCAACATTAGAGATTTAATGAAGATTAAAAGTTTTTAATTTTGGCAGAAAAATGTTTCAAACGGATATCAATCTGGTTCAATATATATAATTTTTAAAAACTTGTTAAGATGGCATTTGACATGTAATTTTATGTTGGACTATTTCCATCATCTAGAATTAATGTTTAAATGACTTTATTTTAAACTTCATATAAACTTTTCAAATATATGATAGTGGTACATAATTTTTTAAGTTAATCTTGGAATTGACTATTTAATCTTGTCTTTAAAAACAATGAAGAAATCAGAATGATTATTATATAAACTTATCAAATGTCTACTGGCTACTTTTTTGCCAATATAATCTAATTGATTATAGAGCTTTCATCTTAAATTCAGTATTAGCCTTTTCAAAATTTTCATGTTCCAGTTCCTATGGTAAAACATTATTAATCATATCATCACCCTTGAAGAAGAAAAGACAATAATATCTGTTGAAACATTGTGTTACTTATTAATCTATAGGTATCTACTAATAATTTAAAGTATTTGAAAGTTTAAATAGAATTTTAAATATTTGTAATCATATTTAGCATTGATATCTAGATGAGGAAATAATCCAACTTTTAATTTCATATTTTTGTGTTTTTTATATATATATATATATATATATATATATATATATATATATATATATATATATATATATATATATATATATATATATATATATATATATATATATATATATATATATAGAATCATCAAGAATTTCTTGACCAGTACACTAATTCACAATTCAAATTCAAACCTCATAAGAGTCTCTATACAGTACCCCTAACTGGTGATTTCAAATTACCAGACAAGGTAGACTGGAGGAAGAAAGGCTATGTCACAAGAGTAGGACATCAGGTAATTTACATTACTATGTTTATTAATGTATATTGTAACTAAATATATATACTATGACAGTTATTACAAGTCTCTTAAGATTTAAAGTAGTTGTGGTGACTGTAGTGATTCACAACAGAATAATTATAACTTTTGTAATTGTTACTCCAGCAGTATATATTGTACCCTCCTCCCCCGTCGCCGCCTCTCTCCATAAAAAACAATCTATAATAATGTTTAAAATATATTCCGGGTTCTCTCTAGCTCAGTCTTAAACAAAATGAATGAATGAAAATCTATTACTAAGATTACTACTAGCTCTATACTTTAAAATATAAATACAGTCATATTATTAAAAATTTATTATTTTCATGAGACATGGAGCGACGACACGGGGAGCGAGACAGACTACATTGAGATATATCCACATGATACTATCCCAATGGCATAAGAACACTATACTAAATAATCAACTTATGGTATTCTTATGACTTTCCAAGCTCTTTTCATTCCGATTAAGATAACAATCATATCTTAATTATTCTTTATAATATTAATCTAGCTCAATTAAATAATTTAAGTAAATAAATGAAATAAAATCAAATCAAATAAATCTCAGGTTCATAAATTGCATTTAAACTTATTTAAATTACGATAGTAAACTATGAGAAGGGAATTTTATGTCATAAATTCACTACGTAACAACTAACAATAAATAAATAAGAATAATGATAATAATAGTATAATGTAGTCCTATTTCTTCTTAAATGAAATAAATAAATAAATATTACATTCGTGGTAGTATTTAATAATCTGACAATCAAAATACGTGTTGTAATATTAGCATATAATTTATTTTAATATTGTGGCAACCAACTTATGACCAATAAACGATCTAATTATAATCCCCTAATTTTATCATATAAATAAATCTTCAAGAATTATTATAACACTTTTATGTTTATCTACTTTGTGCAAAATTATATGTCTGTTGCAATTATAAATGTGTATTGCGATATCATGCATTCCATGTAGAGAAATAATAACTAAGACATGAAGCTTACAAATAAATTTACAACATAGTTTATTAATAATTATACAAATAACAATATTTACATTATGTACATCGGATATCCCTACTTTCCTGTTACAAAATTACTTTACTAGTTTATCTCTTAACATTAAATTTCTACTTATTTTATTTTTAACTCTTATACAGTATTATTATTACTAGATATCTGGTTTTAGTTTAGCTTGTTACAAAAAATGTATCTATCAATAATTATCATTAATACTTTATATCTCAATTAATTTTAAAATTATATTTTTACAAAAAATTTTACCTTCGTAGTAAAAATTATACAAAATCATAAAATTCTATTTTTATATTATTCGTATGGAATCCTAAAAATTCAAACCCTTCTTGACATTTTGATGTTTCCGTTTTATTATTGACTATACAATAATTATTAATCCAATACTTATCCAAGCCTTTGCTTCGTATGGCAATTACAATCATTAACATACCATGCACAAATACATATATCTGTTACACATTATTGAATCATTTTTCAACCAACATGCAATCTCTATATTTAAATATCATATAAAATATTAAAATTTTATTATTACTTTAAAAAACTTTGTTTAGATTTTCTTTTAAAATCTTATATTCATTTCAGAATTACTTTTAAAAACTATATCATATGATTCTTCATCTCTTTATGACATTTATACTTTCACTTTTAAAATAACAATCCTAACTCATTCTAGTAAATAAACTGTTCTTAAATAACGACAACCTAGCTTCATTTCTATTTTATGTATCATTTCTATAAAAATATCTTTCTGACGATGTATATTCATGAAACAAGGATAGCGAAAATAGATGCGCAGGATCAAAACAACTAGAATATTATCCGTCATAAAACTTTACAATGATGGCCCAGTGAATTTAAAGAACACCATAGAGGAGTGACCTTTATCTGTCTATCCACCTCTGCTATAGGAGTGATGCTAAAGCTATTTCTTCAGCTTTATAAAACATCAAAAAGTTTAAAAATACGCAAAAGACACTGTCCAAAAATATGTGTTCAGTGATAGGACTTAGTTAGCTATACTGAATTCACACAAAATACTATGATCCCAATATTTGATTTTTCATATTTCTTGGCAAAAAACATCATCTTGGTTTCCTCTACACCAGTACTACCAAGTCACTATCCGATTTTATTTCTCTAGATTTATCTATGTAGTACATCGACAATTTTCTGTCTACATTTCTAACAATAATAAAATTCATTTTTAGTTCAAACTATACAGCTATTCTTAAGAAAATCTTTTACTACTTATCTCGTATATTTATAATATACCAACTATTTTAAAATTATCTGAAGATTTTGCAACATAAAAGTTCAAAAGAATCACATAATTACTATGAGACTTATATTATTAATTATATTTTTAAAACAACTTATTGCATGCGCATTTAAAATTACTACTATCTCAAATATATGTTTTAATGTTGGATAAAATGTGTACTTATAATTTTTAAAACTTTCATACATCATTCTTCATTAATAGATGACCTAAAAAAAATACATTATGCATTATCAATAATATCACAATTACCAAAAACGATCTCTATCTTCTTGATCGTATTCTGAAGGCTTCACCATTCCATTACTTCTTGTAGATATTTAAAATTTCCATACATACATTTTATTTTTATAATAATATTTCTATCATTCTATTAAGCTATTATATTTAACTCTCATTATTTTTAAATTCATGTTTATATGTTTCCCTAAGCTAATATAGAATTTTTATATTTTAAATACAATCAAATAAAATATTAAATTATATTTACGATACTGCTTTGTCGAACTTGCTTGAAAAATTGTTCATCGTAAAGCTAAAAAAAAATACACTTTATTTTTTCTTCAGTCACTTAATGTTCTATAAAAAAAAATAACTCTGTTTAATAATCTTCATCGACGATGATCCTTAGTTTTCTCAATATTTTATACACTTATTAATTCTTGATTATCTCCTTCAACATAGTCTGCTAGCTTTTTCCCGCGCGTCTGGTTTTTCTTTTCCCCGATGCATCTTGTACGGACTTTTAAAATCTTCAATAAAAATTGTGGTTTCCATGGATCCATTTTCATTTAGTTGAGCAATTTAATTTTAACATTTTAACTTAAGCATTTTTCTTCATCGAATATTTTATAATATTTTTTCTAATAAGATAAAGTTTAGGCACCTTGCCATAAAATACTTATAGCACTTTAATCTTTTACTTTCCTTTATTTCATAATTCTGGAATTATATCTTTTAATAATGTTTTCTTTTTAAAATAAACACTTTTCTTCATTATTATTTTCTTGATACTTGAACGCATATTAAAATTTTGTTCATAGAGAAGTATAACTTAGTTTTAAGATAGCTCTGTAAATTTATCGTCATAAATTGTTCTTGACGAACAGCAGCTTCTTTTTCAGATTTCCACATATCGTCCCAATTGTATTCCTTTCAGTTATAAGATTAAGTTTCAGGTTGAGCACAACTAAAGTGGCGTTAAGATGATTTCCAATTATTTTTCTTTCAGCAATCACTTTAAATATTTCTTCTTGTATTTCCATGTTACTGTAGGCTTTCTGGTTAAATTTGAATAAAATTTCCTGGTAAGATCACTTATAAAATTAGAAATTCATGTCTTTGCAGTCAAAAATATATTATATGTTACCGAATAATTTTTATAATAATACGAAATTATAGATTTATATTACTTTCAGCTACGATGTTTTCAGCTATCCAAAGTGTTACTTTCTCTTCCACTTTCACATTACTTCTCCCGCTCTGTATAATTCTTAGATTTTTGTCTCTTAATTCTACATTCTTTGATTGGTTAATATTTATTTTAGCGCGAACAATTTATTCATTTTATTTTGATAACAGAATGAATGTTTCAAAATTAAGAATTGATGACGTAATGTCTGGAATATTTATACCAATATTTTTAAATTCAATTCTAGTTTTATTTATAAAAAAATCATCTAAGTTTTAAAATAATTATTAAAACAATATTTAATATTTATAACTTTCATTTTAATGATCGATGGCAATTATATCTAGTTTTAAATTCACACAGTTTATTATTATTTTAACAAGAGTGTGTGTGAAGGTATTTAATATACGGTCACGTGTTTACTAACTTTTATCAAATGATTTTTATTTACGTCTCGGTCTAAATTACCAAAACTGATATATTTTTTATAAAAAATTTAGAAAATAATTTTAAAATGTAGAACTAAATATAATTCTCACCATCCCACAGTTTATTAACAAATTATACTCTATTAAATTGGATTATTAAATATAATTATACACTACATTTTATTTATTTAATTTATTAGTTTTTTAAATATTATACTAAATAATTGATATACTTTTAACTATCTATAGCTGTATTATTTTGTATGGCCAGCTTTCACAACCATAAGCAATGATATTTAAGCTTTATTTAATTGTTTTCTTTTAAAATAATTTATTACACTGTTACCTACCAGGTATTTTTAGCTTTAAATTGTACTATAAAATCTCATTCTCTTATTATTATTTATATATCTTACAAATATAACTTAAAATTTAAAATTTTTTAATAATTGACCTTTCTACCCTACCTATGACCTACAGACAAGGGCACAATATATATATATATATATATATATATATATATATATATATATAAATTATGTAAATAAATAAATAAAGTAATTTATTTTCAATAACAATTTAAATTTAGGTCTAATTCTAGGTACAGAAACAGCTATAATTGAAATCAATTACAACTTATGAGTTTTGTATAAGTAAAAAATGAGTGAAATAGTCTATCGATTAACCAATTCATAAAATTAAGATTCTGTAAAGCTGAATCCTTTGAGTAGAGTTCAATTTTGATCTGGGATAGGGTCATTGGAGTGCATAGATTTAGGCTTTCTGTAGGGTACAGATGGTTGAGATCAATACGGTGATATGATTAAAATCTAAACTGTCCCCATGTCTGCTCCACCAACCAGGGTTGACCAGTGGGTTTTATCATCCTGTTTAATTTTACCCAGGGTACTGAATAAGAGTTTATCTATGGGGTCATCACAACCTTTATTGTATGTGACTACATCTGACTGACCAGATTGAAAGGTTTATAAATATGGCAAGATGTATCAATGCAATGTTTCTTTTTTCGAATGCAGGCTTGAGCATGATGTAGTCAGGGTCTGAATTGTTGGTTTTATTCAGTGCAAGATTATGTAGGTATGTCAATGATCTGCAATAATCAAGAATATGGACCATGTAGTCCTCCTGTTTCATGCATAAAGGGCAGAGGGGATCGATATTATATCCCCTTTAATAACAAAGGAAGGCTACAGTAGGAAGAGCCCCCAGGTTGACCTTCAGGAGAAAGTCAACAAACTTGGGACTTAGTGTGAGTTATTTTGTCATCTTTGAGAGTTGTGGTATTCCCATTGGGGGTACCTTACCAGTTTTGATTTTGCCCTCTGAAACCAATTGATAGACTTGCCAGTAGGATAGTTTATTTTGGAATAGTGAGTGCAATGTTCTAATGTTTTGAACAGTGATAGACACTTGGTGTTTCATCCAAAGTTTATGCAGTTTAGGAGAAGGCTGATCAGTAGGATCCACCTCTATTGGGAAAGGACATCCCATCTCTAGGTTATCCTTAATGATTTTACACAGAATGTTATGGGTTCTTTGGAGATAGAAGACTTTGAATGAATGGAGACCGAGGCCATTGAGGAGTTTTGGTTTTTTGAAGCATGTTCAGACTGATAACAGGAGCTTTGCTCCTCCAGCACAATCTCTTGCATAGGGTTTTGATTCATTTGGTAAATCTAATTGTTGAGCAGAAGCCAGCCAAATAATATAAAATTTTGGGTAAAACCACTGAATTTAGGAGGGCTACCTTCCCAAACAAAGAAAGATAAGCCTTGGACAATGAAGTAATTAAGCCTTCAATCTTGTTCAGTAGGGAAATTTTCCAGATCTCACATCATGTTGGAAGGGGAAGAGGCCAGATGAAACCCAAGAAATTTTTGGGGGAGGCCTCATACCAGCCAGAGATCTTCTTGCCAGTGAACATTGTCCAGATAGCTGACTTTCCTCTGTTAATACTGAGACCGAATTTGCTTGCAACTTGGTCCAAGTGTTCTTTGAGGCTCTACCAACTCACTCTGGGATGAAAGGAATATCACCACATCATTTATATAGGAGATGTGGTGTATGTTCTCCTTCAGCATAGGTATTCCTATCCCAGGGAATGAAACTTCTAAGCATAGCAACAGCAGGTTGATATAGGCTGCAAGGAGGTGAGCACTTAGAGGTGAGCCCTGTGGGATGGAAATATAGGGCCAAAATCCTGGGAAAACTCTGCCATCCAATGAGAGAAATATCTCATGATTTTGCAGGAGATTTTCTATCATTTGGAGGTAAGCCACAGGTAATTGGAGCCCTGCCAGTACACTGAGTAACACATCAATCTTGACACAGTCAAAGGCCCTAGCAAGGTTGAGTTGAATTGTAACTGGTCTGGGGTTTCTTTTTCTTCAAACATAGTCAACCAGAAGATGAAATCAGCTGATGGAATTGTCAGTCGAGCTCCCTCTCTTGGCAAATTGATAAGATGAAAAATGACTGATGATGTTATCTTGTATATCTGCTTTGATGAGGCTTTCTATTGACTTGGTCAGTAAAGTAAGCATTGAGATCAGACAGAGATTCTCCAAATCATGTGGTGCCTCCCATTTTCTGATAAGGGGAACCATGATGATTGGACAAAACCCATCAACCTCTCTGCAGTCATCTGCCAAAAAATCCACCATTCTCTTGACTATTGGGATGGTGAAAAATCAAAGATGAAACAGTAAAAACTTAGGAATGCTGTGCAAGCCAGAATATGTTCTGTCTGGCATGGATTTGAGTTTTAAAAAAATTCTAGCCTCAGTGATTTTGTGAGTGGCAGAAATTTTCTGTGATAAATTTTTTATGCAAGTTTGACACACCAAGGGGTTGGAATTTCCTGCAGTAGTGTTTACAAATCCATGCCAACATGGATGTTCCTGCAATGCTGTTGCCATGTACCTCCATCAATCTTGGGACCTTGGATTTTTTGCCATATCCAAGGGCCATTCTGAGATAGCCCCTGGTCCAGCAATGTTGATGGTGAATGTATTGATGGGCCCTTTTGACTGAGATTTTGAGCAACTGCTCTCTGTAAGAAACTGTATTTGGCCTTTAGTATAAGGATGTTTGGGATATTCTGAGCTACATAGTGGAGTTGTTTTAATTCTCTGGAAATTGAGTCCAGCTCACTAAGCATCCAAACTGGACCCTTGGATTCACTAGTGCATTGGTTAATCAGGTCTGTCAGTGAATTGACAAAGAAACTACAGGCACTTTGTGCATGGTGGGAAAGAAGTTGTACCCTATTGAAAGTGATGTAGGACTCTGATACTAATTGAACTGTGATGTTGTATTTAATGAGCATCCTGATGGTCTGAGGCATATCAATTGCTGTTTGAGTGATAGGACTGGGATTGATTCATACCTCTAA
This sequence comes from Epiperipatus broadwayi, assembly GCA_028023455.1. Lineage (NCBI taxonomy): Eukaryota > Metazoa > Onychophora > Udeonychophora > Euonychophora > Peripatidae > Epiperipatus > Epiperipatus broadwayi. The sequence continues at coordinate 1,272,662 of JAQFVV010012651.1, read as the reverse complement.
ATCAAAGTGGTCTGATAGAACAGTTGGCCACAAAGTGGTCTGATAGAACAGTTGGCCAGAGATGGGCCTCCAGAATGGAGCAGAGAGATGGAAAGAAGAATGTAAGATCTATTAATGAAGAAGTTGTTCTGGTATAAAATGAGAATGCTTATTGAGAAAAAAATTTCTACCACTAATAAAGGGTTGAGTCAAACACCGAAGGAACTTTGATTGAAATAGTTCATATGAGTGCTTAAAGTTCCCGATAATCACCATCGGTAGAGGACTGGTCCTGAGAGTGGAATTAATTATATGAATTACACTATGAAGAAGTTGTGAATTTTTTGATAAATAAACATTCATTAAATTTAGGGACCATCCTCCAAATTGTACTATGACACTAAGGCAATTGGAATCGATATGTAGAATCTTGAAAAAAAATATTAGGGATCTTTTATTAATAACTATGGCAACTCACCCAGAAGCTGAAGTAGAGTAGCTATAATGGAAGTAACTGAAACTGTGAATAAGGTTGATAACTTGAGGGTCTGATTTCACATGTAGCTTTGTCTCTCAAAGGCAGAGAAGATCCAGGTCAGAATGATGGAACCAATGTGCTAGAGCATGGGCTCTATCACAAGAATTCAGACCTTGGACATTGATAGAGACAATGTTAAACAGAAATAATCTGATCAATCTCCCCATCCTCATGAGGCCTGATCTTATTAGAACTGAAATTGTTCAGATCAGGGTTCTCTCCAGAGTGGGGAGAGACCATGCATCCTTGGTCCAACTGTGATTCATTCCCAATCAATGCTGAGAAGGGGCCAGACCTATCCAAATATATGGTGCATTTAGAGCAGTCTGAGTCAGGGATAACTGAATCCCCCACTGGAGAAAAAATTGTTGCAGGGCCTGTGTATCTGATCTTCTCTCTAGGTCTGAATTCAGACCTCAAGAGGTTGTAATAATCTGTATAAACCAGTGTAGGCAGGCTGTCATCACTGGCAGTGGAGTTCACTGGTGAAGCCCCAGATTTACTATTTTTATTTTTCCTTTTGTGTTGGGACTGAGGGGAGGGGTCTGTTGTTGATAACTACCTCATCAGCAGAGGTCATTATGCAGTCATCATCTTCATCTTCAGATAATGTTTCATTGAACTTCTCTCTGTCAAGCTGAGTGGGCTGTTCTGGCAGTTGTAGCTCATCAGTAGTTTTCTTATCTCTGGCTATCCCTTGTGAATTAGGCAAAGAGACTAATTGTCCAGCCATCATAGTTTCACTTGAAGGAATGGCAAGATATTTAAATGAATTGGCTGTGGTTCTAGCTGGTGGTTGAAGCATTTGTGGCATGCTTTTGATGGTACATTTGTGGTATTTTTTAGGGATTTGTCCACATAGTTTACATTTACAGTCCTGGAAATTCCTCCTAATATACCCCCATTGCCTATAAAAACACTGGGGAGACACTCCATGGAGTATTATTATGAGAGGGCTTCATTATCTTTGATCAGACCTGGGATAGACAAGGGACAAATACCTTTGCCAAGACTAATCCTAAACAGTGCCACATTAGTATACACTTCAGAGTCTGCTTGTTTCTCTAGTATATAATTAAATGAGACTCTAGTATATAATTAAATGAGACAATCCTGACAAAGGGGGGGGGATCTTTTGGAGGTCATCCCTATCAAAGTCCTTCCACAATTATGCACTTTTCCTTTTAAGATTGTGGGGCAGTTTAAATCAATAGTAACCAGGTATCAATTAAAAAGTGATTTGTGATTATTACTGAATGCCTCTTTGGCAACAAGGTTTTTAAACTGGATAATCATGTATCTATCATTGGGGTGAAAGAGAATCTTATATATTGAACTCCAAAGACCATGAGTTTAAATAAATCATATAAATCTTGGACAGGGAATTTAAATAGATTGAGGTTTCTGTCAGTTGTGGATGAAATCACAGCATTTCCATTTTTTGTAATTTTTGAATTTTTTGTGCAGTAGGGCTGGGAGTGACTGGTTAAACCTCTCATTAATTTCATCATGTATCAATAAATCACATGAGTGATTGACTTTTTGATTAGGTGAGTAGTCTTCTAAAGTTGCTTGAGGTGATTCTACCTCCTCATTATCTATGATAAACATTGCCTTGGAGAATAAGCCCATTTGTGACCCTCCATCTACATTGCCTTGTCTTTTGGCCATGGGTAATGATGGCAGTTTAAGATTTATAGCAGCTTTTTCTGCATAAGAGATTGGTTTAAGGTCTAATTGGGCAGTATTATATTTAGGGATTTTTTTCGATAAGGCTCTGTCTTTAAAAGTCTCAACAGTGTTGGTTGTATCATTGGAGAGATCAGAGTCTGACCTAAAGTTGCTGTTGCCAAATGTAATGTCATACTTCATAAGATTACTCTTGGATAAGTAGCCATTCAGTGTAGATTCATAGTTGGCACTTAATTCAAAGAAATCTGAGTTTAGAAATCTATTACAGTAATTTTTGGGGTATGAGAAGCTATCTAGAGAAAGATTATTGGTGTACTTTGCTTCATTGGTTGATGACTTATTTCTAGGTAAAGGTTTAAAGAAGTGAGAAGGCTGTGTTGCTTGAAATTTTGAATTACATGTGGTTGCAGAATCTATGGGTGTCTTGTTTGCCATAAATGATTTTTAGGATTCTTCTAGATTGTTGGTGTCTAATCCAATCTCATCAGTGACAGATTCTGGAGCTTTTTGTAACATTGAACCAAAGTCAATCTTTTCCTTGTAAGTGAAGTTGTAGATAAGTTGGTATAACTCATTTTTATTGTAGTGGGTTGAGTCATTTTAGATTTAGAACTGTTCATAAAGAAGTAATCTATTGATTTTTTTTATTTTTACAAGTGTGCTTTGGAATATTGAGACTTATCTGGGATAATCTGTAATTTTGTACTGCCAACTATCTTCTTGTTGGAGAACAAATTGGGAGGTTTATTGTGAAATTCTTGTTGGGCTTCAGAGATGCAACTTTTGAGCTGAGAACTGTTCTCTGAGAGAAAATCAGTGATTCAGTAAATTTGATTAAGTTAGATTTAATATTTATGGAGGTTTCTCCCTTCTGAGAATCATTATCTAATAAACAATTATCTCTGATGAATTTTAAATTTACATTATGAGAATTTTTGTTTTCCAATGGCACCACTGTTCCCAATATTTTTTCGGGATAACTTTTTTGGTAGTGGCTCAAAAATTCCAATTCATTCACCAACGTGTTGTTTACATCAGAATATGTATTATTCAATTCTACGATTGAGATCGAAATTGGTTTTTCATAGTTTTTCTGTCACTGCAAAGTTTTTCCACATTATTGCACTTCCAAAAGCAGCTTTTCATATTGTAACTCTAGATTTTGAGCAGTTTTCAGGTCAGAACTTTTTCTCCTTGAGTGATTTAGTTGGTTTCAAAGTAGGCTTAAAAATAAAATTATAATCTATTATAATTTATTATTTTGGAGTCTGGTTTTATTTCAGAAGAAAGCATAAAGCAGTTTTTATTTTGATCAAAATTCATATTATCAGTTTTATTTTTGTCCGTTGTTTTCCTTGGCAAAGGTATTAAAAAAAATGACTTCTTAGGAAATATTAGATTCACTTTATGAATAGGATCTACAATTCTGGCAGGTTTTTACTTCTCTCATTATTGCTACTGATTTTAAATTTCATCCATTGGATTTTTTCCAGAGTTTACGGGAACAAGTCTATCTCTTAACTTAGCAGTAGTATTATTAATGACAGGAATGGATGTTTCCCAGAATGGACTATTCACCGTCAAATTTGTGCAATGGAATTTTAAATTATTTTTCCATGCAAAAAAAAAAATTACTTAATGTAAAGAAATAAATACTTACCTGTTTTTTTCCAAGAATTTTTAGGACCCAAATCATGCAAATAAGACTGATGCAGTCAGAGCTAATGAATTGTGACCTGTACAAGCAGGCTACCAGAAGCAGACTATTATAAATGAAATAATTTAAAATCAAAACTTACATAAATATATATAATTGAAAAAATGAAATATTTATTTCGGAAAACACAATAAATTAATTGGAAAAAAATAGTGAGACAGTGAGCCATGTTTATTTTAGTTAGATGAGAACAAAGATTAAAAGAACTGATAAGAGATATATAGAGACTATATAAACTGTGAAGGAAAAGATCATGTCAGTTTTTTTCTGTTTATTACCAGAGCAGAGAGTAACCATCAGTAGATCATGAACAATGGGCAAGGCAAACCCAGATTAATGGATCTGAAGGTGCTAAAAAGCAATTAGGGTAATTATAGCAGATCATCCTAATCTTTTATTATTTTTAGAAGCCTTCAGAGCAGTCAAGTCTTTCGTTTGAAATCAAAAAAGAAACAAACAACAAAACATCCTTTATAATTTTCATTTTTTGTTTCGTAAAAATTCCATCGGCTCGTTGTAGTTGTTTTGGGTGGGGAAAAATAAGAAAAAAGGTTTTTTAATTATATAAGTGTTGTTTGGATAATGTTATACATTTTATTTGATTTCGAAGGATTAGTACAACATAAAAAACGAAAAAGAAAAAGGTATTTTCCGTTTTCTTCTGTTTTAAGTATAGTTATAATACTGTAAATTTGTTAGTTCAATTTTTTAAATAAATAGCTCTAGTTAGGTTTGTGAATACCATTTTTTTTCTTTGTGAAGTTATAATTTCATTATTGATTGTATATTCTTTTTTTGTCCTGGTCATTTAACTCAAGGGTGAGGACATTACAAGATTGGTACAGTTGTCAGTCTCAGATTTTATATAGTTTGAAATAGTTATATGAAAGTATAAAATGTTATTAGGGTAAAATAATATTACTTAATTTGGGATTTAAAGTTGTAATTATAATTTTTTATTAAACGCTTATTATTATATTAGTAATAATTTTACTAAGGTTGTAACCTTAGCAATAAGTGTCTGAAACATTCGCCGGTAGGGACCTCTATAGGTCTTTAAAACACATGCTTATGCTATGAGGATTCTCTCTTTTCTTCATAGCATAAGCATGTGTTTTAAAGACCTATAGAGGTCCCTACCGGCGAATGTTTCAGACACTTATTGCTAAGGTTACAACCTTAGTAAAATTATTATTAATTTGGGATTGAAAATTTTCAGGAATGGCTTTATATATTGTACAGTTAGAGATTTTTTAAAACTAAACAGTATAACTGATAATGATGACAAAGTTGCCACTTTCTTGTGTCTGGCTGGACATAAGGTTATTGAAATAATAAATAAATTGTATAACAGGCTGGTAACAGATAGAGTGATGTTTGAAGAATTAATCAAAAAAAATTAATAGACTATTTTAGCCCAAGGCTGTCTAAGCACATTGACTGATAAGTTCTCAGAAATCTCAAACAAGCTAGAAAGTAGAAAATAAAGGATTATGATATAGTTTTAAGGCAGCTAGCAAAAATTGTGACTATGGTGATCAGGTTCTAATGGCCTAGTTATTATGGGAAATGGCAGATGAAAGATTATGGTAAACATTATTAACAGAAGCCAAATTGACATATAAGATGGCCATTAAAAAGGAATAGCATATAATACAATAATAGAGCAAGCTTGTGCTTTTAGAAACAAGGTTGAAGAGATGGAAAAAATGGCAATATATAAAATTGACAAAAAGTACCATGAAAAGAGAAAGGCCACAGCAAAAACAACAAGTAAGTGTTTCTACTGTGGGGAAACAGGGCATTTAGTGAAGAACTGTAAGTGAAGGAAAGAAAACTGTTACAACTGCAGGCAAAAGAGCATTTAATAACAGTGTGTAAAAAGCATCATGCAAAAAAGATATTAGATAAAAGGGCTGTAATTATAAAGAAACAGATATTAAGAAAAGTATAACAATGCCAAATCAAGATCAAATTATAGGAAAAGTTAAAATATAAAGTACTGAGTTAAATAGGGAAGTAGATATTGGCTCAGGTATATGATTGTTATTTATAAATAAATGAAAAAAATATCTAAGCGCACCACAAATATTAAAATACAAAAAGTGGACATAAAGTAAAAGATGTTATGTTAATCCAATAAATGTAATTGGAAAAGTAAATGCTTCAGTTGTTTTTAGGGAAAAGGTATATCTACTGCTAATTTATATAATAGAGAAAAATTGCAAGTACTGGCCACAAATGCATCACATTCAACTTGGGCATCCATTTTGTAACTAAAAAAATTTATAATGACAGCCCTTTTGTAACTATCATAAATATTGATCTAGTCACTACAATCATGAGATAAATAAATTATCTCATTTCTAAACAAATAAAATAAAATAAAAATAATCACTGGCATAATTTTTTAAGATTTGAAATAATTGCAATATTTGGAAGTCATTGCAATTAATAAAATATACACAGCCATTGTAATCATATCAACACATATTAATTATAGCAACTGAACAAAAAGGTTAGTAAAATCAACATAATGAATTACACTTATCTCTAATAAAAAATTATTTTAACAAAAAGTCATTCCCTTTCTTCTTTTTAACTATATAAGACAGTTCATAGAGGCACACACTGGCGCTATATGTAACTACTTAAAAATATTTTTTAAAAAAAAAATTATATATCACAAGTGGAAAATGAAATCAGATTCTTATATTCAGTTTACCTATGTACATGTGTTTTACCTGGGCACCACTAGGTTGTCTAAACTTAGATATAGATATATCATCATTATTCATAGTGTACCTGCACTTGGATGAATGAAAAACATCATTATATTTTAGATGTGTCAATATAACTACAAAATATCAATATCATAAATTCTCATTTAATACTTTTACAGGGGTTACCAGCATGTCTTACTGTCAGATGCATAGATGCTCTTACTAATGGCTCACAAACATACATAGTGATTACGATTCTTTAGATATAGCCATTAAATCTATTTATTTAATTTATTTATTCATCATAATATAATGGTGATGATGATGATTTCATCCACAGCCTTTTTGAAATTAACTTACAACAACAAATTTAGCTTTTATGAATCTATAAGTACTTTCCTAAAACCTTAATATATTTAAATGTGACCTGATCATTAATATTTACCAGCCATGATGATGGTCATAACTAATCTCACCACATAAAATCTAGCATTTTATAAGTCTATATTTATTTACTTGAAACATTATTGTACTCAAACTGTGATTAAACCATTAGTATATGCCAGTGCTGATGATGGTCATAATGTATCTCACAACATGATATCTATCTTTTTATACACCCTATTTACTTAAAACATTATTGCATTTAAAATGGAACTCAATTGCTAATATTTACCAGCAATGATGATGGTCATAACTAATCTCACAACATAAAATTTAGCTTCTTATAAATTTATATTTATTTAACCGAAATATTATTATGCTCAAACTGATTTAACTATTAATATCCACTGGTGATGTGGTGGTCATAACCCATCGCACAACTGAAATTTTAGCTTTTTCTTTTTTAAACCTTTATTTACACAAAACATTATTAAATGTAAATTGTGATCCAATGCTTAACACTTATTAGTGATGATGACTGATTATAATTAAATGATAAAATTAAAAAATTAACAATGCTACTAGTAACAATGCAAATGATAAATATTCATCATCATCATCATCAACATTATCAATCCACTGCAGGATGCTCTCCAAGTTCAATCCATTTTTTCCTATCTTTAGCTTGTCTTCTCCACATCAATCCTGCATGCTTTCTTATCTCATCCACACATCTCATATGTGGTCTCTCTCTTGGTCTTTTACAATCTCTTGATATCCGGTTTAAAATTTTTATTGTCCATTTATTATCATCTCTTCTAACAATATGTCCAGCCCAACTCAACTTCAGTCTTTTAATTTTTTCAATGAGATCAGTAACACCTATTTGTTCTCTTACCCATACATTGTGTATTCAATCCCTTCTTGTTATTCCCAACATGCATCTCTCCATAATTCTTTGAGTGGTCTGAAGTCTCTGTATTGCTCTATTATTAAGTGTCCAAGTCTCAGATCCATAAGTAAGAACTGGCAAAACACATTTATTAAAAACCTTGCTTTGCAAACACATAGGCATATTACCTTTTAGTATCAAGTTATTTCTACCAAAAGAACTCCAACCAAGTTTAATTCTATGATTAATTTCATTTATTATATTTCCATCTGTATTAATAATCTGACCAAAGTATTTGCAACTGTTTACTTTCTCTAACTCATCATCATCAATCTTTATTTTCATATTTTGAGAAAATTTATTAAACATTACTTTAGACTTTTTAACATTTATCTTTAGTCCTACTTTTATCTGATAACTTCTGCAACATTTCCTGTAGCTCTAAAGCATCATTTGCAAAAACAACTACATCATCTGCAAAATCTAAATGACTTAAATAATCTCCATTTACTTTCACTCCTTTAGCTTCCGATTTTAATCCACAAAATACTTCTTTCAGCACTGCTGTAAAAAGTTTCGGAGATATGGAGTCCCCTTGCCTAACACCCTTTTCAATGTTGACTTTCCTACTGTCATTATGGAATCTCATTGTTGCTGTTGCATTTTTATAAACATTCTTCAAAATATGACAATATCCTCGATCTACATCTTGATGATCCAATGCTTTAATCACTGAAGAAATATTTCTAGAATCAAATGCTTTTTCATAGTTTACAAATCCTAAACATAATGTCAACTCATATTCATTTGTACTTTCTATAATTTCTATCAATACCTGAATATGATCTACTGTACTAAACCATTTTTAAATGCAGCTTGTTCTCTTGATTGGTGGAAATCAAGTGTTTTCTGTAGACAAGCTGTAATTATCTTAGTAAAATTTTTTCTATAAAACTGATAAAAGACTAATAGGTCTGTAATTTCTAATATCTTCTTTATCACCTTTTTTAAATATTAATATTAATACTACATTCTTCCAATCATCTGGTACATCTTTATCATTTAGATATTTGGCATATAACTTTGCTAAAAAAAATTATATTTCTTCACCTGCTTCTTTTAATATATCAATTACAATTCCATCATTACCTGAAATCTACTCTTTCTTCATAAATTTAATTGCATGTCTCACTTCCTCATTCAAAATTCTGGGCAATTCGGAAGATATGCTATGTATAGGAGGCACTTGTTCTTTATTACTATAAAATTCTTGATAGCAGTTTTCTACACATCTTATGATGTCATCTCTCTTTTTAGTAATAATGCCATCTATTTTTATTGCAGATATAAATTTCCTACCAATACCAAAATGTTGTTTTACACTCTTTAGACTTTTATTCTCTTGTACAGCTTTTCTTGCTAGTTTACAATTATACTTTCTTATATCATTTTCAACTCTTTCCTGCACCATTTTACAAAATTCGAGATAATCAATACTTTTTAATGCATCATTGTTGTATATTCTCTTTTTTTTTTCTTCATAAATTCTCTACTTTCAGTAGAAATTTTATTGGTCAATTGCTGCTTTTTTCTACCAGCTATCTTTGTTGCAGTTTTTAAAAGTGTATCACTTATTTTCCTATTAATATCATTCAAATCTGAATCATGTTCGAAATCTACTAATAATTGAAACTGATTTGTAAGTTCTAATTTAAATACATTAGAATGTTTCTGAAGATTAGGAATATCAATGGTAAATATTGTTTTTCTTAATAATTTTTCTCTCTCTAGTGTTGCATTAACATGTATCTTACATCTTACTAATCAACGATCACTTCTTGTGTTAAATTTATTAAGAACATTACAATCTTGAAATATGTATTTTGGGTTAGTCAACATATAATCCAATTCTGCTGTACCTTTATTTGGTTGCTTCCATGTCAATTTCCTTTTAACACTTTTCTCAAAAAAAGCATTCATAATATAAAGTTTTTCTTTTTCTGCAAACTCCACACGTCTATGCGCACTCTCATTTCTATTACCATAACCTAAATTACCTACAGCATTTTCATCTTTCATTTGTTTACCAATTCTAGCATTAAAGTCTCCCATAACAATTTTATAATGTTTACTCTGATCAAAAGCCTTTTGTACATCCATATAAAAATCTTCTATAACTTCATCACTATGAGAACTTATTGGGGCATAAACCTGAATTATCTGCATTTGGTATCTGCTATTAAGTTGTAAAACTAATCTTTCCACTCTGTCTGATACACCATCAATCTCCACAATGTTATTCTTCCATTTTTTATTTATAATGAATCCTACTCCATTGTATTTCCAATATTTCTGCCTTTATAGTAGAGTATATGCCCAGTATTTAAATCAATTGTTTCTTCACCTTTTCTTCTAACTTCACAATGTCCAATAATGTCCCATTTAATATATGACAGTTCTTCTAACTCTTGCAATCTTCCTTCACTTGAAAGTAATCTGCAGTTGTAAGTACCTAAATAAAAAGTTGTCATCAAATGGCAGCTCAGGTCCACAATCAGAGGTTTCTTAGCACCCTCGGCCTTCGGCCACCAACTGCTGCCTTGGTTGGTGACTTTACTGTCTCCTGCAAATAAGGGCCATGATTTAATTTTGTCTGTCATGATTGTATATATTAAAGAAATATTCTTAAACTTGGAGGTAAAAAGACATTAAACTCACCATGCTGGCTAATGCGTGTTGATGAGCGGCCCTTCCATGTTCGTATACTATATAAATAATCATATAGTAATAACAGCTGCAACAACAAGAATGTATGGAGTGGACATTAGGATTTTGCCTGCTCAGTTCCTTTAAAACCTCCAAAAGGAATCAAATGGTCTCCTTTCAGTTAATAGCAAACTTCTATCTGCAGCCTGCTAAATATTATATAATTATATTTATTGGGAAATTCAACATTGAGAAGAGTGTAAGACAAGGTGACTCCATATTTTCAAAACTTTTTACAGCAGTGCTGCAAGAAGTATTTTGTGGATTAAAATGAAAAACAAAAAGAGTGAAAGTAAATGGAGATTATTTATGTCATTTAGATTTTGCATATGATGTAGTTGTTTTTGCAAATAATGCTTCAGAAGTGCAAGAAATGTTGCAGGAGTTATCAGATGAAAATAAAAAAGTAGGACTAAAGATAAATGTTAAAAAGACTAAAGTAATGTTTAATCAATTTGTTCAAAATATGAAAATAATTATTGATTATGATGAATTAGGAGAAGTTAACAGTCATAAACGCCTTGGTCAGATTATTAATACAGATGGAAACATAATGGATGAAATTAATCATAGAATTAAACTTGGTTGAAATGTTTTGGTAGAAATAACTTGATACTAAAAGAAAATATGCCCATGTGTTTAAAAACGAAGGTTTTTAACAAATGTGTTTTACCAGTTCTTACTTATGGATCTGAGACTTGGACTCTTAATAGAAGAGCAATACGGAGACTTCAAACCACTCAATGAAGTATAGAGAGATGCATGTTGGGAGTAACAAGAAGATATCGAAAATGCAATGTATGGGTAGGAAAACAAACAGGTGTTACTGACCTCATTAAAAAATTAAAAGATTGAAGTGGAGTTGGGCTGGACATGTTGCTAGAAGAGATGATAATAGATGGACAATTGAAATCTTAAACTGGATTCCAAGAGTTTGTAAAAGACCCAGAATAAGACCATGTGTGATATGGTTGAATGAAATAAGAAAGTGTGGGGTGGAGAAGAGAAGCTAAAGATCAGAGAAGATGGTATAACCTTGGAGAGACCTCCATTCTGCAGTCGATTGATAATGGTTGATGATGATGATGATTGAGATTTTTTCTTTTCAATTAAACAATTTTTTTAATTACCTAATTAACTGCAAGTTAATATATCAATTAAATAATACATTATTAAAACAAAACATCAAATAATCTACGTGTGTCCAAATAAGAAGATTAAATTCCGATCCATTTAAAAGAAGCTGGTTTAAACTAAAACATAAAAAAATAAACAAAACAATCCATCTTGTGCTTATTCAATATTTCTTTCAGGTTTATTATTAATATGTCATAAAGAAAATATAAAGCAATATAAAAATCATTCACACAATATGTATGCGTTCACTCTCATATGGGTGATTCTATAATCTATTAATTTGCTCCCTTAAAAATTACTCTTAAGCAATAATATGTTGGTCTAATCTATTTTGACTTAATTGGTGCATGTCTATATAAGCAGTCACTCATACACACAGTCATGATCTGATAGCATATATGTAAAATATTAAAATGTTTATCTTCATAACACTTTTTCATAAACAAATTATATACAAAATTATTTAAATCTGGAGCAAAACAGCATTTATCAAATTTAAACATGCAAATAAATAAAAAAAACATTATAAAGTATATATTGGCAGATGCTCAAGTACCTTATTTATCTCGTTAGATAACAATAATAAAAGGACATATAAAATTACAATTAAAAAAACATTCAAAGATTTGTGAAACATTAAGTTTATGACATATAAAATTACAATTAAAAAAACATTCAAAGATTTGTGAAACATTAAGTTTAATAACTTTAAAATGTATTTGCATATTGTTATGCATTAATTATAATTAATAATAAAAAAATAAAAAACTTTTAATGTTTATGTATTAAAAAAAGAATAGGTGTTTGACCTATAGAAAGAGTTTAAGACTATTACTTTTAATAAGTAAAAAAAATAATTAGTAAAATTTGAAAGTTACCATCAATTTTCAGTTCTATTTTTAAAAAATATATATATTTATTGACATAATAAAATTGTACAGATGAATAATAAATACACTTTGTTAATGTTGGCTCATCCATTGCTGGTGTTGGCCTGGTAGACATATGCCAGAGCCATTCTCTGCACTAGCAGGTTGATATATGAGCAAATACGTACTATTTTGTTGGTATTGCCCACCCCTTTTGAGGTTGACCCAATAATGCTAACTTATCAGCTGGGATACATGTAGTGTGAAATCAATGCCTCTAGTAGAATCCGACATGTTGCAACATAGACTACTTCTTTTACGATACACTACAAAGTGGATATATCAGGTCCAAAATTCATGTAGAGTTTGTGGGCCATACTAGTAGCTCCATGTATTATTAAACAAAAATCTAGAGGATAGTATCTTGTCCTTGTTTTGAAGGGCTTTGAGCTTATCGCAAAATATAGCATTGGGGTCTGGTGTTGGTTGTGTGAACATTGGCCTGCACCTTGTGTACCAAAAAGTGTATGTCAGGAAGATAGATAACCTGATAACTGTAAAGTCTCCAGAGAAGAGACAACCCCTGATGTCCAGGATTTTATTCACTGCTATAATGCAGTGTTGAGAGATGACACTTCAAATACTACTATAGCCTGGACATATATTTAACAGATGTTTAAAGGTCTCTTCTCCTCTAGAACAGGCATGACAAATTGGATCTATTTTATTTAGAAACCACTTGTAGTATAGGAATGTATTAGTTGGCATGGAGCCCATATTCATCTTGACCAGATAATCCAAAAGTTTGGGCTCCAGTAGCAGATATTTAAATATTGTGGTGATTTTATGATTGCTGCACCCTAGGTGAGCATAAATAACTGTATTTTCAGGATTCAGCAGGCAAGGTGCCTGCCAGATGTTGATTTTATCATTATACTCTGGTGTTGAGTGCCCAATGTGATAGAGGAAATTTTTTCCCAGATTTACTAAAAGTGAATGACCTTTTTGAAAATTGATTGTCTGTATTGAATGAAGACCCATACCATTCTGTCTCCTGTGAAACTGAAGTCTGCGGATGCTAACTGCAGTGGTGCGACCTCTCCATAAGAGCTGACCACAGAGCCTCTGAATTTGTAAGCTGAATGATTTCATAACTGGCATTATTGCAGGTAGTAATTTATGCTCACCATAATCTTCATATTAATCAGAGCAATCTTTTCTTGTAGGGACAGGTATGTCCTTGACAGTGACTGAACCTACTTATTATCATTGATTATGATAAATTTTTGTAGGCAGACAGACATAGCAGTCTGTGACTTGATGACAGGGAACCCCAGAAAACACTGAGGTTCCGCTAAAAAATTAGACAGTATTTTCCTACCAGTGTTGATGTACCAGGATGATGACTTGTGAGGATTGATGGATAATTTATAATCTTTAGTATAATTGGTAATTATGGAATGAAGTGTCTTCAGATGTTTACGGGATGGAAGAATAACAAGTATGTCATCCATGTATGCGAAAACCTTGATGTTTTTCTTAAGCCAGGGCACATATATCCCTGGAAGCTGATCTAGCTCTTTAATCAGAGGGTCAATGTACTTTATAAACAATAGAACACTCAATGATGATCCGCGTGGTATAAATCTTGAAGGGGCAAATCCGTCTGAATAATGTCCATTTATGGAAATATGAATATGACTATTATTCGGGAGATTGTCCAATATCTGAATTATCTGTTTTGATATGTCCAGCTGAGATAGCAATTCAAGAAGAATGTTGACATCTACTGTATCAAAAGCATTGGACACATCCAGCTGAACTGCTACAGGCCAGGATTTTCTGTTAGATCTAATGTGATTAAGCAGAACATTCACTTCACCAATTGCAGTCAGCACTGATGATCCCATCCTTGCATGTTGAGAGGCCGATATATCCTGTAGAATGGCATCCTGAATTTTTTCTTTTATTATACCTCCATGACTTTGAATAAAATTGGTGTCATCAATATCAGCCTGATACTGTTAAGGGAGGTAAGATCCAGGTTCTTTTTAATGAATGGGACAATAGCGATTGGATATAGGTTAGGAATTACTCTCCTTTCAATGGCGAGGTAGTTTAACATGTTTAATATTGTAACCCCTCTATCCCTCACCTGCCGTGCCTAATGCACGGTAATGTCACGTCCTTTATATCTGGATGCTTTAGCTGTATTCCTACGGTGAAATTCTCGTATGAATGAATATATTTGATATTTTTTGTGTTGGGATTTGATTATACTTATGTTTATGTTTACTATACCTTTCTTAGATTAATATTAAGTTTTGATTAATTTATTCTGTGGGATATAGGGTGGGCCCTAATGCAATAAAGTCTGATTGATCTTGATTGAAAGGTCACATATGCGATATAATTTGAAAGGTGATATTGGCTGTGTTCGTTTCTTGCTTCCGACTGGAATGATGCACGGGCATGTTTTGGTGATATAGTTGAGTGAGCTTATGCATATACGTGGTGGACTCTTGTAAAAGTTCTCCTGGCGCCTACTACTTGGATTCAATCCGAATTTACGTATAAAATAAATAAAAGTGTACATGTATATGTGTTTGAAACTATTTTCACAAAAACATTATGTAATTCCCCAGATGCAAGAACACAGCAGGTTCATAGAAGTGAATCACCAAATTGATCATTCCAGCACTCATTCCCTATTATATAAATTTATGTTGAAATTCCAAGCAATTAATAACAAAAAAAATACTAATTAAATAAATGGTTTATTTTAATCTGTTTAATAACAATTTTATGCAGGTATATGACTGGCAAGCTGAGATAATTTAACTATAGAATTAAATGTGACTTCGCACATATATTTAAAGGATGTTAATTTGTAGGCAAACTTATTCTGGTTAAGTTCTTTAATCATTCATTTATGGTCATGAGTAACTTTATCATTTAGCTTATTGTTTTTCAATAGTTATTGTTTTTAAAAGTTATTTACTCTGGTGCATAAGTGAATACGATAATTTAAAGATAGCTACCTGTGGAATGTAGAAAGACTGTAAGAGGGATCCTCAGCGAAGCATTCTGGTGATTTGCGAGGTCTCAAGAGCGTGTGCGGTCCTTAGGTGAAGTTTCTCCGGTGTTACGAGCATCCTAGGGGCAATCAGCTGAGCTGGATGCAGAGGTCCAGCAGCCAAGCCACGAATTTTGGGTTCAGCAACGCATCTCTGTTATATTGTTACACAAAATTTATAGTTTATTTCTGCTGGCAAAAAAAGAAAACTTTTCTCACAGATTCAGCAAACTTAATTAGTCTAAATAATTGGTAACTTTTCTCTCGAAAAACGCTGTCCGGCCTTTTTGATCTCTTCCTTCCCACCCTCACACCTTGAACTTTTTTTCATCCAATCACTCCTATGCACTTGTGAGTCCTTTCATCTTATATGTCTATCGAGTATCAACTTAATTCAGTGATTTCTGGGATCTTTTGCACCACTTTGGAATTTAACTCACTTTGACCATTTTTCATGTATTGTTTAGCTGGAGACAGAAGTCTGAGTTGTACAATAGCAGTGTACACTTTTTAGTACCTCTGTTTCTAAATTCGGCTTATGTTATCTCGACCTTACTGACATATATCCTGCTTATTGTTTCAATTTCTCTAACTTTACATTTACTAATTACCCCCCATTTAAAACAATTTTAGATCGCTTGGAATTTCAGAACATATTGTAAATTAAGTAATTCATTTTCCCTTTTGGTTCAAAAATGATTTAAATGATTTAATAAAAAATGTCAAATTTGTGTTCAATCATTCTTCCTTCCTTTTAAAAAAAAACAAAAACAAACTTACAACTAATGATTATAGATTTATTCTTAAAAAATAAAATAATAAAAAAAACTCTTTTACTCTTATTTCAATAAATTTGACAGGTACTCTTATATAGCTGCGATCATGCTTTAGAAATGGCTGTTTCTCGTTTATTATTAAAGCAAGACCGCTTTTTAAAAGTTTTGTACCTGTCATTCATTTCATCAATTACATATATATTTAATCTAACATCATATGCCTGGGTTCAAATCCCATGTAATGCTATTCTGTTAAATATCTCCCCACCTGGTGTAGAGTAAAATCCGAGGTTGCGTATTTTAGCTCTGAGAGGGAGCCAGCCGACTTCAGTGCTTTTGCATTGAATGATCCCTTAATCACTTTTCCTCGTGCAAGTACAAAGGCATTATTCCCATATGCCGTGACAATCTTATATGGACCCTCGTAGAGGTCAAGGAATTTCTTAAATATGTTCTGTTCCAGCCGACTGACCGGATTTGATCTTACCATAACTCTGTCTCCCACAGTGAATGTGTTTTGGATTGGCCTATCAGTCTGCCTTCACATTTCCCCCATATGTTCTAATCTCCATAATGCTACCTGGTTGTCATGTTTTCGGTCCACTCTCCCTGTCTGGATCGTAGGTCTATCATCGTAAGGATACGGTACAGGTCGTCCATAATGCAGTCGACTTGGTTCAAGCCCAGTGGACTCATTTTTTGAGGTATTGATCATTTCAACGATCCGGGTAATTTCCCGAACCCATTTCCGATGATCTCCCGCAGTGTACCCACGGAATAGCTGCCCCAACTCATGCATCACCCACTTGCATGGGTTGCTTTGCGGATTCCGGATAGATGTCATATCGTGTTTGACCCCAATTCGGTTCACCCATTGCCTCCACATCTTTGATACAAATGGTGTACCATGATCTGATAATATGCACTTAGGTTTCCCGATGATGGGGAACTGTTTGGTTTTCAACAGTTTGTTGGTCTGGTTCGCATTTGCCCGGGTCATAGGGTACGCCATGACCATTTTGGAGCACAAATCATAAGTAACCAGTAAATATCTCTTCCCCCCAAACATCAGCAATGGTCCATAGTAATCAATAGCCAAAGTGTGGTTTGGTTCCTGGACGATAATTGGTATCTGCGGTCCTTCATTTGATCGGTTTAATGGTTTTGTCCTCGCACAAACCTCACACTTCCGGAGTCTTCAGGCAATGTCTTGGGACATCCCTGGCCAATAAAACCAATTACCAAGGTACCGCTCAGTCTTTCTGGTTCCGTAATGGCCATGTTCCTGATGTGTCTTATCCACCAGTTGATCCCGCATTCCCTTTGGTATTACAATACGGGTTTGTTTCCCATTCCCGGTTTTCCTTTGGACTATCCCTTCCAGATTAATGCATCGGTCCTGACACTTCCATAACTGACCCCCAGCCTTTTCTTTTTTTTTATCTGCTCCCACATTTCGCTTCCTTTTATGTATGTATCTGGTTATTTGTTGGAATTCTTCATCCCCTTCCTGGCCCCTCCAAATGTTGTTTGCACGAAACTAACCCTCCTTGCTTCGCCGGGTAGTAGCAGCAATGTACGCGAATTCCTCAGCCTCAGCATTTGGCTGTTGTCCCACAGGGTAATGGCTCAGCACATCTGCAACCACGTTATTATTCCCTTTGCAATATTCCACTTCGTACTGGAACTCCTATAGGGCTAAGCTCCACCTCACAAATCTATTGTTTGTCAAAATACTTTTATTAAGGAATTCGAGGCTCCGATGGTCGGTAATTACTTTCAATTTGGATCCGACCAGGTACTGTCTGAATTTTTTGAAAGCCCATACTATGCCGAGGGCTTCCCGCTCTGTGACCGTGTCCTTGAGTAGTAGGCTAATGAATGCCAACACCTTTTGTTCTCCCTCCAGTCCCCTTTGGTACAAAGTTGCTCCTAGCCCGATGTCGCTACTGTCGGTCTGTACCCAAAAAGTCTGGTCGAAGTCCGGGTATGCTAATACGGTCTGTTTTAAAAATCCTTCTTTCACCCTCTTGAAGCTCCATTCTCGTTTCTCATCCCATACCCACACTTGCTCCTTTTTTAATAATTGTAATAGGAGTTCCATATCATGGGAGAAGTTTTCGTAAAATTTGTTGTAGAATGTGCACATTCCGAGGAATGTTTTAATATCTTTTCTCTTCTTCGGAATCGGAAATTCTTGGATGGCCTGAAACTTCTTGGGGTTAAGCCGTATTCCATCCTGGCTTATGATGTGTCCCAAGAACTTAACCTCCTGGGTCACAAAGTGGTTTTTCTTTAAGTTTATTTTTATTCCCTTCTGTTCGCATTCATGGATCAACATTTCTAAGTGCTGACAATGCTCCTCTATGTTTTCAGATGCTATAATGATATCATCTACGTACATCGTGACAAATTTCTTGACTTCATCTGATAGTGTTTGGTCTAGGCACTGCACTAAACCTGCACCACTATTCTTAAATCCGAAAGGCACGCGGTTGAACTGGTACGCCCGTCCATTATATTTGAATGTGGTGTATTTCTGATCATCCAGATGGAGGCTCATTTGCCAGTAACTATTTGTCAAGTCCACAGTGGAAAAAACTCGCTTGTTCTGAAATCTAGTCATCAGTTCGCTCATGATGGGCAGAGCATTTGTATCCGGAGTTGTCACCTTGTTCAGTTGTCTAGCATCGAGGCACAATCGTATCGATCCGTCACCCTTTTTTACGGCTAAGATGGGGTTGTTGTATGGTGAAATACACTTTGAAATAACCCCTCACCCTATCATCTGCTCCAGCTGAGTTTCGATCTCCTTCTGGTATTGGAAAGGTATTGGATACGCCCTCATTTGATATGGGTTGCTGGTGTCAACTGAATTCGGTGATCATACCCATTGATTACTCCCAGCTTGTCCGAGAAGACACTCTCATAGGTCCCCAGTATTCCTTGAATCTTTTCTCTTTGCCCTTTACTTGGCCCCATCATTTCATCAACCCTTTTCTTGATCTCCCCCTTTACCATGATGCATTGCAGTTTCTTCTGCCCTTCTGGCTCTCTATTCATGGTTTCCCCAAAGGGCATGGTGACTCTCCCAATTCTTGCTTGTCCGGCTTCGTAATCGATGCTACACCTTGTCATCCTCATGAAGTCAGACCCTAATCCCAAGTCGTGTATCAGCCCCTCAAGTATTAACACAATCTGGGTGAATTCCTGTCCTGCGATAACTATATTCACCCACACCTGTTTGGTCTGTATCTTTGCTTTTTTCCCATTGGCCAGTATAATCTGGGTCCCTTTCAATGGTAGGATTTTCATTTCTGTTGGCCCTTGGGCAATACTGTCGAAGGTTTCCTGAGCCATTACCGATATCTGACATCCTGTATCCAGCAGCGCCCTTGCATGAACCCCTTGGATTGATACCTCGATCTTTGGGCACTCTTTGTTTTCCCTGAGGCCCTTCCCCCCATTCATCTTGTGTTATATTAGCTATCCTAATTTCATCATTCACTTCTTTGTTAAAATAGTCATCATTTTCAGCTGCATCCAACACCTCCAATACTCATTTTATTTCAGTTTTCCCCCTCAATAATTCGTCTAATCTCCCTGGGCAGGTTGCGCCCTGCTATCCTAATTTGCCGCTCTTCCGGTACTTGGTATTTGTTTATTTTTCTTAATCTTGCCATCTGTCACTGTATGAATGTACTGTATGTTTCATCCTCATCCCTTTTGCTTTGTTCGATTGTCCACTTTTCCCTTTCCTGTTGGGCTAGTCCCCAATATCTTCCCATTATGGCTCTTTGGTATTCTTCGAATGTTTCCAGTTTCTCTTTCATCACCTCCCACCATTCAATTGCTTCCCCTTGGATGTGGCTGCATGCAATTGCTATCTTCGATTCTTTGCTATACTGCCCACATGAGAACAACCTCTTCAGACTTTCCACCTGTCGACATGGGCTTTTCGTCTTTCTTCCCTTTGAATTGTTCGAGTTTAATCCACTTTCCCTCCATTCTGTTGGATATTCGATTTATAATTGATTATAGTAACCCACGGCTCGTCACCTACTACTCCACGGGCTCACTGACTGTCTTATCCTATTCTCAGATGCTCCTTGCCCTTTAAAATTCCCACAGCTCCTGTAAGCCCTCCAATTTGGTTTCTATCACTCAGATTATCCCAGGTCCCTTTGTTCCCTTCATTTACATTCAGTAGCTATCGATTATTTGAGCGGTTATATCTATTATACGGTTATATGCGTAGTTATATATATATATGCTATGTTGACTTCTTTCTTTAGCCCCCTTTTCTTTTTAAGTAAAACACAAAACTCCTAACAAGATCCTAGTTACAGTACTTCCCCTGTGCAAGAATATAAATGCGTCTTTTAACGATGTATTTTTATTTGCCATAAAATTATTTGCAGTTAGTTTGAACATAGAAATTAATTTATGAATTTGCTTCCTTTTAATATACGATATTTCTTCCATGGAATCCCACTATTCCACAGCCTTCTTCAAATATCAAGTATATTCGGACACTTAATTATTTTAATGCTAATAAGATAACTAAATCCCCTTCCCACTCTCTTAAGCAACGTTTAATGATTTGATTTTAAGGTGATTTTGAAAATTTCCCCCCGCTTTAATAGATAATTTATTCTGTTATTACAAGCGCCGTCTCTTTTTTATATAAATTTGAGCCTTATTTAGGCCACTACACGTAGTTATTTCTCAGGATCTCTTTATTTAAATTTGCTTTCATTGTTAGAAACATTCAGCTGTATCCACGTTGGTCCAACCACTTGAAACAACAGTTTCGGGCCACATTGACGTGCCAAATGTAACCCCTCTACCCCTCACCTGCCGTGCCTAATGCACGGTAATGTTACATCCTTTATATCTGGATGCTTTAGCCATATTCCTATGGTGAAATTCTCGTATTTTGGTTTGGTGATTCACTTCTATGAACCTGCTGTGTTCTTGCGTCTGGGGAATTACATAATGTTTTTGTGAAAATAATTTCAAACACATATACAGGTACACTTTTATTTATTTTATATGTAAATTCAGATTGAATCCAAGTAGTAGGTGCCAAAAGAACTTTTACAAGTGTCCACCATGTATGTGCATAAGCTCACTCAACTATATCACCAAAACATGCCCGTGCATCACTCCAGTCGGAAGCAAGAAATGAACACAGCCAATATCACCTTTCAAATTATATCACATATGTGACCTTTCAATCAAGATCAATCAGACTTTATCGTATTAGGGCCCACCCTATATCCCACAGAATAAATTAATCAAAACTTAATATTAATCTAAGAAAGGTATAGTAAACATAAACATAAGTATAATCAAATCCCAACACAAAAAATATCAAATATATTCATTCATAAAAAAAACACAAATTTGATCATTCCAGCACTCATTCCCTATTATATAAATTTATGTTGAAATTCCAAGCAATTAATAACAAAAAAAATACTAATTAAATAAATGGTTTATTTTAATCTGTTTATTAACAATTTTATGCAGGTATATGACTGGCAAGCTGAGATAATTTAACTATAGAATTAAATGTGACTTCGCACATATATTTAAAGGATGTTAATTTGTAAGCAAACTTATTTTGGTTAAGTTCTTTAATCATTCATTTATGGTCATGAGTAACTTTATCATTTAGCTTATTATTTTTCAATAGTTATTGTTTTTAAAAGTTATTTACTCTGGTGCATAAGTGAATACGATAATTTAAAGATAGCTACCTGTGGAACGTAGAAAGACTGTAAGAGGGATCCTGAGCAATAATTCATTCCTTAGCGAATCATTCTGGTGATTTGTGAGGTCTCAAGAGCGTGTGTGGTCCTTAGGTGAAGTTTCTCCGGTGTTATGAGCATCCGAGGGGCAATCAGCTGAACTGGATGTGGAGGTCCGGTGGCCAAGCTGCGAATTTTGGGTTCAGCAACGCATCTCCATTATATTGTTACATGAAATTTATAGTTTATTTCTGCTGGCAAAAAAAAGAAAACTTTTCTCACAGATTCAGCAAACTTAATTAGTCTAAATAATTGGTAAGTCTCCTCTTGAAAAATGCTGTCCGGCTGTTTTGATCTCTTCCTTCCCGCCCTCACACCTTGAACTTTTTTTCATCCAATCACTCCCATGCACTTGTGAGTCCTTTCATCTTATATGTCTATCGAGTATCAACTTAATTCAGTGATTTCTGGGATCTTTTGCACCACTTTGGAATTTAACTCACCTTGACCATTTTTTCATGTATTGTTTAGCTGGAGACAGAAGTCTGAGTTGTACAATAGCAGTGTACACTTTTTAGCACATCTGTTTCTAAATTTGGCTTGTTATCTCGACCTTACCGACATATATCCTGCTTATTGTTTCAATTTCTCTAACTTTACATTTACTAATTACCCTTCCCCCCCATTTAAAACAATTTTAGATCGCTTGGGCTTGGAATTTCAGAACATATTGTAAATTAATTAATTCATTTTCCCTTTTTGTTCAAAAATGATTTAAATGATTTAATAAAAAATGTCAAATTTGTGTTCAATCATTCTTCCTTCCTTTTAAAAAAGAACAAATACAAACTTACAACTAATGATTATAGATTTATTTTTAAAAAATAAAATAATAAAAAAAAACTCTTTTACTCTTATTTCAATAAATTTGACAGGTACTCTTATATAGCTGCGATCATGCTTTAGAAACGGCTGTTTTTCATTTATTATTAAAGCAAGACCGCTTTTTAAAAGTTTTGTACCTGTCATTCATTTCGTCAATTACATATATAATTAATCTAACATCATATGCCTGGATTCAAATCCCATGTAATGCTATTCCATTACAATATAATCCTCAAAGTAAAAAAATATAAGTGAGTGAACAAAAACTTTGGGATAGCATGAATCCAAGGATGAACACTGTCAGGGAGACCCTGCAACCTACTGGTGATGACCTGGAGTGTAATATCATGATCTGCCTCTCTGGGTGTGCCCATCCACTCCATGACAGGGTTTGTGCAGTGACCTAAGAGGTTTTGAAAGTGGCTCTCTATGTGTAAAATCATATTCGCACCAGTAAGGCTGCCACCACTGATGAGCAATGAAGTAGGAACCTCCTGTTTCTTTCTGGCCCCCAGAGCCCACCTGAGATAGCCCTGGGTCCAGCAATGTTGAACTGGCAGGTAATTCTTTGCATTTTTTGTAGCTATTATCTCTGCTACTGGTAACTGTTTTGATCTGTATGAAGCTTTTAGTTCAATTAAGTAGTCAATGTTGTGAACCTGACCATCAAAGTTTTTAGTTCAAGTAAGTAGTCAATGTTGTGATCCTGACCATCAAAGTTTTTAATTTTCCAATTCAGGCTCTCCAATTCACACATCAGTGTGGTTGTTCCCTTAATCTTGAAGGTGTATTGAGTAATCAGCAACTGAATAATGCCTATAAATGTAGTCCAGGACTTGACCAGGTGTAGGTATATGAGGTTCACCTTGTGAAAAAGAATATAGGCCTCTGAGAAAAATGCCTCAGTGGCATTGTTTTGGTGAACATTCTGAGACTATAGTTGACTTTAATTTGTTGAAAGTTGTTCAGCTGTAGGGATGCCGTAAATGCAAAATGATCCAAAAAGGCTGTCGGTTGCAGTCTAGCCTCTATCCTGTAGTGCAATTCGGCTGAGTAGAACATTAGATCAATGAGTGTGTGACTGTTTTTGTATAGAATGAAAATGCATCAGGTGGAAAGAATCCCCTCCCATTGAGAAATACTTTGTTGAGTAGGGGTAAATATTTCTTTGTGAAGGACTCATAGGATATGTTAAAGTTACTGAGCAGAATGGTAGGTGCATTGTTGTTATTAGTGATTAGATTAATTGTGTGGATAATTTTCAGCAGTGTTGCATAAACATTGGGACTGTATACATAAATCATATTGAGAGTATTCAAGGAGAAGTTAAACTCCATGGCAATTAGGTTCTGATCTAGATAAATTATTCTGAAGTAGGTTGGAGCCAGAAGATTATTTATTATTATGCCAACTTTTCCCCTAGCAGCATGACCTGTAGATAAATGGATGAATTCTATTTTACTAAGTTCTGATTTTATGAAGTAGTTAGAGTTTAGGTGATATTTCATTTCTCCTATGAATAACATATGTGGTGAGTTTTGCTTAAAGAAATGCCTAATGGCATTAATATGACTGAGGCAATTAAGCTATTCTGGAGGAATTGACAATGATTGAGTCCCTAAAGAGAAGCTGAAAAAATACAATGGTGTTATAAGGAAAGTGCACAAATTTCTACTTTGAAAATAAAATAAAATCAGAGTTTTATAGTTTTTACTAATGTCCAAGTTGAAACAACAGACTTCTATTTTGTTTATATCTTCAGGCTCAATTGGTTTAGCTTGTTTTTCTTTTATTTCAAAGTCATCACTGAAACTTTTGATGAATATAAAGAAAACTTTAAGAAAAAAACTGATTGGTAGATTAGTTGGGGCTTGATGGGTAGATTATGTACACATTATTCTTTCTTCTCTTCCTTATTCCTATTTCTCTCTTTAATGCTGACAGTTCTTTAATAAACCACTGGGTAAAAAAGAAGTATTTGAGACAGCATGTGTGGTTGACTTTAAACATGACCATTTTTGGGTATTAAAGAAATATATAATATATGAATGTACAGACAGACTATCCAATCAACTCATGATGTTAAAGACCTTTAGGGAACAAGATAGCATGTTAAAAAGCATTCTCCCTCTCTTACAGCTGACAAAATATATAAACACTGATTTCATTTTCTTTCCAAAGTAGAAATTTGTGCAATTTCCTTAAAACACCATTGTATTTTTTCAGCTTCTCTTTAGGGACTCACATTATCAATCCCTCCAGAATAGCTTAATTGCAATTGTGTTTATATATCAGCACATTTTCTTCTATAATATTTAAATAGTTGAGAGATTTTTACTTCATTAACGCTTAAATAAATTAGTGTTTATATGTGCTCTGTGCACAGGTAATGAAGCTATTAATAAATTATCAAAATTTTATTAATGCCAAGCTCATTTGGGACAGTCTACAGTCCCATATTCATGGCAAGTTATTCTGTTGATGACTGTTAAACTATGCAAATTTTATGCAAATTATGTGCAGCTATTATGTAGACCATTTACAAGATAAGGAATAGCAAGACTCTCTTGTGTTAATTGCCAATGGATCAGCTGCAATGAAGTAAGCTTCCCTAACTTTATGTTTGGTGTCGTTTGTTTCGGAACATACTACAGCTAAAATCGTATGTTCCAAAACAAACGACACCAACCGTAAAGTTAGGGAAGCTTACTTCATTGCAGCTGACCCATCGGCAATTAACAGAAGAGAGGCTGGCTATTCCCTATCTTGTAAATGGTCTACATAATAGCTGCACATAATTTGCATAAAATTTGCATAGTTTAACAGTCTTCAACAGAATAACTTGCCATGAATATGGGACCGTAGACTGTCCCGAAAGCACTTGGCATTAATAAAATTTTGATAATTTATTAATAGCTTCATTACCTGTGCGCAGA
Source organism: Epiperipatus broadwayi (assembly GCA_028023455.1). Lineage (NCBI taxonomy): Eukaryota > Metazoa > Onychophora > Udeonychophora > Euonychophora > Peripatidae > Epiperipatus > Epiperipatus broadwayi. The sequence continues at coordinate 1,246,536 of JAQFVV010012651.1, read as the reverse complement.
GCACATATAAACACCAATTTATAATATTTAAAGCAATATTTTACCACTTTTTTCTCTTTTTGTTTTCCCCTCAGTGCAGGGAAGGAAAAAGCTTGAAAAAGAATGACTGATTCTGACCATCTGACAACTGACTTTTCCCTCTGTCTTATACAGCTTTGTGTATATCTCAGTTTTCTGCAACCCTTCTAGCTTTTTCAGATTAAAAGTTTCTTCCTACAAAAATTACTTTTATTTTAGAAATAAAACAGAATTCAAAAACTGATGACATTTAATGATCAAGTAACAAAAGTAAATTAATGACTCCATCTGTCTATCAAAACATCCCTTGCCTTTTGGCAATTTAAAAATTCAGATAACATAAGAAAAGAATATTAAGTAATAACCTGTATATTTATACTTTATGTTTGTCTTCAATATAATAATATTAAATCATGCTATCACACTTCCAATGTAAAGCTATAACAATAAATTGAATACTAAATTAAATGGCTGAGTGCTTTCAAGAAGATGTACTTCTCATTAGTATTCAATTTGTTGTTATAGCTTTACATTGGAAGTGTGAAAGCATGATTTAATATTATTATAAGAAAAGAATAAAAATTAAAATTTATGTAATTAAAATGTTTGTGTCTCTGTTTTATATATTTATACTTTCAGTTCAGATATTGGAAAACATGTGTTCTTTTCAGACCCTTAAACTGTTGACCTAAAGATGTGACTTTTTAAACCATCCTGCTGGCCTGTTTTATTTTATAAGAAATTGACCTATATAATGAACTGCTTTATTTAATATAAGAGTCTAATGCAACTAATATTATTTCTTATAATATTCATTTTCCTCACTACAGCTGACTAATAAATAATGCTTATGCACACACACAAAGATATGTATAAAAATTTCTCTGACTTAATAATATAGGTGTGGGAATGAGATTCTATTCCTACAATATATATGAAATCTTAGTTTGAAAATATAACTCATTTTAAAATTTCAGATTTAATCACAAAGAATATTTAAAATTTTTATCTATGACTAAACATCTTATTTTCTAATTAGATGTTTCTTAATGAAAAATAATATACATGTAGCTTTGACCACTACTTCTGTTGAGATAAAACTAAAAATTAATAAGGCATTTTATTTTTATTTTACCATTTACAAATCTATTGCAGCCTAATAAACTTACTATTTGTATAATAAAAAAATCCACGTGTCCATGTACAACATTTGTAATTGTGGCAAACTTACAAATAACTTACATTTTTTGTTTTTGCTCAGATTTAGAAAAAAATGTAAATATTTAATATTTATAAGAAGAAATAATATTTTTAATTTTAAATTTAATTCAAAATTATAAAATTATAACAATATGGAATTCATTTTTTTAAAATCACATTACATGATGTTGACTGTGACAATTTCTTTTTTATTATATTTGGTTTTAGTGGTAGTAATTTTCACTTCAATTTTTTGTTTTAAAAAATTCACTTAATATCTCTAAAAGTTCCTGTGCAAATGTGCCCATATGAAAGGCAGATTTTGCTAAAAATCTGGGCTAATAATAGCAATTATTCTAATCCCTGTAAATATAAAAAAATTTTTTACTATTAAATAAAAACTAAAATGTTTTCTTTCCATGGGCGATCTATATAAGTGCATTATGGTGAACTGGAATTGAATACTGATTTTAGAATAGCATCTGAAATAGATTAATAATGTTACCATTTATATTCCAAATATTGCAACAATTATTATTATTATTATTATTATTATTATTATTATTATTATTATTAGTAGTAGTAGTAGTAGTAGTAGTAGTATTTTTATTTTTATTATTATTATTAATAACAACAACAACAACAACAACAATAATAATAATAATAATAATAATAATAATAATAATAATAATAATAATAATAATAATAATAATAATAATAATAATAATAATAATAATAATAATAATAATAATAATAATAATAATAATAATAATAATAATAATAATAATAATAATAATAATAATAATAATAATAAAAAAAAAAAAGATTTGGGAGTTATATTTTCTAGTAATGGATCCTTTCTTCCTCATTTGGAAATGATTATTGATATTTCTTTAAAAATTATAGGTACTATTCTAAGGTTTGGTTATCATTTGAGTAGTGATACAAAATTTAAATTATTTTTATCATTGGTTCTTTTCATCATTGAATATTGTTCAGTCATTTGGAATCCTAGTTCTAAACAGGGATGTAATTTATTACAATCAGTGTATAATAAGTTTTCTAAATATGTTTCTTTGGGAAATAAAACTGTTGTTTATTTTCTTCTAGAAGACAATATAGAGATATTAAATATCTTTATAAACTTGTTAATAAAATAGTTCTTTTATCTAATACAATTTCTACTGTTATAATTAGATCTCATGTGCATGATACTCGGTCTGCTTCTGTTTGTTACATTAAAACTTGTCATTCCAATGTTCTTAGATTTTCTCCTTTGTTTAGGCTACCATTTTTATATAATCAGATTTGTAGTAATATTAATTATTTCAATTTAGATTATAATTAATTTTGTAATGTTATTAAATTTAAATGTCAGATTTGATTGGTTTAACTTGATTTTGTTTATATATATATTAAATTGTTTTTGTTTTAGTTTTATTTTTATTGTTTTTTTTTTGTTTTTTTATTTTGTAATGTACTTTATATTTATCCCTTTTATTTATTTGTTACTATTAATGTCTTAATAATAATTGTTTATATGATGATATTTAATTTTACTTTAGATTTTTAAATGTGTTAATTATCTTTTATTGAAATATGGCATATAATTATATTAATAATTTATCATTTAAACTCATTTATGTATTTATATATTTGTTATGGTGCAATACTGTAATTGGCTTTATGCTGTAGTTTTGTATGGTAAATAAATGAATTGACTTGAATTGAATTATTATTATTATTATTATTATTATTATTATTATTATTATTATTATTATTATTATTATTATGTTTCAAAGAAAAGAACTTATTATTATTATTATTATTATTATTATTATTATTATTATTATTATTATTATTATTATTATTATTATTATTATTATTAGCTTTCAAAATGCATTTTATTGATTCTATAAAAAGTTACATCAAAAGTGTTTTACATAATTTTGGTATATACATTGATTTATTCTGTTACATAAAAAAATGAATATTTGAATGATATAGTTCAATTTATGGCTTCTTGAGTTGTTTGAACTTTTATGACTTGAATGAGTCCTTAAAAAATCGTAAGAGTTTATGTATAAGTTGCTTTTTTGATAATCTTTTTGCTGTTTTTTATTATTATTATTATTATTATTATTATTATTATTATTATTATTATTATTATTATTATTATTATTATTATTATTATTATTATTATTATTATTATTATTATTATTATTATTATTATTATTATTATTATTAATTTAAATGAAAAATATTTAAATACAAGAATATTGAAATATACTAAACCATAAATGTAATTAAAGATAATTTGTCATGCTCATGTTGACTTTATGTCAATTTGACATTGAGCATTCTATCACCAGATTTTCAATAACATGGATGGCTGAAAAGTTGAAGAATGGGAAGGGTAAATCCTATTTATTAAAGTTGGAAGATTTGCTACTGAGTACTGATTATATATGTGTGGAGAGATAATGATATGGACCAAGCAATGAGTGCTGGTTCAGCTGGAAATAACTATGCTGAAGATCATTTATCTTTTTCACATGTATGTGGTCATGTGTATCTTATTTAAAATGGAGTGGATAGCTAAAGTGAACTTCAAAGTCTGAGTCTAAAAACCTTTTAATTAATTTAAATCAAGTTTTTGAATTAATGTAGAGGAATACAAAAAAAAAAATTTCCCTTTCAACAGTACCTTTAGAAAAAAGCCTTTTCTTGAACTTTTATGGCACTGCATTATTATGAATTTAAATAGAGTACTGATTTGAAAATATTAATCTCAGCTAAAAGTTAATTTTTATTTCAAAGCACTTGTCTACAGTTACAATTTTAGATCGCGTAATTAGAAAAAACTATTGAAAAAATACAGATTATTGCTTAAAATTATAAGAATTCAATTTCAGCGGAAATCTTGGATAGTATAATTAAAAAAGAATGTTAATTGCATTTGGAAACTCCAATTATTTAACTTGTATAATTTTGCAGATGGAAAAATTAAGTTTTACATTTGAAAGAAATCCGTACTTTCATCTGATAACTCCTGCAACATTTCCTGCAGCTCTAAAGCATTATTTGCAAAAACAACTACATCAACTGCAAAATCTAAATGACTTAAATACTCTCCATTTACTTTCACTCTTTTATTTTCCCATTTTAATTAACAAAATAGTTATTTCAACACTGTTGTAAAAAGTTTTGGAAATATGTAGTCACACTATCATACACCATTCTCAATGTTGACTTTCCTAGTACCATTATGTAATTTAATTGTTACTGCTATATTTTTATAAATATTCTTTAAAATATGACAATATCTTGGATCTATACTTGATGATCCAATGTTTTAATCATGAAGAAATGTTTATAGAATCAAATGCCTTTTCATAATTTACAAATCCAAAGCATAATGACAATTCATATCCATTTGTCTTTTCTATAACATATCTCAATACCTGGATATGATCTACTGTACTAAAACCACATATAAATCCAGCTTGGTTTCTTCGTTTGTGGAAATCTACTGTTCTCTGTAGACAGGTTGTAATTATCTTGGTAAAAATTTTTTATAAATCTGATAAAAGTCTGATAGTTCTATAATTTCTAATATCTTCTTTATCGTGTTTTTTAAATATTAATACTGCATTCTTCTAATCATCATGTACATTTTTATCATTTAGACATTTGGTATATAACTTTGCTAAACAAAATTTCTTTCTTCACCCGCTTCTTTTACTATATCAATTATAATTCCATTATTACATGGAGGCTTTTCTTTCTTTATAAATTTAATTGCATGTGTCCTTCTTCATTTAAAATTCTGGACAATTTGGAAAATATAATAGATATAGCAGGTACTTGTTTTGTATTGCTATATAATTCTTGATAGAGAAGTCTTCTACCTATTTTATGATGTCATCCATCTTTTAAGTAATAATCCCATTTTTTTTCTTATTGCAGATATATATTTTCTACCAAAACCAAGACGTTTTACACTCTTAAGAGTGTTATTCTCTTCTACAACTTTCTCTACTTGTTCACAGTTAGTTTCTTATATCATTTTCCACTTTTGTCTGCACTATTTTGCAAAATTCAAGATTTTCAATCCTTTTAATGCATCATTTTTGTATATTTTCATATTCATTCTTTTCTTCATAAATTCTCTAATCTCAGTAGAAATTTTATTGGTCAATTGCTGCTTTTTTTCTACTAGCTATCTTTGTTGCAGTTTTTAAAAGTGTATCAGTTATTTTCATATTAATTTCATTTAACTCAGAATCATGTTCAAAATCTGCTAGTACTTAAAACTGATTTAAAAGTTCTAATGTAAATTCAACATTTCTGAGAATTAGGAACATCAACTTTAAATATTGTTTTCCTTAAGAATTTTTGTCTCTCTTGTTTTGCATTAACACTTATCTTATATTTTAGATGATCACTTCCTGTATTAAATTTATTAAGAACATTACAATCTTGAAATAGGTATTTTTTGTTTGTCAAACTATAATCCAAATCTGCTGTACTTCATTTGGTTGCTTCCATGCCCATTTCCTTTTAACATTTTTCTCAAAAAAAATTCATAATATAAAGGTTTTCTTTTTCTGAAAACTCCTCAAGTCTATGTCCTCTCTCATTTCTATTATCATAACCAAAATTACTTACAGCACCCTCATCTTTCATTTGTTTACCAATTCTAGCATTAAAGTCTCCCATACCAATTTTAAAATATTGTACCTACAGGTAATTATATTGTCAAATTTATTGCATATAACTATAACATGACCTTTTATTGGTGTATTATAAATATTCAAAATTCTGTTTGAAATTCTAAAAAATATGTTAGCAGCCAAATTATATGACCAATGGTTAAAAATATTTTTGCTGCATATAGAACCCATAATGCCACAAACTTTTTGGAGAATGGCTTTAGGTGAACGAAACCCATTTGTGTTATGAGGATTATCTCAAAATAACTTTAAACACAAGTGTAATATTTATTGTCTTTAATGTCGAGTTATGATTCATAGTAAAATATGATATAATGCTACAATTAATCAAGAAGATAAAGTATTTCAGAAAAGAATGTTTACTAGAGATATTTAAGACAAATCCAAAAATATCGTATAAACAGAACAATGGGCCGTGTTTTACTTGAATACATATTTTAGTTTTCGAATTGTTCTGTATAGTTTTTGCGAAACTCATTTTTAGTGAAGTACTAGTATTTTAATTTTATATTTCCTTTTTTGTAAATGGATTGTCACATTCATTTGCGAATCATTGATGATGATGACAAGAAGAATGATGTCTATTTGTAGCACTTTAGAGCTAAAGAAAACAGGAATGAAAAAAATTTGAAAATTCATGTTTTGACTTGATTCTAAGCTGATTTAGTATCAAACATTTTTTTTCTAAAGAGGATTAATAGATTAAAATGTACAAATCTGAAATACTGCACCAAAGTAGATGCAGGTGAAACAGTCTACTCTATTAAAAGCATTTTCCGACAGTATGTCCAACTTCCAATTAATACATAACCAAAAATATTTTGTGTTTATTTACTTACAATTATATTTTACTCCTTTATTTTTTAGCGTAACTGTCACTGCTGTTGGGCATTTGCAGCAGCTGGAGCTATAGAAGGCCAACTTAAAAACAAAACTCGCCGTCTGGAAACGCTCAGTGTGCAACAATTAGCTGATTGCATTGGAGGTAAAAATACTATTATTTTTAACAAAACACCTACTAAAATAAAATCCACTTTGCACCTAAACAAAAATGTATATAAAAATATAAAAAATTCAATAATAAATGTACAAATAAGATCTCTAAATATAAGCCATTGAAATTAAAGTTAATTTATCTATGTGGAATATGCAAGCAATCTCTCGGGTCTTATTCCCATTATCAACATTATGATTAAGCAGGAACACTTTTCTATTTTAGTGTTAGTTACTTTATGATAATTCTTATATATATATATATGATGATGATCACACATACTGTGATCACACACATGTGTAATGTGAGTTTGTTATATGTAAAATAATACATAGAAAATTGGAGAAGAGACGTAGGAAAAAAAAAATTTATTTTAAGAAAGTGTCAATTGAAAATCAAAAATGGTGTAGTTGAGGAATGTAATTAAAAGCAGCATCAATTATAGTAATTAAATAAAAGTGAAGGGAGAGAAGCGAACGAGATTCTTATCTTTCACCTTCCAAAGTCAACTTTTGAAATTTAAGAATAGTAATGTTAAGAGAATATTAAAACTGGATCATCGAAGTGGATGATCAAGTCATAAAGGGAAAGCAAATAAAAAAGGGGGTTAAATGATTGTAGAGTTAACAATCATAATATTCGGTCGTAGTTATAAATAAAATAAATAGATTTATAAAAGAAGATAAAGATCGTCTCTTCAAACTACACATTTGAATGTATGAAATATATGTATAGCTATGTAAAGGAATGAAAGATAGTGTGTAAATAAGAAAATTATTTTATTAAAAGAGAAATGGAAAAGTAACCAAAAACCGATAATATAGAAGTAAATAAAAAAATAAAAAACAAGAAGAAAATTTATCTATTTTATGAGAGAAAGTAAAATAAAGATGTGAAATGTATTTAATGACATTCCAATGAACAATAAAAGGAGATAAGAAAAGGATTCTGGAACAGGACAGTAAGAAGTTGTGAAGGAAAGGAGCAATGTTTAGTTCTTCTTGAGAGTCTGATGAGCTGAAATACAGATTTGTTTGAGAGCTGTGTTTTTCTTTTATATGAACAAAACTTGCCAAGAATTTGAAGCATTGAGAATGCAGGAGTAAAGGCCACAAACGGATGCTAGTTGATCCATGCCCACCTCGGGTGTAATATCATCTCACCCATGAAGTAACAGCAGAGAGAGCACCTGCCTGATGGTTCACTTTCACTGTCATTGAAGCCACGAAGAATATGACAGAAGTAAGCTGCATGAAGAAAACCGAGCCAGATCCCAAGAACTACCATCTCTCCAAAAGAAGTGTAATAATCCACATGATGGTTAACTATTTATTCATCAATGTCCAGAAAAATCTAGGTAATTAAACTTTAAATATATATCACACATGTACACACTTTCTTAATATGGCCAAAAGAAATTAAAATGCAATTGCAACTGTAAATCTTAGTGAATCAAATAATTTATAGATTTCTTTATCAAATAATATGCAGAGAAAAGAATTCTAAGCTCTAGAATGTCAACATATAAATTAAGAACAATTATTATTTAGTGTGAAGGGTTAAATTAAATGTAATCTGTATTATTCTAATGATTTATTTTATGTTTTAAATATTATATCTTATGTGTGTATTTTAGTTTAGTGTATTAAACAGTATTTGTTAATGAATAGCTCTTTATGTCTTGTTTTTTTTCTCCACCATACTAATTAGAATGATATACCTGTAGGATTTATCAAATACTAAATTAGTCATTAATTCTAGTAAAAGGTACTTGTGTCAATCTGGTACAGTAACATAAAATCCCATAAATTTTATAAATATTTCAAGCGCTGAATTGTTTTTTTTAATTAAATCATTCTTATGAATGGAGTATCCAGTAGCCGAGGAATGTCTGGTCAGGAAAAATAATACTGGAATAGTGCATTTCTAGTTCTCATTGTTCCATCAGGAATATAGACTTAAATAATTAGTTTATATTTGCTTCTCATTTGGCGTGACAGTTGTATCGAGTAAAAGTTAAAAAATAGCAACTTTACAAGGCGAAACATTAAATCTGTTACATGATATATATATATATATATTGAAACTGGAAATATAGTACATATTTCTGCTTCATCTAGTGCCAGTGTCATCAGCACTAGTCTGGGTTTGAACCCAATCTTTATTAACTGACACCCATCTTATGATAGGTGGTAGTGTATTTTAATCAATATTATAATCTTTTATATTTCATTAATCTTATTTTATGATTAAGTAACCTTTTATAATAGTTTATTTATATTTGTAAAAATGTATATTGTGTTTATTTTATTAAATTGAATTGAATCCTAGATATCTATAAAATGTTACAAATATTTCCAAATTCTTTATTAAAGTTCATTTTCTTCAATAAATCAGTTGGTAACATTTTATATTTATCTTTTGATAAATGTACATTAAAGGATCAATTATATTTTGTAAATTTCTACTTGGGTTTATGCCAAATATGTTTAAAAGTCATTGTACCAAATTCCTAGAATTTTTCTGAATAAAAGTTACATTTTTGTTAATCTAAACCTTAATTAAACAGATTTTGTTAGTACAATGACTGATAAACTTAATATGCTTGTTGTTGTTTTGTAATTAGGAAATCATCCCTTGGGGCATGTAGGATTATAATTTCCCTCCAAAGCTGGCACCTACCTCAGAGAACTGCTTAGAGCAATTTCAATTGGTGGTCAGTATAGATTGAATCCTGTAGATAAAACCAGAACACATAAATAGTGGAAAATTTGATTGAAGAGTTAGTTATTGTTGAGGTTACTGAAGAGAAGTGATTAATCTATATACAAGACATCGTGCCTAAAAAAATGGCTGGCTAAAAGATTGACCATGCTTCCCGGAGCTCTGTCTCACTAGCTCATCAATGCTATCCAGTGCTGTCAACATCTAGCCAGAGCCTGTCTGTGTCAAGTAAACCTGCTAGTACTCTGACTGTAACTGCATCTGTCAAGCCATGAAACATCTTTCAATAGGTATATTATTATAATCTCCAATTTACTGCAAGCCACTGATTTTATTTCACTTGTTTAAATCAATATTAATTTATATATTTTATATATTTGTGTAATGTTTATATGGCTTGGCTTAAAATGCATCTTTTAATTTTATTTAATTTAAAATATCAATTCTTATAAAATTTTACATTATTTTGATGCGGCAAATTAAATTAATTTTTGTTGGTTTGTTTAGATTATTTGATTTACTGAAATGGCCAACTACAAAATTCAACAAGCTATTAACTTTAAATCCTCCCCCTGTTATTTTTTTTAATTTAAAAATCATTACAAGAAGACTTACTTCCCATAAATTAATTAATAGAAAGCTCATTTAGTTTTGTATATCATATATATATTTATTTTGAATGATTTATTTTTAAAGTATCTTACTATTATCTCCAATTAAAATAGCCCTGTAATTATTTCTGAAAGAAGAAATAATTTTAGTGAATCAATTAAGTAAAATTTATCATAGAATTTTATCAGCATATATTTCATACATATATATTTTATTTGTCAGAAAATATTAAAATTATGATTTACAATTTATTAGTTTAATATTTAATGCCCATCTATGTTAATTAATGACAAGTCCTATTTTGTAATCTTCCATGATGAGTGGGAAAAGAATTTTATATTTTAGTTTTAATTCTTGCCTTTCTTTTTGTAATATAATTTACTATTCGTTCATTAATGACCTTATGTTTCTAGGACTTTACATTATATCAGGGAGCCAATGATTTTAATCAGGATTCATTATTTTGTTAATGGTACATTATCTATCTATATACGTCTAAGGCATTGTGTATTTATAGTCAACCATTTCTTTAGTATTAGTATTTTGCTTTGCTACTTACTCACCAGGACCTTCAGAAATTTAACTTTGACCAGTCCGGTCTTTCACACTCCCTCAAAGTAGACATAGTTCATACCAGGGAATCCATTTTTGGGCATTGCCATTTAAAATGTGTATGGAAGTCTAGCACATCAAAATATTTTATTATTATTCAGAGACATGCTTTGGCTAGAGGGCTAATATTTCTCTTATCTTCTGTATATATCAGGAACTTCTTTAGCAAAGCCATCCAGAGGTTCATAGCCAACCTCATTTCTTTTGTTGTAATTTGTAATAGCATACTGCCCTCATCATCATTTTATAGCTTTATGAAGCAATCCTGAAATGCTGTCTGCCATGATGGCACATTCTTCACAAACAAATTTTATAATTAATTAAATCTGACTGTACAATTGTCAATTATTTATTTAAGAATTATTTTGTTTCCCACACTCATTATATACAAATGATTATAAATGTAATAATGTTTTAAATGCACACCCTTCATATCTTGTAGTATATATATATAAAGAGATTTGTAATCATTCAAAGAGGGCTAATAACATTTTATTGCTGATTGGTTTTTTTTTTTGGCCGACCAATTAACAAACTTTTACATTGTTTGTCAAAGCCGCATCAAAATGAATTTAAACCTAGTTGTATAAACAAAACAAAACTTATTTTGTAACCAAATTTCTAAATAAATTCCTGTGTTATTATTATGATTTAAATAAGCTTAGTTTGTCATCACTCCCAATCTCTAAAGTTAATTACTCTATTTATTTAAATATTCTTTGGTTTAATTTCACTTCTTTGTAATGTTGCCATAAAGAATTATCATTATTATGGTTCAAACCATTAACAATCAATCAGATCATATCTGTACCATTCTGCAATCGTCAGAATCCCTTAAATCAGTGTTTCCCAATCTGTGGTACGCGAGTTGCTGGTTGGTGGTACACGAAAAATAATCAATAATGGCGGACATAAAAAAAAATTAAATTATAAAAATATAGAAACGTTTTTTTTCTATAATTCATAAAAATTATTTTAATTAATAATATTATACAGTAAAGTTGTTAATACGTACAGTCGATAACGATCTTTAATGTTAATGATAAAATTGAAAGTATGATTAAGAAATTAGATTTTTGGAAACAGTGTATCGAAAACAATCAATCGAAGTATTCGAAACTCTACATATTTTTTTGTTTGAAAATAAGGTTAGTCTGTCTCAAGATATACGAGAAAATATAATAGCACATTTAACAGGATTAAAATTGTCTTTCATGAAATATTTTCCAAAACCCGAAAACACAAATGATAATTGGATTTCAAACCCCTTCTATGCAGAAAATTTAGAAAAAGCTATATAAAGAATAAAGAAAATTTAATAGAATTATCATGTGACAGAACTTTACAAGTAGAATTCAAACGACACAATCTAATTAATTTTTGGTTAAACATTAAAAAATATGAACAACTTTTTGAGAAAGCTCTTAAATTATTATTACCGTTTACTAATACGGAATTAGTAGGAAGAGCTTTTTCTTCATATATTTTTTTTAAAAAATAAATATCAAAACAGATTGAATGCAGCTGTAGACTTAAGGGTATATACCTCGCATCTTTTGAACCAAATTTCAAAAAAATTATGTTGTTCGAAACAAGCACAAGGACCTCATTAAATTTATTTTATAAAAATATTTGATTATGATAAGAAAATATATTAATTGGTTTTTTATAATTTTGTGTTAAAACCATTTATTAATAAACGAAATATGACAAAATAGTAGATAAATAATGAGTCGGATCAAGACAAATCAATCTAAATTATTTAATTTGAAAGAATGTATCAGAAAAGGATCATACCCAGAAATTAGATTCTCATTAATTCTTGATCATCTTTTGTGGATTACTAGATGTAAGCTAGTATTTAATCATCAAAATTTTAATCCTATTAACTTCATGCAGAACAATATATAGAAAACAAGAACAAGAGATAGCCTGATAACCCCTGAGGTTATTTTTACCATGACTTGGGACATGCTGGATTTATCCTCTCCATGGCCCAACCAATAGCAAGATGCTCCGAAAAAGAGAAAACGGTATCAAATTCGGGAAAACCAAATGAAGGAACGAGAAAACACTTTGAACAAAATATGTACCAAATAACCTTTAATGTAATCTTTAATAAATTATTTTGGAAAAAATATGAAACTTTGAACAAACACATACATATAAATATGTTACAGTGAGTTTATAATCCGGATAATGTTTAGGCGTGTTTCAATGTAATTTGTCTCATTATGTGATGTGAATATACATGGTCACCCTATAATATTTATAATGCAAATAAAATACACTCACAATAACAAATTTCATGAAATACAATCATTTTTATGAAGTGGTACAATTTAGCGTGATGTACTACCAAGTGGTACTTGAACCAAAAAAGGTTGGGAAACGCTGCCTTAAATCATTAAATTTTCATATAAACCTTTTTATTATTTTGTGTCTCTATGTGAACCATGAACTCCAGCTGGGACAGAATAAAACCAAGCACTGCTAGTGTCATCACAAACGTTATCTATTAGTCAGAGAGGCAATAATTTAGGCAAATAGGTTAGGATTCATCCTTGTCCTGACATATGTATCTTGTGCATGGTTGGATTCAAGGTACTTTTGCTTGGAATATTGGTCTTGTTGAATGAATACACGATTTTGACCGGCACAATATATATATATCATAAATGTACCCTTGAAGGTTTTTTTTGCAATGATATATATTGCAGATGGTTTTACTATATGGTGAAACTGAACTGAGATCAGACCAACATAGCTGTCTAGTTTGTTTGACTGAATTTGAAAATATTTACATATCTGAAAAGTTCATGCGCTCAAACTGATAAAAACTTGTTTCCTAAAATGCTGATTGTAGAGTCAGTATTTAGATCTAGTTCCTGTTCTTCTACCCATAACTGAGGTAAGCCAACTAGCTTGAAACCATGGTTTGGTGGTTGGAGATAAAGAAAGATATTAAATGCTGTCTCTCTCAGCATTTCTGTAAACAAGAAGTTTGTTTAGAAGCTATTAGTAAAGTTTCATCTAGTGATCATTAATTGCAAGTTTAGGAGCTATTGGTAAAGTTCTATCTAGCTAGTGCAAGTTACAAAATTTATAACTTGCTTCATTTATCATAAATATACCCTTGAAGGTTTTTGCAATGATATACATTGCAGAGGCTTTTACTATATGGTGAAACTGAACTGATATCAAACCCATATAACTGTCTAGTTTGTTTGTCTGGATTTGAAGATATTTATATATCTGCAAAGTTCACACTTTCCAACTGATAGAATGTTGTTTCATAGAGTGCTGATTGTAGAGTCAGTATTTAGATCTAGTTTCTATTCTCCTACCTGTCATTGAGGTGCGCCAACTAGCTCAAAACCATGGTCTGCTGGTTGGAGATAATGAAAGAGATATTGAATGCTGTCTCTCTCAGCATTTATGTAAGCAAAAAGCTTGTTCAGGGGCTAATGGTAAAGCTCCAACTAGTGATATATATATATATATATATATATATATATATATAGTGCCAGACAGTGAACATCCATGCACAAGATGGCTGTAGCCAACAATTTGCCACAGCTAAGTATTGAATTCATTGAATAAAAAATGAGAGTTGGTCTATACTAGATTCCCATCTCCTTGCATACATAACTAACACTTATATATTAGTTTATTTTGGAATATATAGCACACACTATAAATGTATATCCTTTGGATAAAAGTATCTATAAATTTATGTAAAGAAATTAGAAAATTAACATTTGTTTATATGGTGGCAGATTTTATGTATTTATTTATTGTGTGTATTATATTTATTGCAAATATTCTAATGCATATATGTATAAAGATGTCTATATATGTATTTTTTAATAATGTTTAAAATGTTTTTTTAATATATTTTTTTTGTGTGTGTGAAAAGAATCTTCAATGAAAAAGGTGGATTTAATCAGTCTTTGTTTTTTTATTTATATTTTTTGTATGTAATCAGGTAGAGCAGTTTTTAATTAATTTGTAAATCAAATTACAAGCATGTTATCTAAAGAATGTGAATGGTCTATTACTCCAATATGGAGTTTGAAATTCCTAAAAAGAAAAAAATAGGAAAAGGAGATTTTGAAACAAAATTTGTAAAAGAATGTACTAAAAGTAAAAATTGTCTAATGCAATATCTCAAAACGGGATGTAAGCAATTGCAACTTGTGGACAGACATGGAGATATATAACCTATCTTTGAGATGTGGGGGATTTTTATTGGACTAAGAGAGATACAAAAATCTACCTGTCAGGTGTGGAGAGATTATTATTAGACATTTATTCTTTTGACCCAATATGCTGTTGGATTGCTGAATACATTTTTTAGTTCGAAAAAAAGTTTGATGCATATATTCTTTTTTGTTTATGGGATCTGCTGAGTATGGACAGTAATAGACTTTTGTTGGATGTTTTTCTTGTTTTTTTGGAAATCATTTAATCATATACAGTTTAGCTATTTATCAAAAAAACATTTTGGATGGTCATTACTAAAATAATAAATAATGAAGCACCAAGAGATATAATTCTAGAATTACCAGAGACAAATTACTAATAGTTAAAGTAATTCTTGTTGTATTATCATTAAAGCATATTTTGAAAAAAAAAATAAAGAATGAAGGTATCATCCATTTTATGGAGAATAAGCTTACTGTGGAAGTCAAACATATTAGTAATTTATATTAAGTTATCCGGTAAAGAAACATCCTTACAATGATAACCAAGTTTCATCTAATTGCCTGGAAAACCATGAAATGGAAAAACCATAGCAATGCACTCACCTGTTAAGATGTGTAATCACCAAGATGTAAGTTCTAGAGATTCAGTATATCCTGATTGAAGGATTCTACAAGTATGGAAAGGAGGTAAAGTGAATGTCACCATCCTTTCTGGTACTTTATTTGGTCCACCCAGATATTTGAAGCCAGAGAGAATGAAGAATAGAGATGAGTAAAACAGAAAAAAAAATGTTTATAAATTTTTTTTATTTTATTGTTGTATTATTAGAGCGGATATAATAAGTATAATTGTACTATATTTACTAACACATTATTAGATACGATTATTTTTTTTGTATAAAATGTTGTAAAATAATATTGCATATACATAGATCCCACTTAAATCCACTAACTGTAGGATTCTCATTTTCTTGTTCTTTTCCCTCAATTCACCTTTATATGTTATTTAATCTTAATCATGGCAGCATCACCGCATGTTGAGTGACATATAGCCAGCCTATAAATTATTATATATATAGAAAAATATGTAAAATATAACTTTACATACCTAAATGTAAAGGTGTATATAATATTAACAGTTTATATGAGCAATTGAGGAACATTCAAATGGTTAGATCAGTTTATAATTTATTTCATTATTTTGGGGGATTTATAAAATGAAGCATTCATTGTTTTGTGCAGAAAGAGGGGAGTATAGACAACACCCATTAACCTCCATCTCTGAACATTTTTTATTTTATTGCAAATTAAGTTAAATTGCATATAAGTGAGAAAATGGATTTTTTCTTTGTTTATTTTAATCGAAATATAGATCTTAAATATAAAAATCCAATTACTCTTGCATGATTTATATTATGTGTAGAATCACAAAATTGAAAATAGAAAGCAGTATAATGAATTTATGACTTAATATTATATTGTTTAAATCTATATGTGGTAAAGGGGAGGGGTTAGTTAAATAAATGGTATTATCTTACATTTTATGTACCTATCATATATTTTATTTCAGAATAAAAAAAAGAAATGCAATCATCTATTTGTAATATCTGCTTACCACGGCTATAAAATTTATGGCAATACTTACCCAAAGTACCTGGAAGAGAGATTTATAATTGAACTCGTGATTGGTATAGTATATTGGGGGGGGGGGGTTGAATTATAATTTACTTTTCACCCAGTTTTCCTTCATCAAATAAAAACATATGTCCAAGAACAGAAAGGAAATTCCTTCTTGTATACTCTCTTGATAGATAGGGAAGGGAAAGCTATTTGATATAATAAAGGGAAATTATGTCAGGGGTGGCACTAAGGGTTGTCTAATTATTACAATAATTTTAAAGGTATGTAAAGAGTGAGAAAAAATGTCTACATTTAGATAGATGTTGGCGTGGAAGTATAAATAGTTTAACAAAGGATTAGTTTGATTTTATTTTAAATTGAATTCTTTTCTCTAATAATTCTTAAAATAATACTCATTTGTATTTAACCCTGGTTATTACTGAAGATTATTATTGATCTTTCAATTAAAATGTCTATGTCATTTCATGCCCATGATGCATATAGACATATTGTATCATTTTTTTAAATAGATAAGGTGGTTGGGAGAATCGGACTGGTAAAGAAAATGGTTCCAATGTGCAAGGCTGTGAATTAAAATTGCAAATGGAGTGATAAAAAAAATAATAATATTAGTGTAAATGAAAATTAATGAAAATAGATATATATTTTTGCTTACAAAATATAGTATAAGCGAGAAGACATAGGTTGAGCAATATACGATTTAAACAAACAGTTAAAAAAAAAGAGTATATGGAAATTTGTTTTGGTTGTTTTACTAGCGTGGATCAAGTGAGATATATAAGAATCAGAGAAATGTGCTGGAAGGAAGATGACTTAAACAAATGGCAAATGGGGCTGAATGAAAGGCATGGTGTACTATGTAGGGTAGTACAATATTAAATTTTATATATTTGTAGTTTTAAATAGAGAGAAGTACACTATTTTAAGTGTTTTAATAAAAGTTAAATATTATATATTCAGAATTTAAGATAAATACACAAAGTCAAAATAGTTTAATATGAGTGTAAGTAAAAGAAAGTTAAAACAAAAAAAATATATTGAATGGGAAAAAAATAGAACAATAAAAATTAATATTTACTTGTTTTAAAAATCGTGGACTTAATTAAATGTTCGTTGCATGGCTGTACAATCAAATTTTCTCAAATAGCGGTTAAGATATTTATAAAAATAATTAGATTTTAATCTAATATTTTTTTAAAGAATACGATAAGACCTAACTTGAATTATTTATTTGACATTAATATATATATACTTCTTGTTTATATATTATCATGTTTTATTTTTTTTTTCAAATAAATTATTATATATAAGACAAATAACTATTAATGATATATATATATTGTACCCTTTTCTATAGGTCAATAAATAGTTATAATGGTCAATTACTAAAAAAATTTAAATTTGAGAATGTATTTATTGATGTATTGAATATATTAAATTTATAGAGTCTGTAAAGTGTAATTTAAAGCTAAAGCAAATACCTGATATGTAAAATCATTTAAAAATAGTTAAATAAAGAGTAAAGAATTGTTCATATGGTTGTAAAAGCTGGCCATATTAAAATAACACAGCTATAAATAATAAAAACATATTTAATAAGTCAATTTTAATAACTTTAAAATTATAATTTAATTAATATTATATAGTATTTAAATTTATAAACTATATTAAATAATAAAGATTAGTGTAATATATTTTAATAGTAAGTGTTATGATGTTGAGAATTATATTTATTTCTATATTTTTTCTAAATTGTTTCTTCAAAATTTTATATAATTATTTTATATGATATAAGTAGCAATTTATTAAGACAGATAAAAATAGACAAAACACCGGAAATTAGTACGTGACTGTCTGGAATATTTTTTATACAAGCACTTGTTTAAAGTAATACCAATATTTAAAGTAATTAAATAGTATTATAGTAGAGATGGATAGAATTGTCATACATCATAATAAAAATAAATAGTAAATAATTTTATTAAATATTGTTTTGAAAATTATTCTAAAAGTATTTAAATTGTATTAAATAATAATTAGTTTAAATATAGTAATTAAATAATATTTAAGTATTATGTCATCAGTTTAAAACTTTGGAAAATTGTTTATAAATCCGAGTAGGATTGACCAATAAAAATAGATCTTGGCAGACTACCAAAATTGCGCCAATTAATTGTATAAACTAGGAGAACAAAATGTGTTGACTCCAGAGAGAAGAGGTAAAAATTTAAGCTCTCTAATATATTTTCTTTTCTTCAATTATTAGTCAATTTTTTATTATAATTTCAATAATATCATTAGAAGAAACCTACTGACAATTTTAAAATCATTGAAGAGAGTCTTAAAATAAATATTTTTTAAAAGTTTTCATAAATAATGTTTCACTAACTTTACCGTAACCTGCCAGTAGACTCTATTGAAATATAGTCAGAATTTTCAGTAGAAAATGGATAGATTCTTTAAACCCAGTTTTAAATTTTATAATGTTTCAAAAATGTTTATATTGTTCGTTGATATTGTTTGTACAGTGTATCACGATGAAAACTGCTTTTTCTATGCGTATAAAATCAATGAAAGGACATTGTGCGCAAAGTTAATAAAGATAAATAAAAATAAAAATAATTATTCTTTGTATAAGAATAAATGGACAAAACAATTTTGATCTTGAAATAATTTAAATTGCTTTCTATAAGATGACCTGAAGAAATATAATCTAGAGATAAATAATTAAGGATTGAAAATAATGTGTAGAAAAATAATAATGAATGAAAGTAAAGCTTACTAAGGGAAACACTTGCTTAAAATAAAAGGAATAAATACAGGAGAGAAAATGAAATATTGGATCCATGAAAACACAATTGGTACCTATATTATTAAATAATTGTAGTGTAACTAGAAGTGAAAGATGCATCGACACCCCGAAGAAATATTTGCCGGAACATTAAAAGCTTCGCGGGATAAATGAATAAAATATTTGCTAATAATCTTATACTAAAAGCTAAACTAAAGATCATCTAAACAATTTATTAAATGAACTAATTTAGTTAAAACTTTGATAATCATAATGGAGAACATTCGGATAAAGGAAGAAATAATAAATATTATGGGACTAACCAAGATTTACCGTCAGAAAAATATTTAATTATGGTTTGAATTATTTTCTTTATTATTATTATAAGCATTAAGTTTCAGAAAGTGATAGGGAAACAAAATACATTAATTTAGGATATATGACATTATATGAAATAATATGTTTTTTTTTTTGATTTTGAATGTTTTTTTAATAAAATTGTATGTGTGTGTAATTGTATATTTGCGATGCTCGAAGGAGAAAGAAGCCTACTTCGAATCCTGATAAGAAGATAAAGATTTTGGTAACATTTATAATTATTGATGATATAATGTATGTTTTATTTATTTAGATCAGCTGAAAATAGAATGAATGTAGTACAAAAGTTTTATTATTATTATTATTATTTTAAAACGCATTTTAAACAACACATTAAAACATTTTGAGATGTGATTAGATTTTTGAAAATATGCATACGATAATCATTTTATGTGTTAATAATATAGTTTAATATAACCGATGGTTATATAATATTTTCTATTAATTTTTCCTATTGGGATATTTGAATATTATGTTAACAAAAACGTAGATAATAAAATTACAGTGTATAAAGCGAGACAAATTGTTCTTAAGGAATAGAGAAACGATTTTCATATTAGTGAATTTTGTTTGTTGTTTTTTAAAAAAGTAGTTAGTATTTATTATCGATGTTGGATACAGTAAAAATCTAGAAAGATAGTTTGGGTAGTGACTTGGGAGTACAGGGGTGATTCGGAAACCAAGATGATGTATTAAAAATCTAGGATGATACAGGGAATGAAATAATAAGTAGTTTTGTGTGATAATCAGCATAGTTAACATAGCCCTATGGCTGATACACTTTTCGTTTGTATGTGGTAATCGGCATAGTTAACAAAGCCCTACGACTGATACACATGTTGTCTTGGACAGTGTTATCTTATATTTCTCGTGAGTCGTACTTGATGGTTGGTAAAGCTGAATAAATAGCTGCCACATCAATTTTTATCTTAAGGGTTAATAGACAATAAATGTCGAACCTATTCACACTGTTCCATACATCTTGGAGTATATTGAAGACAAGTATCCATCTTTCTTCCCAATATCCTATACATCTTTCGCTATCTTTATCTGTATTTCTTGCTACTACATCGTTATATGATAAGTTTATAAAAGGAAAAACAATAGATATTTTAGAATGTATGTTATGATTTTATTTGGAATAAGAATAGTTAAGGATTAACTAAGGGTAGATTATGATTATGAAAAGAAAGCTGCAGATATCCTAAAGAAAGGAAGGAGTTATAGAATTATTTTAATTTATTTTAAGAAACGAACTATAATTTGATAAAGTATATAAAAATAGAAATATACAAAATATTAAATATATTTTCACGTTTTATTATTGTTAATTATATTAAAAAAAAAATATCAGTATTGCATATTTAAAAATACAACAACATTCGATTATTATCATGTATTTGAAAAGTGTAATAGGATGATAATTGAACACATTATAGTATTATACATGAGTATGGCTTATGGAAAGAACGCATTATAATTTTGTAAGCATTGGAGAACAAACGTTAAAAGAAAGATATATTACTAATAATATTTTAATAATATGTTGTGTGACTTATATAATGTTACAAGAAATGTAATTTTTGTTTTAAGACCATATTGATTATAAAAGGATGATGGTATAAATAATGTTTATCCACTAAAAATAATTGGGAATATAGTAACTTTAATATTTTGAAAAGGTAAAGAATGTTGTTACCCATAATTAGTTAATATCAATTTTATGATAAACCTAAAGAAAAATAAATAAGTAACTTCTTAAATGTCTAATGAGTTGATTAACGATAAAGAAATATAAAATTGTAGAATTCAACAATTGTAATGTAAGAAAGTCAGGATATCTGTTGTAAAATAAATGTAAATAGATTTGTTTATTTTATTTATTTAATTTCATTGATGTTAATAAACTTTGTTTTCAATTTGTTTTATTAAAACTTGTGTCTGAGTTTTGTTTTCTCTGCATCATGGTATAAATTCACAGAATATTTTCACAACCACTGAAGTACATTTTGCACAAAAGATAACTAAAAGTATGTTTAATCTTAATTATTTATTGATGTTCTTGTAATCAATAAGTATAAAATTGCATTAAGTTATTGGTCATAAATCCATTATCATAATATTTTGATAAACTATATGCTATTAGTTGCCACTTTCTTTGTATATCAGATTATCTAAACACTACCACTTATTAATTTATTTTATTACTTAAAGACAAAGATGATATGAGATTATTAATTACTTTATTATGGTAATAAATTTGCCGTAAAAGAAAGTCATACTAGTTTGATTAAGCAATAAAGATTATAATTATTGTTGTTTTATTATTGATTTAATTGCAGAGTAGTAAATTATGACATAAAATCCCTTATCATATTTGCTACCGCATTTTGTTGAAGCATAAATAAATTTAAGAACCTGAGATCATTTTATTGGAGCTAGATGATGATTATTATTATTAGAGATAAAAGATTAATATTTTAATTGTTAAATGAGTCTTAGTAAGTAGACATTGCGAAAGTCATAAGAATACTATGTAGTTATTATTTGAAATAATAGTATAAGGGGGGATAGTGTTCTTATGCCATTGAGGTGGTATCCTGTGGGATACTGGCTCAATGTGATCTATCTTGTCACCCGTATTTTCCACTTCTAGTCTCATGAATTCCTTAATATTTATGTTAATTTACTTTAAAACAGAACCTAAATTAATTTTAAGAAATTTGAGCTAGTAAAACATTTGAATTAAATATTTTCATTAACTATTAGAGCTAGAACCCGGTGACGTTATATTATATTTGTTTAAATTGGAGGTGGAGGTATGGGCTAAATGGACAAATTAGAATATATATATATTACAAGATCTAATTACATCTAATAACTATTATATAATTATATTAAAATATAATTAATATTTATTATCTTTCATTATAACTCGCCAAAAAAAGGCGAGTCATTAAAAAGTTAATATTTATATTTCTTAATATAATATAAATAAATATACTTTATAATTTTTAAATTATTGTCGAATTGGACCTTCAGTTAATCGGCAGACTTTTACTACTCTAATTAGACAAAGTAGTAGATATGAAGCTAAAATATTGTGATTTTACTGATATTTTCAGCAAAAAATCTTGTATATGATAATCTTTGATTGAGTTCAATTTGTTCAGAAAGTTGTGAAGAGTCAAAATTTTGGGTTTGTTCGGTTAATAAAAAGAATATTGATACTATAATATATAGGCATATAATTGTAAAGATTTTTCAAGATCAAGACAGTTTGAAATATATCTTTTCATTACTATCTAGGCAAGTAATGTAAATAAATAAAATTAGGAGACCTCCTAAATAAATTAAGATAATTATGTACCTGTATCAGAAATTTTGAGAGTTCAATCCAATTAGGATTGATAATGGAATTATGTAAATAATAATTGAGATCCCCATTGAAATTGGGTGGTTTATGAAGAAAAATCATATTCCAATTATTATACATGTGATGTAGAGAATTGTCATTATTAAATTCTAAATTTAATTTTAAGATTTTGCGATTAAATTTCCATTTAATCTACTTTGTTTTGACTTTTCTTGATTTTTACAAGAATGTCAGGCGATATGTACATATTAATGTTAGTTTTCAATTTATCATGATGATAAAATTTTACTGACAAATTCTGTTTAAAAAGGTTTTCAATTTTTTTTATGTAAAATATAAATTAATGTAATTCATTTCATATTAATGAAATTCCACCTTGACCTGATTTTTTTAGGTTATTCTATTTTGAAATTTATTTTTTATAATTTATTATACGGTGGTATACAAATAATAATTAAGTGAGGTTTATCGTGGGTTGTCGATTATAGAAACAAATTCCTTTGTAAAAGTTAGTACTGTCAAATTTATTTTGTTGGTTTTCTTTGAAGTATTATAGAATAATAGAATAGCAGGGTATCTAATCCTGGTTTTGGTCTATATTTAGAATGTATTTTAATAATATTTTAGTTAGAAATTTCATTTTTAATGAAAATAGAATTGAATTTATTTATTCAGAAAAAATTAATTTATAATGACGTATAACCGCTGCTGCTGGCACGAATTTTGCCTTTAATTTAAGTTTTTAGATTAAAAGTAATTTATTACTTATGATTTTGTTAATAAAGGATGTTATTTAATTGAGATTTTATGAAAAGTTTAAAAGATTAATTTGCTTACATAAATTAAATAAAAGATTTAAGAATTAATTAATTAAAAATTGTTTGGTTGGTGTAAAAGTATAAAATTATTATATTTTGGGGAAAGATTATTGTAAGAAATTTGGAAAGGAAAAATTACAAATTTAGAAGTAATATTTTGTACTTTTTGCATAATGGATTTATGATTATAAATTGAATTAATTTCTCTAAAAAAAATTGATCTACACTTTTTTAAAAAAACTTGTTTCAAAAATTTTTTTAAAAAAAGTTTTGAAGTGAAATGCTAACGGAATTTTTGATATATAGTTCTTATATTATCACTATAAGTGGTTTAATAAATTTTACTTATATATCACTGGTTTAGCAGTGATATAGATATTCTGTAAGAAAATTAATGGAAAGTTTTGTTATTAAGGAAATAAAGGATAGTGTAAGTTTAAATATATTGTAAATATTAATTTTAGGAATTCAGCAAAGTTGTTTCATCTGTTTATTAAAAACATAGCTTTTTGGATATATAAAGAGTGTTTTCTGTTCAATGATCATTAAATAGCCATAGTATTTATGACTATGCAAAGGTAGCATCACTTCTCTTGTAAATTAAGACTATAATGAATGGCTAAATGGGGCAATACTTTCTTAGGTTAAATGTTAAAAATAATTTTTTTAGTGAGGAAACTAAAATGTTATTGAGGGATGAGAAGACCCTGTTAAGCTTAATATAATTATTTTGTTGGGCAAACAGAAGAATAAAATTTCTTTTTAAAATGGTTTGATAAATTTAGATTCATTATTAGTGATGATAGAATAAGTTACTATAGGGATAACAGCATAATTTTTTTTAAAAGTTCTTATTTACAAAAAAGATTATGACCTCGATGTTGGATTAGAAATATTATATGATGAGGCTGTTGTGTAAATTAGTCTGCTCGACTATTAAATTTCTACATGATCTGAGTTTAAATCGGTGTAAGCCAGATTGGTTTCTATCTTCAGATATTTTGTGTTAGTACGAAAGGACCGCATGAAATTTTTTAATGAGTAGATTGAACTACTTAAGGTGTGTGTGTGTATATATATATATATATAGACTTTGCAAGTCTAAGATTGATGATTTTTCAATTAAAACTGTTAATTCCAATTATATTTATCGTTATTGGGGTTATTACATTTATTATGTATCATGTACATTTGTTATCAATGTTGTTAAGGTTAGAATTTATTATATTAAATATTTTTTAGGTCATGATGTCATGACTGGTTTTTTTGGCTAAGGAGTTATTTTTAAGTTTAGTTTTTTTACCTTAACTGCTTGTGAGGCAAGTTTAGGTTTATCATTGATGGTTAGGTTAATTCATAGACATGGAAATGATTTATTTATTAGTTTAAGAATTGTTAGATGATAGAAGTTTTGATGGTATTTATTGTTTTAATTTTAATGTGAGTATTTAAATTAATTGATTGAGGATTTTTGATTAATGTAATATTGTTAATTATAGTAATATTTTTTTATTTTTAAGTTGAATTTGTATATGTATGTGACAGGAAATTCTTTTAGGTTTGGTGTTGATATGATTCCGATCATCATCATCATCATCAACCATTATCAATCCACTGCAGGATGAAGGTCTCTCCAAGTTTAATCCATCTTCTCCGATCTTTAGCTTCTCTTCTCCACATCACCCCTGCACATTTTCTTATTTCATCCATCCATCTCACATGTGGTCTCTTTCTGGTTCTTTTACAATCTCTTGGAATCCAGTTTAAAATTTCAATTGTCCATCTATTATCATCTCTTCTAGCAATATGTCCAGCCCAACTCCATTTCAATCTTTTAATTTTTCCAATAAGGTCAGTAACACCTGTTTGTTGTCTTACCCATACATTGCGTTTTCGATCTCTTCTTGTTACTCCCAACATACATCTCTCCATACTCCTTTGAGTGAACTGAAGTCTCTGTATTGCTCTTCTATTAAGTGTCCAAGTCTCAGATCCATAAGTAAGAACTGGTAAAACACATTTGTTAAAAACCATCCTTTTCAAACACATAGGCATATTTCCTTTTAGTATCAAGTTATTTCTACCAAAAGCACTCCAACCAAGTTTAATTCTATGATTAATTTCCTCCATTATGTTTCCATCTGTATTAATAATCTGACCAAGGTATTTGTAACTGTTAACTTCTTCTAATTCCTCATAATCAATCTTTATTTTCATATTTTGAGCAAATCGATTAAACATTACTTTAGTCTTTTTAACATTTATCTTTAGTCCTACTTTTCTACTTTCATCTGCTAACTCCTGCAACATTTCCTGCAGCTCTGAAGCATTATTTGCAAAAACAACTACATCATCTGCGAAATCTAAATGACTTAAATACTCTCCATTTACTTTCACTCCTTTAGTTTCCCATTTTAATCCACAAAATACTTCTTGCAGCACTGCTGTAAAAAGTTTTGGAGATATGGAGTCACCTTGTCTTACACCTTTCTCAATGTTGATTTTTCCAGTATCATTATGTAATCTAATTGTTGCTGTTGCATTTTTATAAATATTCTTTAAAATATGACAATATCCTGGATCTATACCTTGATGATCCAATGCTTTAATCACTGAAGAAATGTCTATAGAATCAAATGACTTTTCATAATCTACAAATCCAGAACATAATGACAACTCATATTCGTTTGTCCTTTCTATGACTTCTCTCAATACCTGGATATGATCTATTGTACTAAAACCATTTTTAAATCCAGCTTGTTCTCTTGGTTGGTGGAAATCCAAAGTTCTCTGTAGACGAGTTGTAATTATTTTGGTAAAAATTTTACATAAAACTGATAAAAGGCTGATAGGTCTGTAATTTCTAATATCTTCTATATCACCTTTTTTAAATATTAATATTATTACTGCATTCTTCCAATCTTCCAGTACATCTTTATCATTTAGACATTTGGTATATAATTTTGCTAAAATTGTTTCTATTTCTTCACCTGCTTTTTTTATTATATCAATTATAATTCCATCATTTCCTGGAGCCTTTCCTTTCTTCATACATTTAATTACTTGTCTCACTTCTTCATTTAAAATTCTGGGCAATTCGGAAGATGTAATAGATATGGGAGGTACTTGTTCTTTATTACTATATAAATCTTGATAAAAATCTTCTACCAATTTCATGATGTCATCTCTCTTTTTAGTAATAATTCCATCTTTTTTTCTTATTGCAGATATAAATTTCCTACCAATACCAAAATGTTGTTTAACATTCTTGAGACTTTTATTTTCTTCTACAGCTTTCCTTGCTATTTCACAGTTATACTTTCTTATATCATTTTCAACTCTTTTCCGTACCATTTTACAAAATTCGAGATATTCAATTCTTTTTAATACATCATTTTTGTATATCTTCATATTCCTTCTTTTCTTCATAAATTCTCTAGTCTCAGTAGAAATTTTATTAGTCAATTGCTGCTTTTTTCTACCAGCTATCTTTGTTGCAGTTTTTAAAAGTGTATCAGTTATTTTCATATTAATTTCATTCAAATCTGAATCATGTTCAAAATCTCCTAACACTTGAAACCTATTTGTAAGTTCTAATTTAAATTCATTAGAATGTTTCTGAAGATTAGGAATATCAACTGTAAATATTGTTTTTCTTAATAATTTTTGTCTCTCTAGTTTTACATTAACATGTAACTTACATCTTACTAATCGATGATCACTTCCCGTGTTAAATTTATTAAGAACATTACAATCTTGAAATATGTATTTTCTATTAGTCAAAATATAATCCAATTCTGCTGTACCTTCATTTGGATGCTTCCATGTCCATTTCCTTTTAACATTTTTCTCAAAAAATGAATTCATAATATAAAGTTTTTCTTTTTCTGCAAACTCCACAAGTCGATGTCCCCTCTCATTTCTATTACCATAACCAAAATTACCTACAGCAATTTCATCTTTCATTTGTCTACCAATTCTAGCATTAAAGTCTCCCATAACAATTTTAAAATGTTGTTTACTCCGATCAAAAGCCTTTTGTACATCCATATAAAAATCTTCTACTACTTCATCACTATGAGAACTTGTTGGGGCATAAACCTGAATTATCTGCATTTGGTATCTGCTATTAAGTTGTATAACTAATCTTGCCACTCTGTCCGATACACCATCAATCTCCACAATATTGTTCTTCCACTTTTTATTTATAATGAATCCTACTCCACTTGTATTTCCAATATGTTTGCCTTTATAATAGAGTATATGTCCACTTTTTAAATCAATTGTTTCTTCTCCTTTTCTTCTAACTTCACACAGTCCAATAATGTCCCATTTAATATAAGACAGTTTTTCTTCTCATTCTTGCAATCTTCCTTCACTTGAAAGTGATCTGCAGTTGTAAGTACCTAAATAAAAATTCATCATCAAATGGCAGCCTGGGTTCGCAATCAGGGGATTCTTAGCACCCTCTGCCTTCGGCCACCAACCGCTGCCTTGGTTAGTGACTTTACAGCCTCCTGGGAATAAGGGCCATGCTTTATTTTTGTCTGTCATAATTGTATATATGTATTGGAAAAATATTTATCATTTACACAAACATTCATTCTGCTTTATCAGGCACTGAGAAGAAAGACCATGGTGTTTCTTGATCTTAAACTCAGAGGTAAAAAGCCAATAAACTCACCACGCTGGCTAATGCATGTTAGTGAGCAGCCCATCCATGTTCGTATACT
Organism: Epiperipatus broadwayi; assembly: GCA_028023455.1. NCBI lineage: Eukaryota > Metazoa > Onychophora > Udeonychophora > Euonychophora > Peripatidae > Epiperipatus > Epiperipatus broadwayi. The sequence goes on along the minus strand of JAQFVV010012651.1, from coordinate 1,217,695 downwards.
GTATGAATAATCACATAGTAATAACAGCTGCAATAACAAGAACGTATGGAGTCGACATTAGGAATTTGCCCTGCTCGATTCCTTTAAGGCCTCCAAGAGCAATCAAAGGGTTTCCTTTCAGTTAATAGCAAACTCCTTTCTGCAGTCATGATTCCGATACCATTAGTTATGTTGAGAATATTAACATGTGTGCTAATGATGGTTGCTAGAATAAAGATTCTATTATTAGATGTTAGAAAATATTATTTTTCTTTAATGATTTTAGGATTAAATGTTATTTTAATTTATACTTTTATAACATTAAATATTTTAGTATTTTATGTTTTGTTTGAGTTTTCTTTAATTCCAATGGTAATTTTAATTATAGGTTGAGGATATCAGCCTGAACGTTTACAGGCAATATTATATTTATTGTTTTATACTTTATTTGCTTTATTCCCATTGTTAATGGGAATTGTTGGGATATATTGATGGATGGGAAGGATATCAATATTTTTGATAATATTTTTTTTAATAAATGAGTATATAATATTATATTGAATTATTTGTATGTTAGCTTTTTTGGTGAAATTACCAATATATGTTGTTCATATTTGATTACCAAAAGCTCATGTTGAGGCTCCTATTTCAGGTTCTATAATTTTGGCTAGTGTTTTGTTGAAATTAGGTGGATATGGAGTTATTCGGTTTTCAATGATTTTAAAAGGAATTACAGTTAAATTTAATGAATTTTTTGTTTGTTTAAGTTTGTTTGGGGCAATTATGACTAGAATAATTTGTATTCGACAAGTTGATATGAAGGCTTTAATTGCTTATTCTTCAGTTGTGCATATAGGGTTGATAATTAGGTCAGTGTTTGTTATGTGTTAGTGAAGAATTGATGCTGCTATTTGAATGATAGTTGGGCATGGGCTTTGTTCATCAGGACTATTTTGTTTGTCAAGCATTTTGTATGAGCGATATTAATCTCAAAGAATGATAGTTTCTAAGGGAATGATGTGTTTATTCCCAAGTTTGAGGTTTAAAATATTTGATTTTTATTTGTTATTGTAAATATAGCAGCTCCATCTTCACTTAATTTGTTAAGTAAAATTGGTATTATGAATTCTTTAATATTTTGGAGGAATTTTAGGATTATTATATTAATTTTTATTTCATTTTTTGTGCAGTATATAGTGTATATTTATATTCTTATACTCAGCAGGGACAAATATTTTTTAATTTAAATAGAATGAAATCAGTTTATTATAATGAGTATCTTTTATTATTTTTACATTTGTTACCATTAAATATTTTGCTATTAAAATCTGAATTGTTTATAGTTTATTAGTTTCTTTTAATTGGAAATTAAATGTGATATATACTATATTATTTTGGAATAATTAAAGCTTTGAAGACTTTTAGATTTTTTAACTTATTTAAATATTTTTGAATTATGAATTCAAAAGCTTTTTTAGTTTATAGTGAACTATAATTTTAACTTCAAAAGTTTAAGTGTCAAACACTTATGAATTTCCCTTATTATTTATTGTTTTATTTTTTGTTAATAATAAGTTTGTTAATTCAGATGAGGATAAGATCATGGATTTTTATTTGAATTGGGTGAGAGATAAATATATTATGTATTATTACTCTTTTAGTTAGAGGGGTTAAAACATGAATGAGAGAGCGATTAAATATTTTGTTATTCAGGTATTTGGTTCTGTTATTTTCTTAATTGGATTTTTTAGGGTAATGTTAATATTAAGATTTTATTATTATGATATGGTTGGTTATATTTTTTGAATATCAATGATATTAAAGATTGGTGCTGCTCCATTTCATTTTTGATACCCTGGGGTATTAGAGAATTTAGGGTGGTTAAATATTTTTTTAATAATGACGGTTCAAAAGTTTGGGCTTTTGTTTATTATAAGGTATTTATTAAGGTTTAGATTATATTTAATTTTTAGGGTAATAATGAGGGTAATGGTTGGAGGAGTTGGAGGTTTTAATCAAGTAATAATGCGTAGTTTGTTTGCATATTCTTCTATTGGGCATGTTGGATGATTAATTGTTTCTATTTTGTTAAGGGATTTTGTTTGGGTTATTTATTATTCTTTTTATTTTGTTATAATAATAATGTTTTGTATTTTGATTTATTTGAAGGGAATTGTTTATATTAATCAAATGTTTGTTTTGTTTTCTAAGTTTGAAAAGTGAGTTATTTTATTAAGAATATTATCTTTAGGAGGGTTCCCTCCTTTTAGTGGGTTTTTTTCCGAAGATTATTGTTTTAAATATTTTAATATTAATAGGTGAAAAGATTTTGGTGTTAACGATATTGATGGGAATATTAATTGGGTTATACTATTATGTTTGTTTGATGTATGTTTGTATAATATTTAATACAATAAGATTATTGTGAGTTTTTATTGCAAAAAATGTTTTGGATTGATGGTTTATTATTTTAATAATAATAATGTTGTTTATTATTCCAGTTGGAATAATTTGATTTTATTGCGATGAATATTTTCTACTAATCATAAGGACATTGATACAATGTATTTTATTCTTGGGGTTTAGTCAGTAATAGTTGGAACTTCTTTAAGTTTAATAATTCGAACAGAATTAATAGTTATGGGAAATTTATTAGGGGATGATCAGTTATTTAATGTTATTGTTACAGCTCATGCATTTGTTATGATTTTTTATGGTAATGCCAATTATAATTGGTGTTTTTGGAATTGGTTAGTTCCTTGATGTTAGGGGCACCTGATATAGCATTTCCTTGGTTAAATAATTTAAGGTTTTGGTTACTTCCACCTTTTTTTTGTTGTTAAGATCTTCAGTGGTTGAAAGTGGAGCTGGGACTGGATGAGCAGTTTATCCTCCTTTGTCAAGAAATTTAACTCATAAATAAATACATAAAGTCAAAATAGTTTAATATGAGTGTAAGTAAAAGAAAGTTAATGTAATAGACATAGTCATGAAATTATAGATAAAGATTTATGAAGTCATAGGATTTCATAATACTAATAAATGTTGACTAGAGCAAAGAAGAAAAAATGTAAAAAGTATCAGATAGCAAAATGAAGCATCACATAAATTCATAAACCTCAAAGAAATATCAGGCAGAAAAAAAGACTTGGGGGACCAACTAGATAAACACAAAAAAATGAAGACCTAAAGTTAATGATGGAGGACTTTTTAAGTCATGTAAAAAAGGAGATGGCTAGAATACCAAAAGAACTAGAAGAATGGAGAAAGGAGATTCATGAACAGAGAACAGCTACTGACAAAAGGATCAAAGAAGTAAAATATTTTGAGAAATGGATGCAAGATTTGAGATGTTAGAAATGGGATATAACAAGCCAAATCAAAGCAGAGAGTAGAGACCTCAAATTGATAGGCAGTTGGCCAAGTCAGTACAAGAGGACACAAAATAAGAGCCTTACATTAATGATAGAGAAAATATTATGATTAAAAAGTATGCAAAAGGACAAGACAATAATATGAGGAATAAAAAAGCAAGTGGACCAGGTGAAATTTTACTTAAAAGCAGGGAGAGAAGAAATCAACAAATACCTCTGCAAAGTATTAATCATTTTTTGAAAATCAAGATATTTGAGGGTCAGGCAGGAGAAGATCCTATTGAGCATATTAGGTGTTTGAAAAAATATACCCATGTTAACCCAATAGATGAGTTTAATCAACTGTCAATTGCATGTAATCACTTGCATGGAGACACTCAAGCATGGTGTGTCTTTGTTCCACTACCCACGTACTTTCCAGGAATACAAAGATGCAGTCTAGAGGAACTTTTGGAGTGCAGAGCGTCAAGAAATAATTATGTATCAAATCATGCAGGAGAAATACAAAAATAGTATGAATGAAAATTTCTTAGTTTTTCCACAGGCAGCTAGCAAGATTGTAGATTTTAAATGCATGTGATATGTTGGAGGGCCAAATCAGTAGGATTATCCAGAATAATTTGCCTTTTCATGTCATGCAGATGTTACAACTAACTGGAGTGAAGTCAGTTGAACAAGTAGCTTGCTTACTAGACACCATAGATGGGAGAGAGCAAGATGAAGTGGTAGGGAAGATGCAAGAAAACAGTAAAGGTACTGCCCAGCATTCGAAAGTGAAGAGTTGACTGTATAAACACCTCATTGAAAATAAAATGTCAAATTCGGTATATTCTTGGGAAAATAAAGTACCAGAATATGCACACCAGAGTTGTCCAAAAATACCATTAGAAATTGAGTTACTATTAGAAATTGAGAGTCTGGTAGCCATATATCAGAGGAATTATACCAAAGAATTTTATTGGTAAACCCACAAATAGAGATATTGCTTTTAAAGGCTATGCAAATCACCCTTGCAAATAATCAAAAAGCAAATCTTATACCTAAGTAAATATCGTTAGAGTTAGTTATAAGTGGGAGGACAGTTGATCATGTATGTTTAATTATGGGTAGTCTAATTCATGAGGTCATATTAGGGTCAGATTTTTTGTAAAAGATCCAGTGCACCTTGAATTATAAAAAAAGGAATAGTGAGCTACCAGGGAGGTGATATTAAACTCTTGCCCCCTCAGTTACCTAATTTGGGGGAAACTTGTATAAATCAATCTATTTAGATTTGGTACAAGAAAAAATGAGGGAGGTGGAGATAGCCTTTAACAGGGACAGCTAAAGACTAAAAGGAATATTTCAAGAATACCACAAACTTTTTGGACAGTCTGGAGAAAATCAGAGGATACCAACAGAGGATCAAACTGAAACTGGTAGAACCTTTTCAAGCATGGTCATACCCAGTTCCAAATCAATTTAAAAAAGTTAAGAAACAATTAGAGCCTATGTTGAATGGCGGCATAATTAGTAAATGTTTGTCTTTTTATTGCAATCCTTTGGTGGTGGTGAAAAAAAAAGATGGGTCAGTAAGGTTGTACTTAGATGCCCATCAGCCCAATCAGGTGACTATACCAGACTGTATAATCCCACCCCTGATACAAGAGTTACTAGGAAAACTTAATGGGAAAAAAATCTACATTCGATTAACTTCCAGTTACTACTGTCAGATAGAACTCCATCCTAATGACACCAGTATACTGCTTTCAGGTATGGGGGATATTCGTACAAATTTAATTGTATATATTTTGGACTTATTAACAGTGGTGCAGGGTTGCTGCAGTGCCTACATTGTGTACTATCCTCTGACATCAAGAAAGTCATTACCATGTATGTGGACAATGTATTTACAGTATCTGCATCCATGAAAGAGCATCTCGAGCACTTGGAACAGTTTTTAGAGACTTTAAAGGAAAAGATATCAAAATAAATTTAAATAAAAGTAAAGTGGCTTGGTAGGCCAGTCAAAAATCAAGCCTCATCCAGATAAATTAATAGTGATTGCAGACTTCCTAGACCTCAAACAAAGAAACATATACAGTCATTCTTAAGATTGTAACTTTTATAACAGATTTTGTGAATATTTTGTTGGCTAAATAGAACCATTACTCAGATTGATCAGAAAAGAGGTCTGATGGAGATGGACCACAGAACAAGAAGAGGCTTTTAACCAAGTAAACAAAGTATCTTAAAATAGGTGGTGTTGGATTACCCTGACTATGATAAGCCTTTTATACTCTAGACAGATAGCAGCAGATATGGGCTAGGGGTCACTCTGTCCCAAATTCAACTTGATGGATGGGTAGAGATACTATATTCTATAAGCCACCTAATAACAGGACCAGAACTCAATTATACCATCACTGAAAAAGAGACCCTTACCATTGTATGGGTTTTCCAAAAGTTTCACCCGATTTTGTTAGGCTCTCAAGTGGTGGTGATAACTGATCATAAGGGTCTAGAGTTTCTAAACCACAGCTATCTCACTAATAGCAGACTGGTCCAGTGGAGCTTATATTTTAGGAATTTAACTACCCATGAAACACTGGAAAAAGGCAGAAAACATGGTCAGTGATATCCACAGTCATCATCCTGTCCCTGTGCAAACCCCTCAGTCTGGGGCAAGCACACAGCCAGTATAATGCTAAAGGGAAAAGTAGAAGATATAAAAAAAGAATTAAGCCAACTAGCTAAAAGTCAGCAAGAAGACAGCTATATAAATTGCATTTTGAAATGTCAGGAGAAATCTGAAAGAAGTACTGTTTCAAAAGAGACAAGGAACAGATATATAGTCAAAGGAGGGCTGTTATATTATCAACTTCAAAAAGGCAGAGGTGAATGAAGGGCAATGATACCTCCTAGAATGAGATGGTCCCTCATCAGCTACATGCTGCAGTTGTATCATCATTATGTAACACCAAAAACTGAGTATTGCCTAAAACATTGGTTTTACTGGCCAGGGATGCACCAGGATGTTATCACTGTACTGAATCAGTGTGAATTGTGTCAGAGTACAAAACCACTAAATCAAATGTGCATCAGCCCAATGAAATCAATCATACCTGATGACCCAAATAAATTTTATGGCTATACCTTTTTATGGCCCCTTGCCACCAGTCAACAAAAGGAAATACCTACTCATCACATGATTTATTTTTAAAATAGGTGGCTGCTTACCCTCTGTCATGCACTACAACTCAAGAAGTTACTAAAGTTCTAGATACCATACATTTCCGAAAAGTAGGGAAGCCAAAAACTATATTCTTTAATCATGGGACCCTTTTGATGTCTGAAGAATGGAAATGATGTGTGACCAAATGAGGTATCAAGAATCTGTTAATGTCAATCTGAAATCCCCAGAGTAACCCCTGTGAATGAGTCATGCAGGAGTTGAGCAGAGTATTTCGAGCCTATTTACCAACAAACCTTAGAGGGTGGGTTAAACAATTACCTCAGACATTAATTTATATTAACTGGTCTCTAAATAAATCCACAGGGTTTACTCCAATGTGATTACATTTTGAAAAACACCTTCCAAAACTGTTCAAAACTAATCTACAAGGGAGCTGAAAGGGAGTCATTGACTGGGATCTTGATAAAAGAAAAGCCAAGGCCCAAATGCAACAAATGAGCATTAGGCATAAAAACAGAAAGGAACCCCTAAATATAGATTCCAAATAGGGGATAAAGTTAGGATGGCCCATGTAAGTGATCCAGAAAAGTTCCAAGAAATTTTGTAATCTATATTGTAATGATTCGGTGAAGTTTTGGACTTAACGTCATCTACCTACAGGGTGCCATCTAGGCATTTTAACTTAGAAAAATTTAGAAAGTAGGCAGATACGTAAGTCAAAAAAAAAATTTTTTTTTTTTTTGCATCCGGTCGTTAGCCCATGTCACTAGCTTAGTAGAATAGCAGAGCTTTATATTTATGAATTCTTATTTAAGAATAATTTTTAAATAAAGAATAAAATAAGCCACTGCCAGTAATTAACACACAAACATTTATTTATGCACACACATATATATACATATATAAAATTTAACATTATTATTTTATTATGTTTATTTTAGATTTTAATTTGATTTTAAAATTTGATTTACATTTTAAATATTTAACATTATAATAAGTTCACACAGATAAATTTATGAAAGCTTGTTTTATAATGTTGAATATAGATCGGTTACATAGATTTCATGGTTAACAACATTTCAAAATAAACATAAACGATCAAAATACAAAATTATTGATATCGTCAATTGCATAGGGAATGCAAAAACCCAGTAGTGTTCATCATAAGACACTTGCATTGTCACCAATAACTTAAAAGACATCCGAATAAATACATTTTAGATACTCCCCGTAAGGTATCATTATTTATCGAATGTCTATATATTTTGATCAAATATAAAAATGCAAAACATAATTAACCGATAAACAATCCATGCAAGCGTCTATAAGCAACTTAAATTTAATGCATTTTTATTTAGTGCCGAGCAGGAATAGACTACATAGATTTGCATTTGAACATAAAACATTCTATCCCTATTTAACCTTAGGCTAACATTCGCAGTCAAACTGGCATCAATCCATCTGATATATCGATGTATTCAATGTAATATGGAATACGGCAGCACAAAAAGTTAAGAGAAGAAATTGCCTCTTGCCAGATAGGAATATTACATCTATCTGTGAAGAAGAGCAATAAAAAAAACTCCATAGAAAGGAACTGCGTTCTCCATTTTATAATTCCTTCCATAGGCAAATGGGTGAGTGTGGCATATATATAAATGATTCTGCCAGTAGTGAATCTCCAACTACATCTACTAACCACATCAATAAATCCAATCCATTGACCCAATCTAACAATGACACAAATAACCTAAGAGCCATTCGCGCCCAACTTAAGTTTAACATTTATATATTTTAATTCATCGGAAAACAGAAATCATAAATAAACTTAAAGAACAAAATTAAATAAATGGAAATGATTTTAAATAAATAAATAAAAAAATACATCAAATAACATTATTAATATTAATTTACATTGGTCAGATCGGATTCTATTTGTATTATGGAAAGTTTTAATCTAATGTTCATTATTTATAAAGTTCTTATGGTTTTTAAAACGTCTGATTTTATTCGTTGCTTGCCATGAACATGAATTCCCATGCCGTCCTAAGATTGGTATTCTGTTGGCCGATTTATTTATCCATCCGGAGGTTTTTGCTTTAACTGGTCCTCAATGTAGCAAAATGATAGTTCATTTCTCTTTCTTTCTTAGCAAAAGTGAAGGGATTGAATCATGCGTCTTTTCAAATCCCTTCTCCTTCACTCCCTACTAAGACATATCACATCTCGTAATAACTAATCAATCACTAATTAATAATTTTCAAACTTGTCCTTTTATATTTATTTGAAGGATCCAATGGACATTACATCATCGATGATAGTATGGTCCTTTCACTGAGGTCCGATTTCCCGATGGATTTCTTTCATTGGCTATTTGTTTCAATTGATTTCCTATCTGACCGATGTTTTTACATTTAAATGCCCAAGGCTGGTTTACAGTTGACTAATTAAATTTATCATTTCCATTTCTGATTCATTAACCTGTTTTCCAAATCCAAAGATATATTTAAAGATAAATTTAAAGATATAATTTTATCTCCAAATCTTTTTAAAATTTAATTTTAAAATACTTTTTCTTTAATAAAGTTTTATTTTAATAATTTTTCATTATCTGTGCGATTTATTATATGAGTTTGAGATTTTCAATTTTTATGTCTTAACAAAAAAAAAGTTTTTAAATGTGAACTTTTTATTTTAACTTTATGTTTAATAATAATAAAAAAAAAACAATGTAATGAACGTCTGTGCTCGTTACATATCAGTAAAGTTGCTTAAAAAAATGATCAAAAAAAAAAGATTTTACTTAGTGTTAGTAATTACGGTACACAATTGACGAAGACATTTACAAAACATCCGGATAATAATTTTACAAAAAGACTATATACAAAAAAGAAAAAATGTTTACTATCGTTTTCCAAAGGACCATTTATGTTTACACCCCCTCCCACAAGAGTTCTATTTTTTTTATTATACATTTTATTTTTACTCACGGCATGACAAGCAAATTTTATAAATTATTCATTTAAAGAAGGTTGCATTGAGATAAATATGATTTAAGAAATAATGGGTTTAAATGTGTATATTTGCAGCACATTTATGAATACCACCAAATTATTTATGACTGATTAAAATGCATACATAGGGTTACACTGAAGTAATTCCCATAAGTGCTCATCGTAAGGCACCACATTTCGATCATAAACTTACGTGGCTGTGCGCTCCTATACACATTAAAGCCTAATTTATATTAACAACAAAAAAAAAAAACATATTAACTGCAACCTTTTGACTTTTTTTAAAATTAAATACAATTTAATATTATTAATACTTTCTCGTGTTTAATATATGTGCTATTTCTTTCTGGCTGTGCTTTTATAAGATTTAAAGTATACGACTATATGTAAACAGATAAAAATATTTCATTTTGACAAAATTTGCTCAGGGTATTTGTGGTTTATTAAAGATCGGCCCGAGTTGGTTCACCAGTTGTAATGATCCGGTGAAGTTTTAAACTTAACGTCATCTACCTACAGGGTGCCATCTAGTCATTTTAACCTAGAAAACTTTATAAAGTAGGCAGATACGTAAGTCAAAAAAAAAATTTTTTTTTTTTTTGCATCTGGTCATTAGCCCATGTCACTAGCTTAGTAGAATAGCAGATATTTATATTTATGAATTCTTATTTAAGAATAATTTAAAAAAAAGAATAAAATAAGCCACTGCCAGTAATTAACACACAAACATTTATTTATGCATATATATGTATATAAAATTTAACATTATTATTTTATTATGTTTATTTTAGATTTTAATTTGATTTTAAAATTTGATTTACATTTTAAATATTTAACATTATAATAAGTTCGCACAGATAAATTTATGAAAGCTTGTTTTATAATGTTGAATATAGATCGGTTACATAGATTTCACAGTTAACAACATTTCAAAATATATATAAACGATCAAAATACAAAATTGATATCGTCAATTGCATAGGGAATGCAAAAACCCAGTAGTGTTCATCATAAGACACTTGCATTGTCACCAGTAACTTAAAATACATCCGAATAAATACATTTTAGATACTCCCCGTAAGGTATCATTATTTATCGAATGTCTATATATTTTGATCAAATATAAAAATGCAAAACATAATTAACCGATAAACAATCCATGCAAGTGTCTATAAACAACTTCAATTTAATGCATTTTTATTTAGTGCCAAGCAGGAATAGACTACATAGATTTGCATTTGAAAATAAAACATTCTATCCCTATTTAACCTTAGGCTAAAATTCGCAGTCAAACTGGCATCAATCCATCTGATATATCGATGTATTCAATGTAATACGGAATACGGGAGCACAAAAAGTTAAGAGAAGAAATTGCCTCTCGCCAGATAGGAATATTACATCTATCTGCGAAGAAGAGCAATAAAAAAAAACTCCATAGAAAGGAACTGCATTCTCCATCTTATAATTCCTTCCATAGGCAAATGGGTGAGTGTGGCGTATATATAAATGATTCTGCCAGTAGCAAATCTCCAACTACATCTACTAACCACATCAATAAATCCAATCCATTGACCCAATCTAACAACGACACAAATAACCTAAGATTACCCTCCCCTAATATAACTTTACAAATCTATACAGCCATTCATGCCCAACTTAAGTTTAACATTTATATATTTTAATTCATCGGAAAACAGAAATCATAAATAAACTTAAAGAACAAAATTAAATAAATGGAAATGATTTTAAATAAATAAATAAAAAAATACATCAAATAACATTATTAATATTAATTTACATTGGTCAGATCAGATTCTATTTGTATTATGGAAAGTTTTAATCTAATGTTCATTATTTATAAAGTTCTTACGGTTTTTAAAACATCCGATTTTATCCGTTGCTTGCCATGAACGTGAATTCCCATGCCGTCCTAAGATTGGTATTCTGTTGGCCGATTTATTTATCCATCCGGAGGTTTTTGCTTTAACTGGTCCTCAATGTAGCAAAACGATAGTTCATTTCTCTTTCTTTCTTAGCAAAAGTGAAGGGATTGAATCGTGCATCTTTTCAAATCCCTTCTCCTTCACTCCCTACTAACACATATCACATCTCGTAATAACTAATCAATCACTAATTAATAATTTTCAAACTTGTCCTTTTATATTTATTTGAAGGATCCAATGGACATTACATCATCAATGATAGTATGGTCCTTTCGCTGAGGTCCGATTTCCCGATGGATTTCTTTCATTGTCTATTTGTTTCAATTGATTTCTTATCTGACTGAAGTTTTTACATTTAAATGCCCAAGGCTGGTTTACAGTTGACTAATTAAATTTATCATTTCCATTTCTGATTCATTAACCTGTTTTCCAAATCCAAAGATATATTTAAAGATAAATTTAAAGATATAATTTTATCTCCAAATCTTTTTAAAATTTAATTTTAAAATACTTTTTCTTTAATAAAGTTTTATTTTAATAATTTTTCATTATCTGTGCGATTTATTTTATGAGTTTGAGATTTTCAATTTTTATGTCTTAACAAAAAAAAAGTTTTTAAATGCGAACTTTTTATTTTAACTTTATGTTTAATAATAATAAAAAAAACAATGTAACAAACGTCTGTGCTTGTTACAATATGAACGTTTTTTGAAATTGAAGATTACTGTGGGGATAATGCTTTCTGAGTAAAAATGGAGCAAGGAATTAAGGGCACATATAATTCTCAGTCTTTAAAACCCTATGGACATATAGTTATTAATTCAAAGTTAGTATAAAAGCATTAAAAGTTAATAGTAGGTAAATAATTTAAATAAAATATTAAAAGAAATAATTATTCTCCTTTAATGATCTCATCAGAGACAGAGGTATTGTTTAGACTGTAGAATGTCCATGCACAAGATGGCTGTAGCCAACAATTTGGCACAGCTAACTTTATTCAATTTGTTGAATAAACAATATTCCCATTTTCTTGCAGACATAACTAACACTTATATATTAGTTTATTTTGGAATAATTAGCACACGCTATAAATGTATATCCTTTGGATAAAAGTATTTATAAATTTATATAAAGAAATTAGAGAATTAATATTTGTTTATATGGTGGCAGATTTTATGTATTTATCTCTCTGTGTGTACTTATTAGTATATGTATTATATTTATTGCAAATGTTCTAATACATATATGTATAAAGATTTCTGTATATGTGTTTTTATGATAATATTTAAAATATTTTTTTTTATATTTTTTTGTGTGAAAAGAATCCTCCATTAAAAAGGTGGATTTAATCAATCTTTGTTTTTCTATTTATATTTTTTTGTACTTAATCGGGTAGAACAGTTTTTAATTAATTTGTAAATCAAATTACAAGCTTGTTATCTAAAGAATGTGGGTGGTCTATTACTCCAATATGGAATTTGAAATTCCTAAAAAGAAAAAAATAGGAAAAAGAATTTGAAACAAAATTTGTAAAAGAATGTACTAAATGTAAAAATTACCTGACACAATATCTCAAAGATGGATATAAGCAATTGCAACTTGTGGGAAGAAAGGGGTGATATATAACCTACTAGTAAGGTGTGGAAGATTTTTACTGGACTGAGAGAGATATAAGAACCTACCTGTAAGATGTGGGGAGATTATTATTAGACATTTATTCTTTTGACTCAATATGCTGTTGGATTGCTGAATATATTTTTTATTTTGAGAAGGATTTTGATGCATATATTTTTTTTTGTTTATGGGATCTGCTGGGTATGAAATAGGTATAGACTCTTGTTGGATGTTTTTTCTTATTTTTGCATAGATAAAAATTAAAGCTACCAACACCCACATGATTTTGGAAATCATTTAGTCACACACACTTTCACAGTTAATCAAAAGAAAATAAAAACATTTTGGATTGTCATTACTAAAATAATAAACAACAAAGCACCAAGAGGTGTAATTCTAGAATTACCAAAGACAAATTTCTAATAGTTAAAATAATTCCTATCATACTGTCATTAAAGCATACTTAAGAAGAAAGGAAAGAATGAAGAAATTAATCCAGTTTATGGAGTGTAAGCTTACTGTGGAAGTCAAACATATTGGTAATTTATATTAAGTTATCCAGTAAAAAAACATCCTTACAATGATAACCAAGTTTCATCTAATTGCCTGGAAAACCATGGAGTAGAAAAACAATAGCAGTGCACACACCCATTCAGATGTGGAATCGCCAAGATGTATGTCCTAGAGATCCAGTATATGCTGAGTGATGGACTCTACAAGGATAGAAAAGAGTTAAAGTGAATGTAGCCATTTTTTCTGGTAGTTTAGTTGGTCCATCCAGAAGTTTGAACCAGGAAAGAATGCAGAATAGAAATGAGTAAAACAGAAAAAAAATTGTTTATAATTTTTTTTTGTTTTATTGTTTGATTATTAGAGTGGATATGATAAGTATAATTGTATTATATTTACTAACACATTATTAAATATGATTAATTTTTTTTGTATAAAATATTGTAAAATAATATTGAATATACATAGATCTCACTTAAATCCACTAAGCATAGGATTATTATTTTTTCCCCTCATTTTATCTATACATCTTATTTAATTTTAATCATGATGGTGTCACCTCATGTTGAGTGACTTATAGCCAGCCTATCCTTTTTTTTATAAAAAAAAGAAATACATAAAATATAACTTTATGTACCTAAATATAAAGGTGTATATAACTTTAAAAGTTTATATGGCAATTGAGGAAAGTTCAATTGGTTAGAACTGTATATACTTTATTTCATTATTTTGGGAGATTTATAAAATGAAGCACTTATTGTTTTGTGCAAGGAGAGAGGAGTATAGACCACATCCAATAGCCTCCATCTTTGATCATTTTTATATTTTATGGCAAATAAGTTAACTTGTGTATAAGTTACAAAATGGATTTTTTTTCTTTGTTTATTTTAATCTAAATGTAAATCTTAAATATAAAATCCAAATACTCTTGCATGATTTATATTATATGTAGAATCATAAAATTGAAAATAGAAAGCCTTATTATGAATTTATGACTTAATATTATATTGTTTAAATCTATATGTGGTGGAGGGGTGTTTCATTAAATAAATGGTATTATCTCACATTTCATTTGCTTATTGTATATTTTATTTTAGAATAAAAAAAAGAAATGCAATCACCTATTAGTAATATCTGCTTACTGCAGCTACAAAAAGTCATAGCAATACTTACCCAAAGTGCCTGAGATAGGGAATTATAATTGAGCTAGTCATTGGGGAGTTGGATTATAATTTACTTTTCATGCAGTTTTCCTTCATCAAACAAAAACATATGTTCAAGAACAGAAAAGAAATTCCTCTTTCCATACTCTCTTGATAGATAAGGAAGGGAAAACTATTTGACATTTTAGTTCCTTTATTATGTTGTGGGTGGTGCTAAAAGTTGTCTAATTAGTACAATACTTTTAAAGGTATTAAAGTATGAGAAAAAATGTCTACATGTAGATAGATAGTGGGGTGGAAGTATAAATAGTTTAACAAGGAAAGATTTTGATTTAATTTTAAATTGACTTTCTTTTCTCTAATAATTCTTAAACTAATGCTCATTTGTATTTAACCCTGGATATTACTGAAGATTATTATCGATCTTCCAATTAAAATATCTATGTCATTTCATGCCCATGACCTAGATAGACATATAGTATCATTTTTTAAACATATAAGGTGGTTGGGAGAATTGGACTGGTACAATATATATATATATATTGTACCAGTCCTACATATATATATGTGTGTGTGTGCTCTGTATGATTTTGTGCAGGGGTAGTAATATTAGACACAGAAGGTTCTCCATTAACACTCAAACTTTTCATGTTTTTCTGAACAATTAAGTTATTCTGTTTTATATATAAATATATACATGCAAAAAGAAAACAGACATTAGTGTCTGGGTATGGTCATTTGAAAACAAAGTGATCTGGAAATCAATAATTAACCAAGTTTACTACCTATGACATTAAAGTAGAGGTCTGCTCCTGTTTAATATTGGGTAAGCTAAGAAATTAGATAATTTATTGTTTTTATTAGCACTCCTATGCTATTATGAGTAAAAAAGCACTTAAATTCTACAGATCTTCATCATCATTAGAACCATTGTTAATCGTAGGCCCATACCAGTTTTAGAAATCTTTTGTCATTAGCATCCTTGTACTATTAATAAAATTTAATGGTTAATAGGGCATTTTAAGCTATATGGTCATCAATCAGCTTGATGAACAGTTACTGCTATGAGGATGATCCAGCATATATTAAAAAGTTAATAAATTCTTATTTTAATCTTATATGCATTTAAACCATATGCATCTCTTTTAAAACTAGTTGCATTGCATTTATATGTTCTTGGTCAGTTTTTTTGGATTGTCCTCTTTTGTGACTTTTTTATCATTTTTTGTGACTGACTTACTAACAGTTTTCTTGCAAATTTCTTATAGGCATTTAGGATGCTGGGTATCCTTTCTGTCACTTATATATTTTTCACTTTTCAGAAGACTTCACTTAGGTAAAACTATGCTAGGCAGAACATGCAACTTTTCTATAAGCACAAAAGGCAGATATCAATGGCAGATATAAGTAGGGATGTCTAACCCATCATAATTAAAGCTTTCCAATTAATCATTTTATTTTTCATACTTTTAGAAGTTCAATTCAACTTTTTAATGCACACTTTCACTTTTTCTGCTTTCAAATTCAATATGAGCTGATGCTCTCTAGTTTGTGCTTTGGTGTCCACTTTCTAGATTAATCATTGTTGCCAAAACTAATGAATGAGTGAGTAAATGAATGAATAAAACATGTTAGAACTAATTTTATATTTTTTCAATTGGAACTTTTTTTAAAAAATTAATACGCTTTAACAACGTCTTTAGATAACCATCTGTTATATTTGTTAATTATCTTTTTCATTTCAAAAGGATTAATTTACTAACATTTCAAACTCCTCTTAACATTTGTCATTTTTTATTTATAAATTTTATTAAACACACATTATTATATTAAGTAATATTTACTAAGGCTGTAACCTTTAGGAATAAGCATCTGAAAAATCCGAAGGTAGGGACCTCTACAAGTCTTAACCACAAGCTTAATGTAAATTATTACATTTTTTTTTACGAATGCAGAGAACTTGAATAATTGGATTTTCTTTAATAATAATTAAAAATGCCGAAATATTAACAGATAATTATTTTTCAATTATCTATGAATCTGTTTTTTCTTAAACTTATTTTTTTCCATGTGTCAAAGCATCGGCCAGGATGCGAACTGAAGAACCTGGGCAACTGCTTGTAAGGCTGCTGTTTTGACTACATGGCCACCAACTTATTTTTAGTATAATCAAAAAAAATCTTTCTAAAATTATATATTTAAGAAGTTGATTAAAATATAACTATTTTTATAGCCATTTTTTTCTACTATATTAATTATTCTTTTTTTTTTTTTTTGCAATAAAAAATTGCTTCATGACTTTTAGGAATTCATAAGAAATTCAGGTTCCAGACCCGCTAGTACCAGAATTGATTCTGGAATGTTCCTATCCCATGTTGGGTGCTCTAACAGCTGTGCCTGGCTGTGCAATAATACTAGTCTATAAATCTTAAAACAACTGGCATGACTATAAAGAGTTATTCCATATCTCAGCAAAAATTCACATAATGATTGATATAAACTAAAAATCTTTAAAAAAATAATATATTTGATTTTTCTAAAACATTGTTACAAAATACATAACGTATTTATTAGAGTATTATTACAATGTTTGCAAGTCATTTTTCATCTCTTATGACATATTGTAGTGTTATAAAATCATCATCAGCAACCATTATCAATCCACTGCAGGAGGAATGTCTCTCCAAGTTAAAACCATCTTTTCCTATCTTTAGCTTCTCTTCTCCAAATTATCCCTGCACATTTTCTTATTTCAGCCATATATCTCACATGTGGTCTCTTTCTGGGTCTTTTACAATGTCTTGGAATCCTGTTCAAAATTTCAATCGTCCATCTATTATCATTTCTTTCTAGCAATATGTCCAGCTCAAATCCACTTCAGTCTGTTAAGTTTTTCAATAAGTTCAGTAACACCTCTTTGTTCTCTTACCCATACAGTGTATTTTCGATCTCTTTTTGTTAATCCCAACATGCACTTCTCCATACTTCTTGGAGTGGTCTGAAGTCTCTGTATTGCTCTTCTATTAAGTGTTCATGTCTCAGATCCATAAGTAAGAACTGGCAAAACACAATTATTAAAAACCTTTCTTTTCAAACACATAGGCATATTTCCTTTTAGTATCAAGTTATTTCTACCAAAGTCTCTGTATTGCTCTTCTATTAAGTGTTCATGTCTCAGATCCATAAATAAGAACTGGCAAAACGCATTTATTAAAAATTTTCTTTTCAAATACATAGGCATATTTTCTTTTAGTATCAAGTTATTTCTACCAAAAGCACTCCAACCAGGTTTAATTCTATGATTAATTTCATCCATTATGTTTCCATCTGTATTAATAATCTGACCAAGATATCTGTAACTGTTAACTTCTTCTAACTCATCTTAGTCAATCTTTATTTTCATATTTTGAGAAAATCTATTAAACATTACTTTAGTCTTTTTAACATTTAACTTGAGTCCTACTTTCATACTTTCATCTGATAACTTCTGCAACATTTCCGGTAGCTCTAAAGCATTATTTGCAAAAACAACTACATCATCTGCAAAATTTAAATGATTTAAATAATCTTCATTTACTTTCACTTTTTTAGCTTCCGATTTTAATCCACAAAATGCTTCTTGCAGCACTGCTGTAAAAAGTTTTGAAGATATGGAGTCACTTTGTCTTACACCATTTCAATCTTGATGTTTCAACTATCATTATGTAATATAATTGTTGCTGTTGAATTTTTATAAATATTCTTTAAAATATGACAATACCCTGGTTCTACACCTTGATGATCCATGCTTTAATCACCAAAGAAATAGTTATAGAATCAAATGCCTTTTCATAATCTAAATATCCTAAGCATAATGGCAACTCATATTCATTTATCCTTTCTATAACTTATCTCAATACCAGGATATGATCTACTGCACTAAAACCACTTTTAAATCCAGCTTGTTCTCTAGATTGGTGGAAATCCAATGTTTTCTGTAGATGAGTTGTAATTATGTTAGTAAAAATTTAGTATAAAACTGATAAAAGACTGATACGTCTGTAATTTCTAATATATTCTTTATCACTTTTTTAAATATTATTATTAATATGGCATTCTTTCAATCATCTGGTACATCTTTATCATTTAGACATTTGGTAATTTAACTTTGCTAAAAAAAATTCTATTTTTCAACCTGCTTCTTTTAATATATCAATTATAATTCCATCATTACCTGGAGCCTTTCCTTTCTTTATAAATTAAATTGCATGTCTCACTTCGTCATTCAAAATTCTGGGCAATTCGGAAAATATAATAGGCATAGGAGGCACTTGTACTTTATTACTATATAATTCTTGATAGAAGTCTTTTAAACATTTCAAGACATCATCTCTTGTATTAGTAATAATGTCATCTTTTTTTCTTATTACAGATATAAATTTCTTGCCAACACCAAAATGTTGTTTTACACTCTTTAGACTTTTATTCTCTTCTATAATTTTTTTGCTAGTTCCCAATTATACTTTCTTATATCATTTTCAACTCTTTTCCTCACCATTTTTCAAAATTAGAGATATTCAATCTTTTTTAATGCATCATTGTAGTATATCCCTCATATTCTTTCCTTTCTTCATAAATTCTCTAGTCTCAGAAGAAATTTTATTGGTCAATTGCTGCTTTTTTCTACAAGCTATCTTTGTTGCAGTTTTTAAAAGTGTATCAGTTATTTTCCTATTAATGTCATTCAAATCTGAATCATGTTCAAAATCTACTAATACTTGAAACTGATTTGTAAGTTCTAATTTAAATTCATTAGAATGTGTCTGAAGATTAGGAATATCAACTAGTTTTGCATTAACATGTATCTT
Source organism: Epiperipatus broadwayi (assembly GCA_028023455.1). Taxonomy (NCBI): domain Eukaryota; kingdom Metazoa; phylum Onychophora; class Udeonychophora; order Euonychophora; family Peripatidae; genus Epiperipatus; species Epiperipatus broadwayi. The sequence goes on along the minus strand of JAQFVV010012651.1, from coordinate 1,198,076 downwards.
ACATATTACTAATCGATGATCACTTCGTGTGTTAAATTTATTAAGAACATTACAATCTTGAAATATGTATTTTCGATTAGTCAAAATACAAACCAATTCTGCTGTACCTTCATTTGGATGCTTCCATGTCCATTTCCTTTTAACATTTTTCTCAAAAAAATAATTCATAATATAAAGTTTTTCTTTTTCTGCAAACTCTACAAGTCTATGTCTTCTCTTATTTCTATTACCATAACCAAAATTATCCTCAGCATTTTCATCTTTCATTTGTTTACCAATTCTAGCATTAAAGTCTCCCATAACAATTTTTAAATGTTGTTTACTCTCATCAAAAGCCTTTTGCACATCCATATAAAAATCTTCTACTACTTCATCACTATGAGAACTTGTTGGGGAATAAACCTGAATTATCTGTTTTTGGTATCTGCTATTAAGTTGTAAATCTATTCTTGCCATTCTGTCCGATACACCATCAATCTCCACAATGTTAATCTTTCATTTTTTATTTATAATGAATCCTACTCCACTTGTATTTCCAATATTTATGCCTTTATAGTAGAGTATATGTCCACTTTTTAATCAATTGTTTTTTCACCTTTTCTTCTAACTTCACAAAATCCAATAATGTCCCATTTAATATAAGACAGTTCTTCTTCTAACTCTTGCAATCTTCCTTCACTTGAAAGTGATTTGCAGTTGTAAGTATTTAAATAAAAAATCATCATCAAATGGCAGCCTGAGTCTGCAATCAGGGGATTCTTAGCACCCTCCACCTTCAGCCACCAACTGCTGTTTTGGTTGGTGACTTTACAGCCTCATAGGAATAAGGGCCATGATTTATTTTTGTCTGTCATGATTGTATATATTGGAATAAATATTCTTAAACTCTGAGGTAAAAAGCCAATAAACTCACTATGCTGGCTAATGCATGTTGGTGAGCAGCCCATCCATGTTCATATACTATATGAATAATCACATAGTAATAACAGCTGCAATGACAAGAACATATGGAGTGGATATTAGAAATTTGCCCTGCTCTGTTCCTTTAAGGTCTCCAAGAGAAATCAAAGGGTCTCTTTCATGCAAATATAAGTGTGTATGATTTTTTTATATTTCTTATAAGGACAATTTTGTTTGTGCTCCCTTGGCACTTTTTCATTGCAAAATCAATATTGTTATTTACACTTTTTATAACAATATCAACTATATACTGCAAGGAAATCAAATAATATATCACAAGTCTTAATTTAATAAGCTCATGTTACAAATGTTATATAATGTGCATGCCAATAGCTCTTAACCAGCTTTTCAAAATATTTCTAATTTCAGACAGGAATGCTAAAAGCATGAAACTGGTCTGGTGATATAGATAGTATGAAAAGCTTGTTAACAGTTATTAGCATACTCATTATATGACAACTATATACTGATATATTGAAGTTTAATATTTCCTAAATCATTTATAAATTTAAAAAATAATAATTCACCAAGTATAAAACCATGAAAAATTCCATGTAAATTTTCTTGCTCATTACTCCATATATTTGATACTTTGAACACAACATCTATTATTTAAATAATTCTTAAATAATCTGAGTCATTGCATTCTAATTTTACAATTTTCTAAACTGTGTATCAATTAATTGATGTTTTATTATGTCAAATGTCTTATTAAAATTTGAAAAAAAAATGGAGCTTGCATATTTATCATTTAATGCACTATTAATTTAATCTGCAAAATTCTCCCATAACATGTTGGTGATTTCTTATTTCTATTTTAAAACTTTTTGATAATTATATGATTATAAATTTCTATTATTTTAGCAATTGAATGAAGAATATATATATATATATATATTGTGCCCTTTTATATGGGTCACCATTTAAGTTTTGTGCTAATCTAGTAGAAAATTTTAAATTTAAGAAGTATTTTAAAAATGTGATGTTGACTTTGCTTGTGGTAATGTTACCATAAGTTTAATTAGAGCAATCTGTAATTATTTGATGTGTGAGTTGTGTTGATATTGAGAAGATATTTAAAAAATGATGATGATTATGATGTAATACTGTATTAATAAATTTAATGACAAATGTTTAAAGCTAACGTATTTAAAAGACAAGTTTAAATTAGACAAAGATATTTATTTAATTTAAAATATATGTTAAAAGTAAATAGAAATATTTTAAATTATAAGTACTTAAATTGAGATTAATATTTGATTTTAATCATATCAAATAATTATTTTGAAATCTGATGTAATATCTTATTTATTTTTAAAAATAAATATTTATTTTAAAAAGCAATTGTTAAGTTATTTTTAGATTATGGGAAGCGTTTCTTGTATTGTAAAGACAGATGTTAATTAGAGATACACACACACATGCTTGGAAGCTTTCTCATAAAGTTGAAAAAACTATTTTAAAATTATGTTGTGAAATTTATAAATAATACGTGAGTTATCACGAGATAAAAATAAAAGATATTAATGTAGAATATTAAATCTGATTTTTAAAATATTGTCTTAAAAATATAACGTATTTAAAAAGATTTAGTTTATTTTAAATGATCTTATAAAAGTTAAGATTTAAATCAAATAAGAAAGAATATTTCAAAAGAATGTTTGACAGATTTGAATAAACGATAAAATTATTTTTAAAATGTAATAATATTAAATATTAAATAAGTTATTATTTTATTTTTAATAGTGTGTTAGTAAATATGTAAATAAGCTAGAAAGTTTGATTGTTTAAATGTACCAATCAGATAAGGAGTTTCTGCTAGTATAAAAGCTGGATTCAATTGTTGAAGGGGGCTCTCTACAATAAATTTTAAAAGTCGATTGTGCTATTGAGAAAATAGCTAAGTAAATTTATAAACGCTCTTAAAATCAGTGTTAAAATCATAAGAGTGTTATTGTATATAATTTTATAGTTTTTTAAATGATAAGTATGCAGTAGAAACTTAATAATTCCCTATTGGTCTTCTCAATATCGAAGCTCAATTTACGCACGAATAATCATGGAAACATCACGTATCGTAGAAATATATCAGAAACTTTATGCTAGAAAAATAACAGACGCTGGATTAGTACATAAAACCATGAGATGGAGAAAAGTAGTATTTTGGACTATAAATAGTGTTAAAAAAGTTTAAATTACTATTGTCTATTATAGATAGATATTTAAAAGAAATATGAATATTTCTATAGAAAGAAAGTATTTTGCAGATTTTTAACAAATAATATGTATATCTTAAGTAAAGATATAAGAAGTAGTAATTTTAATAAATACATGCCTTGTTAAGTCTTTGTGCTTAAAAGACTAAATATTGACGATTTGAAAAGGCAAATAGTTTATAAATATGATTATTTAAAATCGTAATATAATAAAATTATTATATTGAAGTAATCTAAAACGCTGGACGTTATAGATGGAAAAATAGATTCTTACCTAGATATATTGTTTTGAAAAATGCGCAAGTAATACATGGACGTCCAGGCCAAACCAAATCAGGCCAAGCTAAGTTAATGGAATTAATTAAATGAGAATAATTCAACAATTATAAATTAATTTAGAAATAATAACTTTTGAACAATATTTTATGAAGAAATGGATCCAGAAAAGAACTTATAAACTATTTTTTAATTTTATTTTTGTTTTCTTGTGGAACTTATTTTATTTTTTAAAAAAGAAAAACGTTACCATTTTTCTATAAACTTTCAAGAAACACGTGATACAACGGAACAGGAAATAGTGTTTTATTGACTTTATACGTAGGATATTTGTTAGAACTTTTATGGTAGAACACAAGTCGTCGCTGGAAATACGTAATATGAACTTTTATTTTATTTATTTAACATAAAATTTAAAATATTATTAAACTATTAAAAGTAGGTTAGGTACATTTATTAAATAATAACTTAAAAATAATATAATAATTAATTACATAAATTTATTTTTATAATTAATATAACACAGAATATTCTAATGAATGTTTATGAGTATGAATGTGAATAATTTTTATTTTATGAAGCTGCAAATTCCGAAGAAGGCTGGATAGCAGATTGGACATTATTATTATTATGGTAAAAATATTGTATAATGATTTTTAATGAATTTAATATGTTTTTTCTTTAGATCAACCAAATATTATGTTTTGTGGAATGAATGTATAGATATTTTAAGAAAACACATACATTATATTGGCAACGAACTTTATTAAAATATGCATAAGTTTTAATCTATAATATCAACATGATACAACATTACGTAAGAAGCTTAGAAATAATTATATGATTCTTTCATAAATAAATTTTGATATTTTATTATGTTATAGTATTAGAATTATATTTATTCTTTATTTAGGTAATTATTTTATTATTTGCAAGATAAGAATAGATTTGAAAAGACTCTATTTTTTGTATTTTGTTTATTAAATAAGTTAAGTTACGTTATGGGTAGAAGCTTATATTTAGATTGAAAAGTTTACCAAGTATAAACGATGTAATATAGGTAATTTGGATAACGAATATTTTGTTTAAAGTTGATGTTTGTTTTCCGGAAATTTGAGAGAAGTTTAGAAGATAGTTTTATAGATAGAAAATTTATTAGAAAGGATTAAAATAGAACATAAAGTAAAGTAATGATTTTTACATAGAAAAGAATCATAGAATTTATCTAAGGTAATGTTTTATGAATTTGAAATTGATAAATGATTTAAATAATAGTTTTTGAACAGTACAGAGATGTAATGCATATTTGATAAAACATATAACAGGAATTACATTAAGTAAAGTATAATTACAGTCAATTATTTGTTTTACATTACAAAGATACATTAATTTTATAAAGCTATTAAGCAATGCTAATAATAAAGTAGATATATGATGATACATTATAAATGGTAATACTTAATTAATGTAATTATTTAATAGGTCTAAGTTTTAAAAACACACTGTAATATTATAATATGGCATTTGAAAGAATGTATAATTGCTTATGAAGTGCATGATTTAATGGCAGTGTAAACGGATTGTATTGTTATTTTCTTACTTAGTTCAGTTTATATTTGTTTTCTTAAATTCTAGAATTGTGAATAGTGTAAATAAATTTTATTTGAAGTTATTGTAGATGGGTTTGTTAATTTGTTTTGGAAGTGTGTCGAGTTTCATTATTTTTCACCACAGCATGTTGACCTCAGATGATTTGAAATAAACATAATATTTGCACAAAATGAATTTGTTATTATTATTTAGAATTGAATACCATATTTGCTTAACATTATTTTATAAGAATTGATTGACATGAACATAAATATTACAATGGTCATAAGGTGATTATAATGCACATTATAAGAATACAATATTGTTTATTGCCACAGATTATTAAGTATAAGATTTTGATTTATTTCAAAATTAAGATACCATATGAAATAAAAATATACATATGATTGTTTGTTCATTTAATGATTGATTATATCATAGAAATAGATGAGATTAAATTACACTCTAAGATTAGTATTATTTATTATTATTATTTAAATAAGTTAGGTGTATTTAAGTTTGATATAAAATCCCACATCATACTTATTTACATGAGTTATTATTATTTTAAAACATCTTAAAAGAACCTGAGATTGTTTGATTATATTTTAGGTTAGAAGATTGGTATTTATTTTGGTATTGTTAAAGATGATTTATTTCATTTAAAAGTCATAAGAATGCTATAAATGTAGTGATAAGATGATAAGGTAGTGGTAGTATTCTTATGCCATTGAGACAGTATCTTGGAAGATATTAACTCAGTGTAAATCTGCTTATTACTTTGTAACTTTACTTCGCAGTCTCATAATTTTATTAAATACTTATTTAATTAGTATAATCTAAAACTATATTGATTTTGATAATTGATAATAAATTTAATTAAGATATGATAATATAAAAGTATATTAAAGATAGATATGCAAATTTTAATTAAGCATAATAATGTAACTGAGCTAGTTGTATTTTAAACTATTTTATATATCAAGAAGTAAGGGTACAATATATATATATATATATATATGTACCCTTACTTCTTGATATATATAAATATATATATATATATATATATATATATATAATTATCAAAATTATATTTATCCCCAGACTTATAAACTGGTCTTATTATAGATGTTTGTAATAATATATTGAATTTGCAGAGTAGATAGTGTATCAATATAATTTTTAATGTTTGTCATGCTTATTTTATTTATATCTAGATTTTTATTATTTTGTTATGATTCCTCTTCATTTAAATTTGCCATAAATATTGAATGAAGTTGACTATTCTATGCTTTTAAAGTATTAGTAACATTGTTAGGTTTTATTATTTTGTTAATTCTCACTATCTGATTCCTTTCTTTTTTTTCCAAGCATTAAGTTAGCTGTATTGTTACTTATTTATTACTAATCAGAAAATTTATTTTATGTTTTAGATTTTAAACGAATTTTTATGGCATTTACTTTTTTTAATTTTAATTGCAGAAAGATCAAACTGTACAGAAGGGAGATATAAAGTGGCATTTGAGTATGTCCTACATAATGGAATTACCACCGAAGCGATTTATCCATATGAAGACCAGGTATAAATTATCTATATTTAAAAAATTAAAAACTAAAATGTTTTTTCTAATAAGTTTTGTTTTCAAAAAACGATATATTATGCGTTATCCAAACTATGATGTTTTTTACATCCATATTCATTATGTTTTTGTAAAATTCTTATAATGATAATCGTATTAATGTTAATTACTGAGTAAACACAATGGATGAAATTAATCAAAGAATTAAACTTGGTTGGAGTGCTTTTAGTAGAAATAACTTGATACTAAAAGGAAATATGCCTATGTTTTGAAAAAGGTTTTTAATAAATTTGTTTTTCCAGTTCTTACTTATTGATTTGAGACTAGGACACTTAATAAAAGAGCATTACAGCAACTTCAGACCACTCAAAGAAGTTTAAAGAGATGCATGTTGAGAGTAACAAGAAGAGATTGAAAATGCAATGTGAGAGTAAGAGAACAAACAGGTGTTACTGACCTCTCTGAAAAAATTAAAAGACTGAAGTGGAGTTGGGTTGAATATATTGTTAGAAGAGATGATAATAGATGGACAATTGAAATCTTAGACTAAATTCCAAGAGATTGCAAAAGACCCAGAATGAGACCATATGTGAGATGGATGGATGAAATAAAAAAGTATGCAGAGGTGGTGTGGAGAAGAGAAGCTAAAGATTAGAAAAGATGGATTCTACTTGGAAAGACCTTATTCTCCAAGACCTTTATCCTGCAATGGATTGATACTTGATGATGATGATGATGAAATAACAAAATGCTCTTTGTTTAGAGTTTTCCAATTTTAAAACAACATATACCTTACTATTGTTTATACAATGATCTCTCTTTGATCAAAGTTGAATAACTATTATAACAATGCTTATCTCATTTTTGAGTGAACAATATGCAATTGTTCTTTTGGAAGAATCGACCTAATACTTATTTCATTATGGATTAGACACAAAATGGCAGTTGTTTTTCCCGTGTCATGTTAACATAGACAATGTCTTTCATTATACACTTTTAATCAAATTGTTGAACACATAATAAGTGACTTCTCTTTGCTCATAAAGATTTCAAGTTTTACACTAATACAGTCAAACTGAAAATTATATTTTATTCCTAGCCAACATTGTGTTGAAAGATATATTGCATAGGAAAGCTCATATTTTCTTGGTGTATATTGATTACAATAAAAATATGTATTGCTTATTGAACTGCTAAATGTTCAGTTCTATGTAACTTATACACACACACACATATACACACACACATATATATATATATATGTGTGTGTGTGTGGCTGCAGAAAGGAGTTTGCTATTAACTGAAAGGAGACCCTTTTCTATAGGTCAGTAATAGTTTATAACAGTCAATTACTAAAAATTTTAAATTTTAGAATATGTTCTCTTGATGTGTTGATTATATTTGGTCAATTATATTATAAAGTATAATTTAAAGCTAAAGCAAATACGTAGTATATAAAATTATAGGAATCATTAAAAAATAATTAAGTAAAGCTGAAAATATTGTTGCATATGGTTGTAAAAGCTGGCCATATTAAATAACACAGCTATAAATAATTAAAAGTATATTTAAAAAGTTCGATTTTAATAGTTTAAAACTGATAATTTAATAAATGCTATATTAACATTTATAATCATATTTAATTGTCAAAATTAATATAGTATATTTTTAAAAAATAAATTTTATGATAGTGAAAATTATATCTAATTCTATATTTTTAAATTATTTTTCCAAATTTTTATAATTATATTATTAAATATAATAAGTGTAGCAATTTTATTAATCTAGGCAGAGAAATAGATTGAAAATCATCTGTCAAAGTTATTAATCATCTGACTTATAATGTATAGTTTCTCACACACTGCTTGTTTGAATTAATAACAAAGTTTAAATTATTTTAAAAATTATATTATAGAATTGGATAGAATTGTTGCCTATCATAAAAGTAAATAATAATAAATATTAAGTTGAATGTCGTTATTGCATATTTAAATGATGTAATGAAGACGAATACAGTTATAATAAAAATTAAATATTTTATTTAAATAAAACTCGATAAATTGAATATTAGGGAATGGAATAAGTTGTTAAAGATTATTTTAAAAATTATTTTAAATGATTAAATGATTTAAATAAAGTTATAATTGAATTAAAAGTGGTATTCTAAATAATGTTCATAATTTCTAATTTTTAAAGATTCGATTGTACTATAAACTGAAAATATGTAAATTTGTTCTCAAGTTAAAGTAAGAATTAACCAATAGGAATAGGTAATCTTACAGACTATAAATATGAATTGCAGGGGGTTATCAGGGGAGATTAATAATGTAATGGGAGATTAATAATGTATTGAAACAAGAGAAAGGTAAATTATAAGCTATCAAAAAGATAGTATTTTTTTAAATTTTTATTTTAGTCAATTTTTTAGTACTTTCTTATCGTTTTATTTGCAAAAACTAATTGATAATTTTAAAGCAGTATTTTGCAAAGAGAAAGTTTAAAAGATTATATATTTGGAAACTTCATGGAGATGATTTTCTAATTTTTTAAAGGTACTTACCAGTGTATTTTATCTAAAAGTTTAACCTAGACTATGCAATAGAGATGGATATACTGCAGGATAAAACGGATGTAAATAATAATAATATAAAAATGTTTGAAATATTTATTGATACAGCTTTATTAATACTTCACCGAAGAACTGCTTTGGTACATAAAAAACCACAGCTCGGACATTATACGGAGTCTAAAAAAAAAAAAAAAAGAAAAAAGAAATTGGAGACGCATTATTATTTAGATAAGAATATGTTAACAGAAGCGTTTTTGATATTAAAACATCCAGTCTTAGAATTGTTTAAAATGTATTTAAAAAAAACATTTGTTGAAAAGTAATTGAAAATTTTAAGTGATATATGAAAAATATACTAAACAAAGGTTTTAAAAATATCAAGAGGGAAACTTATATATAAGAGATGAACATATAGTTGAATAAAACAAATGGATCCATGGAAAATACAAATCATACTTAAAATTTTATTGAATATTTTTTAAAATGAAATTAAATAGATTGATGCATCGAGATGCAGAAAATATTAGCAAAGAAGATTAAGAAGCTTCACGGGATAAATTAATATTATGACTTAATAACTGTCGGCTTAAATAATAAAACCAAGGATTTTCGATAAATTTTACTAAATGAATAAGTATTTGGTTTTAAAACTTTAATGCACTTGGAGGAAAACATGTTAAACGCTAGAAGAAGTAATAAAACATATGTGATTATAGTTTTGATTCTTTTATTTTCTTAATCTAGTTTAAATCTAAATTTTATATAAGATTAGGGAAACATGCAACATTAATTTATAATATTAGCATTTTTATAATATAATATTTAATAATTGTTTTAAGAACGTTTTTAAATAAAATGTATGGGTGTGAATTTTTTTTTATATCTGCAATGCTCAAACGGATGAAGAAAGCCTACTGAATATGATGAAGAGATAAAAGTTATTTGGTAATATTTATAACTATTAATAATTTATAATGTATATTTTGTTTTCTTTAGATCATCTATCAATCTGGACGAATGAAGTGTAAAAGTTTTTTTTTAATTATATGTAACGTATTTTCATACAACATTTTAAAACATTATGAGATAGGATTAATTTGAAAATATGCATACAACAATTTTTTATATATTAGTGATATAATTCAACATAACAAATAGTTATGTGATTCTTTTTAAAAATTTTCATGTTGGGATATTTAAATATTATCTAAATAGAATGTATATGATTGAACATACAGAATAATGAAGTAAAGCAGACTTTTCTTATGGAACAGTGAAATTGTTAATTATCAGTGAATTTTGTTTATTGTTTTATAAAAGCAGCTAGTTATTTTATCGATGTAAGATGTAGCAAAATCTTGAGAGATAGTATTGAGATAGTGGCTTGGAAGTACATAGTTAGCAGGAAACCAAGATGATGTATTTTTAAAAATAGGACGTTATAAGGAATGTGAATAATATTAGTTTTATGTGGTTATCAGCATAGTTAACAAAGCCCTATGACTGGTACACAGTTTGTTTGGACAGTGTTTATACTACTTTAAATATTTGATTTTCTTATAAAGCTGAATAAATAGCTTTAACATCGTTCCTATACTAGAGGTTATTAGACAATAAATGTCAAACTTCTTTGCACTGTGCCATAATTTTTGGAGGTATATTATGAGTGATATTCTATCTTTCTTCCTTATATCCTGTACATCTATTTTCGCTATCTTTATCTTTATTAGATCGGAAGAGCGTCGTTTAGGAAAATACGTTTTAAAGGAAATGATAAATAATTTAGAATTTATGTCATGCTATCGTTTTGAATAAGATTGGTTTATTTGCTTATGAAGAATAAAATGTTATAATTTAAAAGTGAAGATCCAAAATATCCTAAGGAAAAGAAAGAATCATAAAATAATTTTGAATTTTATTTCGGAAATGAACTATAATTTTTTTTTTAATAGAGTATATCTAAACAAAGATATTTAAAAAAAATGTTGAATATTTTAACGCTTTATTATTATATTTTTTGAGATCGGTAGAGCATATTTTAAAATACAGTAATATACAGTAAAATATAGGGTATATGCATGGTATGTTTGTTGTTCATTAAATAACAACCATATATTGATGATTGAACTTGTGTCATATTGGAGTAAGGCTTACAGAAGAACATGTTATGAGTGGTAAACATTGGGTGATAAATGTTAAAATTTAATACTGAATTTTGAATAATATGTTGTGTAACATGTGTGACTTTGCAAGATAAAAATTTTGATATTTTAAGAAATCCATACTCGTCATAAAATGAATTTTATGTAGAATGTTTTACTACGAATATATTTTTAAATGGGGTAGTTTAATAATAATAAAGGTAAAATGTTTTTGCCAATAAAATAACTAAAAAGTTTGTAATGGGTTGATAACCATAATGGGAAACCAAAATGATAACATTTTAATTTTGTCCAAAATCTAAATAAAGATAAATAAACTATAAATTTTTTTTATACAACCCAGTAGATAAAATGTAAGTAGAAATAAGGATATCCACTGTACATAGTATAAATAATTTGTTTATTTTATTTATTTGTTGTTGTTAATAAATTTTGTTAAAATTTGTTTTTAAAATTTTGGTGTCTGAGTTTTGTTTCTCCACATCACTACATGAAATCACGAGATATATTCATAACAATTGAAACAAATATATTATTTTGCACAAAAAGATAAGTAGAAAATTATTTAAGAATTATAAATATTTATTGATGTTCTTTTAATTAAATAATCAAAGTTTTGCATTATGTTAGTGGTCATAAATCAGTTATCACAATATTATATTGAATTATATGCTATCAGTTGCCACTTATTTTTGTTTGTCAGATTATCAAAATACTACCACGGATTTATTATATCATTACATGAAGATATACAATTATTTTATTATGGTAATAAAATTATAGTGAAAAGAAAAGATATACTGAATTAGTTAAACAACGAAGAATATTATTATTATTGTTTATTATTATTAGTTTCAGTGTAGTAGATTATGACATAAAATCCCTTCTCATATTTTACTACCGTATTTTATTAACTTAGAATAAACTTTATGAACCCGAGTTTATTTTATTTGAGCTAGATTATTATAGATATAAGATTAAAATTTAATTGTTAGCCTAGTCTTAGTGATTAGAAGTTGTTAAAGTCGTAAGAATACTATAAGTTTGTTATTTGAAATAGTAATAAGGGGGGATAGTGTTCTTATGCCATTGAGGTAGTATCCTGTGGGATATTAGCTCAATGTAATCTATCTTGTCACCTGTATTTTCACTCCAAGTCTCATGAAAATAATAAAATATTTATTTCATTTATTTTTATAAACTGAACCTTATTCGTATTTGAAATTTGAGCTAGTGAAATATTTAATTTTAATGCTGAATATTTTATTTATCAATTATTAACTGAGCTAGAACCTGCTTTATTTATATCATATATTATCCAGATGAGATGAAGGTTAGATTGTGGCCCCCAACGTGGATGGCTCGATGTGTAGTGGATCTACACATAGGGAAGGTCAGAATATATATATATATATAATATTATGAATCGATGTCTGTATTTCTTCAAAATAATATATACAAATTTACAAATAAATATTAAAAAATACAGTATTTAAAAGCTTATAGAAAATATATGCATAACAGTCACTTAGGAGCGCTTTCAACCAACTTGTGGCTTTGTCAACTATCACGTTTAAAATGTCAGCTTTCCCATAATTCTATGATGTCAACTTTCCCATAATTCTGTGATCTTAATGTTTGCTGCTTGCCTATTAACCAGATGTTGCTTGTATTTACATATCAACATCGCCTCTTTAATTTTCCTTTTATTATTATTTCTTTCAATTTCCAATATAAAACGAAAATTAAAGAGGCGATGTTGATAGTTAAATACAAGTAACATCTGGTTAATAGGCAAGCAGCAAACATTAAGATCACAGAATTATGGGAAAGTTGACATCATAGAATTATGGAAAAGCTGACAGTTTAACCATGATAGTTGACAAAGCCACAAGTTGGTTGAAAGTGCTCCTAAGTGACTGTTATGCATATATTTTCTATAAGCTTTTAAATACTGTATTTTTTAATATTTATTTGTAAATTAATATATATATATTGAACCGGATTGATTTCCAATTCAATGGTTTTATTACTAAAATTAAAAAGGGAAAAACAACTTAATTTTCATTAAATGTCTAATGAACGTCTGAAAAATTCGCCGGTAGGGACCTCTATAGTTCTTTAAAACACATGCTTACGCTATGAAGAAAAGAGAGAATCCTCTTCTTTACTTCGACCTACTTTTATATATAAATAGGTGAAGCTGAAGTGTTTTGATCTAAGAGTGTGACGCTATTGAATACTTCACTAATTAAGTCCACAATTCTTATAATACATTAATACTCACAAAATCTTATGATTTACTACAAGTCAATGAAAAGATCTTATAGTAAGAAATCCATTACGATAATTTAAAGTTGTAATTATAAATTTTTATTAAACGCTTATTATTATATTAGTAATAATTTTACTAAGGCTGTAACCTTATAATAACAACTTTAAATTATCGTAATGGATTTCTTACTATAAGATCTTTTCATTGACTTGTAGTAAATCGTAAGATTTCGCGAGTATTAATGTATTATAAGAATTGTGGACTTAATTAGTGAAGTATTCAATAGCTTCACACTCTTAGATCAAAACACTTCAGCTTCACCTATTTATATATAAAAGTAGGTCAAAGTAAAAAAGAGGATTCTCTCTTTTCTTCATAGCGTAAGCATGTGTTTTAAAGAACTATAGAGGTCCCTACTGGCGAATTTTTCAGATGCTTATTGCTAAGATTACAGCCTTAGTAAAATTATTACTAATATAATAATAAGCGTTTAATAAAAATTTATAATTACAACTTTAAATTATCATAATGGATTTCTTACTATAAGATCTTTTCATTTACTCATAGTAAATCGTAAGATTTTGCAAATATTAATGTATTATAAGAATTGTGGACTTAATTAGTGAAGTATTCAATAGCTTCACACTCTTAGATCAAAACACTTCAGCTTCATCTATTTATATATAAAAGTAGGACGAAGTAAAGAAGAGGATTCTCTCTTTTCTTCATAGCGTAAGCATGTGTTTTAAAGAACTATAGAGGTCCCTTCCGGTGAATTTTTCAGACGCTTATTGCTAAGGTTACAGCCTTAGTAAAATTATTACTAATATAATAATAAGCGTTTAATAAAAATTTATAATTAAATGTCTAATGCTAAATTTTTTATTATTATTTAAGCACATACATGTTTATATTTAAAATAGTTTACTTCCACTACTTTGTTTATAAAATTGATTTAAAAATATTTTACTTTCACCTCCTGATTTAATCAATTTGATTAAAAACAGGCAAGCTTGCTAATTATATATTCCTGTTGCTTTTATTTTAGTCATTTTTAAAGTTAATTCTAAAAAGCAATGATTTAGTTTTATATTTGTTATTTTGTTTACAATAATTCCTGGTTGGAATTCTTAAATTAGATTGAGCAAGAAATTAATATTTGCCCTGCCTGAGATATAGAATTTGACATTAAGGAAGGTTTTTCGTGGGAAATGTAGCGAGGTAACTATAGCCCACCAAAAAGGGAGGTGGTTGCTATTATTCTAGAGACTAAGAAGATGTTTTTAAGAGGGCTTGTTTCAGCTTCTGATTTCTAGGAGGTTTTAGGATTAATCTGTGGAGCTTCATATTAATCGCAGTTTGAACATTTAAGAGATTTTTCAAATTCATCTTCATGATATCAACAAATGCTGCTATAAGTATTGGAAGCAATAAGATGCATTGCTAATTTAAATTAGGACAAGCCTCGGGCTCTAGTCTGTTCATTCATGATGCTGTAAAAATCTAACCTAAGCCAGATCCCCAATTTCCCTCAACCCTTGCCTTTGTCATAAAGAGGGGTTGCCTGAAAGATAAACTGTTATTAAAAGTGCGCATTTGTCAGAAAATTACTAGAACTCTGCCTTGTTGTAAGATAAAGCCAAGGTAAATAAATTGTGTTTAATTAAATCTCCATTCAGTCTAATAATAAGTATGTTTTAAAGTGGTATTAATTATTTTTAATTATTTATTATCTGTATGTACTTTTTCTAGTATTTAAAGTGTGTCTTGGAATCTTAGTTTAGATTCCAAGTTTGTTTTCAGTTTTCATTTATCAGAGGGTGCTTTGAGAGATTGTATTTTATATATTTAATATATGCCTAATGATTTCATTAACTATTGCAAAATGCTTTGGCAGTTGTCATAATTTTTATTTACTCATTGGCCCTTAATCGTTGTTGTAAAATAATAAATTTTTAAACATGTTTGGTTTGCACTTTTTGCAAACAACAAATCTTTTTGCTGGCTATTTATCAAATTATTTCTTGTGGTTTTCTGAAAGTAGTCATTTCTTTCCGGATTACATAAGATCATGATCAAATATCCTTTTGCTGTCTTGTATGAGAAATCAACCATGTTTGCTTTAAAAGTAGTATTACGCACAGCAGTTCTGCAATGTTATAACTTCAGTATTTAGAATGCTACTGATCTATCATCAATGCTGGTTTCATTGATTTCCTACAAGACCGTAACTGTTTTAATATCTCTGAATCAGGAAGCTAGAGTGATTTTTTATTTTGTTTTGTAATTTTAGCAATTGCCAGCAGAAAGCTATTATCCTCCCATTTCTTATATTTTTAGGTGACAGAATTTTGCTACCAAAGTGTTTTATGTTTTCGGGTTTGTCATACTCATGTGCATTCTCTGGTAAATATGCGTATGTTAATATAAGTCACTTTTGTATTCATGGCTAGATGTCTTTACTCTATTGTCCAACTTTTAATAAAATTAATAAATTGTTTAAATTTATTTGGCTGACATTTGTCTTCGTACTTTTATTTCTCAACTGTCTAAACAATATTTAAGATATCTTGTTTCTCCCTGTGTTTAGTCCGGCACATTCAGGTTTGCATATCCTGTCCACCCTTAAAATAAATGTCTAGTTCCGATTTTTGGACTTGTGGTGCCCTCATAGTCAGTATATGCCAATCAAAGATCTTTTGTCCATTACAATATATATATATATATAAGAAAAACTCAAATGATATATCATGAATATAATTAGCTTTTATTTACAAATATAATATAATGAACATGCTAATAACTCTAAACAAGCCTTTTCAATAAATGTTGCAAGAGAAAGTATTTAAAATCCCTATCTAGAATTATCCCTATCACCAAACCAGTTTTGAGCTAATGCCTCTTGTTGGTAAAGTGCTAGGACATTCAGACAATAGATTTCAAATACAATTCAAGCCCAGCATTTATCAAATATGTAACTATTCAGTAGAAAATCTGAAATTATCAAACATCTACATGTCTTCAAACCTAGATATCTATCATAAATAGCCATATGGGCTGAACTGAATTAGTCTTTAAATGCTTTCTCTTATAACATTTATTAAAATAACTGAATGCTTTTTCATATAGCATTTATTAAAAAAAACTTAACTATTTGCACACTCATTATATTACATTTGTAAATACAAGCTAATTAAGTCATGTGATGTATGATATGAGTTTTCCTTACTATTATAGTTTTGCATTTAAGGCTTTGGTGATATTATATTGCTAAGACTATTAATATATGATCTGAATTTAGTTCAGTCTCATATGGCTGTTTAAGTTATATAGCTGTGTTTAAAGACATATAGTTGATTGAACAGATTTTCTATTTAATAGTTAAGTACTTGATAAATGGTGGACTTGAGTTTGTATTTTAAATATAGTGTCTGAATGTCTTAGGGTCTCACTGACAACAGCCATTAGCTCAATAGTGGTTTGGGGAAAGGAATAATTCTAGATAGAGATTTTAAGTGCTTTCTCTTATGGCATTTATCAAAACTTGTTTAGAGCTATTAGCATGCTCATTATATATATATATTGAAGCAGAATCTGAGATTCAGATTGCGCTTCACAGCCCGCTTCAAATCTTCCGCTATCAACCTAAATTCAAACCCTATTCTTGCGTATATATTCCACTCAGTAACACATTTTTTTATCGTTTTGTTTGAGTATTATTAATTAACATACTTATTAACGAAGATATATGCACAAATATCTGAATTTAAACAGGCAAAATAAAATTAACAAATATAGCATTTAAAAAAAGGGAATGTGTAGGCGCAAGAGATAACGGAAGATTAATTATAAAAAGCTATAATATCAATATATTATATTTTCTGTATTTTGGTATTTTATAAAAGATATAATAATTATTTAAAAACTGCAACAAAGATAGCTGGCAGAAAAAAGCAGCAATTGACCAGTAAAATTTCTACTGAGACTAGAGAATTTATGAAGAAAAGAAGGAATATGAGGATATACAACAATGATGCATTAAAAAAGATTGAATATCTCGAATTTTGTAAAATGGTGCGGAAAAGAGTTGAAAATGATATAAGAAAATATAATTGTGAACTAGCAAGGAAAGCTGTAGAAGAGAATAAAAGTCTAAAGAGTGTAAAGCAACATTTTGGTATTGGTAGGAAATTTATATCTGCAATAAGAAAAAAAGATGGCATTATTACTAAAAAGAGAGATGACATCATAAAATGTGTAGAAGACTTCTATCAAGAATTATATAGTAATAAAGAACAAGTGCCTCCTATACATGTTATATCTTCTGAATTGCCCAGAATTTGAATGAGGAAGTGAGACATGCAATTAAATTTATGAAGAAAGGGAAGGCTCCAGGTAATGATGGAATTGTAATTGATATATTAAAAGAAGCAGGTGAAGAAATAGAAACAATTTTAGCAAAGTTATATACCAAATGTCTAAATGATAAAGATGTACCAGATGATTGGAAGAATGCAGTATTAATATTAATATTTAAAAAAGGTGATAGAGAAGATATTAGAAATTACAGACCTATAAGTCTTTTATCACTTTTATACAAAATTTTTACTAAGATAATTACAACTCGTCTACAGAAAACACTGGATTTCCACCAACCAAGAGAACAAGCTGGATTTAAAAGTGGTTTTAGTACAGTAGATCATATCCAGGTATTGAGAGAAATTATAGAAAGGACAAATGAATATGAGTTGCCATTATGCTTAGGATTTGTAGACTATGAAAAGGCATTTGATTCTATAAACATTTCTTCAGTGATTAAAGCATTGGATCATCAAGGTGTAGATCCAGGATATTGTCATATTTTGAAGAATATTTATAAAAATGCAACAGCAACAATTAGATTACATAATGATAGTAGGAAAATCAACATTGAAAAGGGTGTAAGACAGGGTGACTCCATATCTCCTAAACTTTTTACAGCAGTGCTACAAGAAGTATTTTGTGGATTAAAATGGGAAGCTAAAGGAGTGAAAGTAAATGGAGATTATTTAAGTCATTTAGATTTTGCAGATGATGTAGTTGTTTTTGCAAATAATGCTTTAGAGCTGCAGGAAATGTTGCAGGAGTTATCAGATGAAAATAGGAAAGTAGGACTAAAGATAAATGTTAAAAAGACTAAAGTAATGTTTAATAGATTTTCTCAAAATATGAAAATAAAGATTGATTATGATGAGTTAGAAGAAGTTAACAGTTACAAATACCTTGGTCAGATTATTAATACAGATGGAAATATAATGGATGAAATTAATCATAGAATTAAACTTGGTTGGAGTGCTTTTGGTAGAAATAACTTGATACTAAAAGGAAATATGCCTATGTGTTTGAAAAGGAAGGTTTTTAATAAATGTGTTTTGCCAGTTCTTACTTATGGATCTGAGACTTGGACACTTAATAGAAGAGCAATGCAGAGACTTCAGACCACCCAAAGAAGTATGGAGAGATGCATGTTGGGAATAACAAGAAGGGATCAAAAACGCAATGTATGGGTAAGAGAACAAACAGGTGTTACTGACCTCATTGAAAAAATTAAAAGACTGAAGTGGAGTTGGGCTGGACATATTGTTAGAAGAGATGATAACAGATGGACAATTGAAATTTTAAACTGGATTCCAAGAGATTGTAAAAGACCCAGAAAGAGACCACATGTGAGATGGATGGATGAAATAAGAAAGTGTGCAGGGGTGATGTGGAGAAGAGAAGCTAAAGATAGGAAAAGATGGATTGAACTTGGAGAGACCTTCATCCTGCAGTGGATTGACAATGGTTGATGATGATGATGATGATGATAATAATTATTTACTAATTGCAGCTCAGATATCTATAGATATTGTAAAGACAAACGTGCTGAACAAATATTTATTGAAAAAGTTCGTTATATATCATTCTAGAAAACTTTGTTTTTAAATTATTTTTGCTATTAAACTCTACTTTTCTTTTAAATCCAATATGGAAGATGCAATTGTAATTAGTCAAAATTAATTAAAGGTGAGAAGCATAATCTTGTATAATATTCTAACATAACTTTAATTAAAAGTTTCTCTAAAATCAAAATTAGAAACTAAACTTAATTGATTTACTTTTGTTACAAACATTTTTATCACATTAATTTCAGTTGAATATTTATCTAACAATGGCATCTTCCATTACAATGGGTAAAAGTTTGTATAGAAATTCTTTTGGAGATTAGGTTAAAGAAAATGATTAGCAATGACCAATCAGGAAAGGATTCCAAAAATGCCAAGGCATGGGATAATTATGAATTAATTAGACAGAGAAAGAACTAGGACAGTCAATGAGAGCAGTTGCCAAGAAAATTTGCGTTTGTTAATTTCAATGTGTAATGAGTAAATCTATTTTGCCTTTCTCGCCATTCGAGATGGCCTTCCCTGAAATCTGTGCCCATGGATCCCGATACTCATAGACTATAATTATATGCCTATTTGTTAAATAATAAACTTACCACCTGCCTAAATAACTAAGCTTGACAAACTAAATCTAGTCTCTGAGGGAATCAGAAAATCATCAAAAGAAACGCCACATTTGTACATAGGTAATACTTTCAAATGCTTCTAGACTCTTAAAGTTACCATGAATAATTTTAACTCTCACCTATCTATTTCTTTCAACATTTTGTAAAGCCTTTCATTTGTAAAATTTAGTATTAGTTATGAATCAATTTGTAAATTTTTACCTTTTAGTTAATTGTGCTTTGTTCTCTCTGTATAACTTTGCAGTAATCTCTCCCTTATTAAACCTCTCCTGAATAATTATTATTTCTTAATTTCACATCTATGTGGCAATGTTTTATTTTCATTATTATATTTTATATTTTCATATATTAAATTATATGTCGATAATTTCCCCCAAAATCACAAATGCTTACGCTATTTTTTTATATAAAAGAAAAACCTTCCTTACCTTTCAGATGGTGATTAATCTAATATTTTTAAAAACAAATTTGTTATTCTTAGTATAGCGGGTGCCTGCCAGTCTGTGGAAATAAAATCAGAATTTGATAATTATTGTCCAGTGTTATTTTCAAAAAACTAAGTAAAAATCTATTTTCTTAGAAATGTGTTTTTTTTTGTTAATTAAATAATAGCGCTAACTTCTAAAAACTGCAAATAGATTTATATGAATTAAATTAATATTACTTTGTCGAAATCACTAACCACCTCCGACTTTATACTTATTGAATAATATGAAAAGTATTTATTTAGTAAAGCATTCAAAACCAAAGATTTATACTAGTTATACGTTGTGGAAAGTTTATGTGTAGTTTAAAGTAATACATAAAGGGGGGGATCCTTTAGTTCTATGAGCTATATTATATTAGCATTAAATGTAATTCTTCCATATCCACATAGTAATCAAATCATACTGGTACGCTAGGTTTTTATTAATAAAGATAGGCGATAATTCTTTCTTAGTTAAGTATATATATTTATATTAATGCAAGCATTATGTGTATACTGGCCTTTAGTTTTATACATATTTGTGCTTCATTCATTTTTACTTCCAATACCAAGGACAACGTTTGGCAAACCCCTTTGAATTTCTTCAGCGCAAGATACTATTGCATAGCGTCCACTCTGGCAAAAGTCTAGCCTATGGCAATTCAAGAAAGTGCATTCTTTGTTGTTTATGACCTGACCCTGCCAATGTTTGCAGAGAGCTGCCTTCTTTAACTGTGAATTGAAGCACCTTCTTGGATCTTAGAATAGATCTCTCCATTGCCATCATACACATACTGTTCTCCCATATTTTATTCTCGTTAAAAGCATATTAATTCTCCTAAACCGTACTGTTATGATTATGCTAAATGGATTGCCATGTTTTTTTTATATTTCATTCACACTTTCAGATACAATATTTCTGTCATAATTATTATTTCTTAAATTAGCTCCCCACACACGTTCTTATATCGCAAATGAAAATATTAATTAAATATAATTACCATTGTCATCAAACTCAATAAACTTAAGTATTGGTATGAGTGCTGTTGTTTATTAATGGTGGATTCAAAGAACTTTAAGTAACTGTAGTCTAGTGCTATTATTAAAAATCTTAGGTATCCCATTCAATCGATAAGTTGTTGACATATAAATAGCCGCATTAGAATAAAGCCATAAATTATTTGTTATTGCTGATTAAATACGTTCATTTTATAGAATTGTAAGAGAGGTTAATGTCATCCAAGGGAGATAAACACCCATTTTATTTACATTTTAACACCAATAACGTTTGCAATCATATATATATTCCAAGTTAATTTAATAAATTTTATATATATTTCTAAATATTTAAGTCATTGTTTCATTTATTGAATAGAAATAATTTTGATGTAATATAAAAAGGTTTCACTTACTAGATGATCGAAAATCACTAATCATAATATTCTAGACATGAATAAAGTTCAAATAAGAGTCTTTTTGTGTCACAACTTTGTGATGCCAGTGGGGATAAATAAATTAGATCAGTATCATTGGAATTGTTGCTCATAAGTTGGTAGATCTGTAAAATAGGCAAATAGGGCAGAGTTCATGAATGTTCCTGACTTATGTATCTTGTGCATGATTGGACTCGAGATACTTTTGCCTAGATGCTAGATCTTGTTATATGAACAGACGAAACTGACTGGTACAATATATATATATATGTGTGTGTGTAAAATTATAGTATTACTTCTGAGAGCTTCCATGTAGTAAAAATATGATAGCTAAAATAGCTGATGTTTAAGTACAATAGCAAGTACTTTCCTCAGAGCTTCTTTCTCAAATCATAATGTTTGGAGTGAGATTTAAAAATCATTATTTTTTCCTTTATTTTCTCCTCATTATCAAATTGTATTGGTTGATAAGTTTTAAAAAATGTTTTATTCTTCAATAGATTTTTCCAAATATTGCTAATTTTCTTCAATTGACACTTTTTATTTATGTTCTCAAATCTTTTAAAAAATCTCTATAGCTTACATTAGTGGTCACTCGCCATATTGTTCCATTTTTCCAGAAAAGTGTGTTTTATTAAAATTGATGTCATAGTTAAGTAATTTAATGTGTGAATAAATGACTGATAAATTTGCTTTTTTCTTAACTGGTAAAATGTGTTGATCTATTTTTATGTTTATTCTATGATTGGTCTGTCCAATATGTGAATGTAAATAAACTTCACACAGAATTTCATATACAAAATGGAGTTTGTTTACATTCATACATTGGACAGATCAATCATAGAATAAAAATTAAATAGGAAGAACACATTTTGGCAGTTAGATAAAAATGTATTGCATCAACCATTTATTCACATATTAAATTAACTACTATGATATCAATTTTAATAAACTTATTCTGGCAAAAGTTAAACTGTATGACTGGAGACTCTAAGGGAAACCATAGAGATTTATAAAGGCCTAAAAGCATAAATAAAAGTGTGAAGAAAATGAACTATATTTAAAATGCTAGTTAAGGATAAAAAAAATTTCAAAACTTTTCCACCAATACAATTTGAGAATGAGAGAAAATAATAAATGAATCTCACCACACACATTCTTATGATTTGAAAAAGAATAAACTCTGCAAAAAGTTATTTTTATTTTGCTGAAACGCTCCAAAAATAATGCTATAAATTCATCTTTCGTCCATGAGTATATATATATATATTAACAGATAAATAAAGAAAAGATGTGCAAATAATATTAATTTTAAAAAGCTAAACATGATATACTCCAGTGGTTCTGCATTTGTAACTGAATAAAATTAAATGTGAAATGAATTTACTATGTTAGCTGATATACTATTTATGAGTAAAGTTGGATGATGCTAACATATGAATAAAACCATATACATATCATGTTTATAATTGGGTATATATTTGTAACTCATTAAATATAACACCATAGCCCATTTGCAACCATCACAAACATTAATTCTGTCATGCTAATAATGAGATAAATAAATTATACCATTTATTCAACACATAAAATAACAAAATGAAAATTAATCACTTTCATCATTTTATATTTAACTTATTTTGATATTGGGAAGTCATTTGAATCACTAAAATATATTAGCCATTGTCATCAGATAAATAAATATTAGTCCTAGCAACTGAATAAAATTACTGTGAAATCCATGGAGTGCATTATGCTTATATCCAATAATAGGTTCTTTCAACAAAGAATCCTTCCCATTCCTCTTTCATATATATATATAAGACCATTCGTGGCCACACGCACACACTGGCGTTATTTATAACAACTTATAAAAAAAATATCAAAGAAAGTTAATAAGTTGAAAAGGGACTTAATCACTTTTATTCAGCTTAGCTAATTATATGAGTTTTCCACGAGTGACACTAGATTGTTTTAAATCTAGATAAATTTTATCTGTCCATAATATACTGAGTTCAAACTCATTCGGTACATTCTTTATTACATATGACTTAGATGACTAACAAACAACAAAAATGACCTTCTTATATTTTATCCATGGCGATAAAATTATAAGATCCCAATATCACAAAATTTATATATCCAAGACTTTTATAGACATTACTAGCTCAGTTTAACGTGTATATTGATGAACAGATAGAAATACAAACATCGCAAAGACCATTACTTAAATGGATGGCCATGAAACTAGTTAACTAACTTAATTATTTAT
Organism: Epiperipatus broadwayi; assembly: GCA_028023455.1. Taxonomy (NCBI): domain Eukaryota; kingdom Metazoa; phylum Onychophora; class Udeonychophora; order Euonychophora; family Peripatidae; genus Epiperipatus; species Epiperipatus broadwayi. The sequence continues at coordinate 1,173,727 of JAQFVV010012651.1, read as the reverse complement.
CATAATATAATGATGATGATGATGGGTCCAGCCATAGCTTTATAATGAACTCACAACAACAAATTTATCTTTGTAAACTTATAGGCACTACTTAAAATTATTCTATGTTAAGCTGGCATTTAAACATAACACTCACCAGCATTTATACACGTTTTTGGTTATTTACTCAAAATACTTTTATAGTGAAAACTAGGATTCCATAATACCAGTGATGATGAATGATCATCACGAATATCACCATATGATATTTAGCCTTTCATAAACCCTTATTTACTAAACATACTAATTATTTTAAAAATTGGATTTAATGATTATTATTTATTTCTAATGATGGTGATTTAACTAGTGATATACACCATTGACGATGATGGTTAAAACCTCTTGGGCACAACATAATTTTATTCCTTTATTATTAACCTCTAATTATTAAAAACTTGGCTATATGTCAAGCATAAACCTTAAACATCCTTATATGTAAACAACATTCTGTGCTTGCTTAACATTTTGCAAGTAATATTTATCTAAGCTTAATATTTACTTAACATTTACGAGTGATGATGATCAATTAAAACGATAAAATTAAGAGAAGACAACATATGATAATACTAAAAATAATAACTCAGAAACCAATTAAGATATAATTATATTTAAGAATACTATTCTTTTTTTTAAAGCAAATTTGCTAACTATACAATTGACTTTTTTAAATATTTATAACTAAACAAAAATCTTAATACTATATGCATAATTCAATAATTATATATATATATTGTAACCGGACCGCCATACAACCGTTTTATTACATCAGTTGTAACAATTTTCTGATGAGCATGCTGCAGGAAGGAACTATCAATTGATATTCTTAATGCAGATGTTAATGCCCCCCTACAACAATATTTCCTGCTCATCAGAGGATGTAGTACATAGAGACTGGAAACGTCTAAATATTTCTATGTTTGGTTTCCCAAAGAGCACCATTAGAGTTCCATCTCACTACAACCTGACTGGCCTAGGTCAAGTTATGTCAGACGTAGCTCAGAGAACATGAGATTCTCATGAACCAGTGCTATAATTGGTGAGTGATGCGATAAATAAACAAAACTGAACAACTGGATAACCAATTTAATTTTAGTAACAAAAAAAAAATTATTAAATAACAATTAATTTGCAATTTCAACAATAGTTCATTAATTCCTCTATGAGAAGAAGCTTGGAAATATTCTAATTCAATAATAGTTCATTTTGAATTCATTTATGGGAAGAAGCTTGTGAATATTCTAATTCAACAATAGTTCATTTTGAATTCATTTATGGGAAGAAGCTTGTGAATATTCTAATTCAACAATAGTTCACAAATTCCTTTATGAGAAGAAGCTTGGAAATATTCTAATTCAATAATAGTTCATTTTGAATTTATTTATAGGAAGAAGCTTGTGAATATTTTAATTCAACAATAGTTCATTAATTCCTTTATGAGAAGAAGCTTGGAAACATCCTACTTCAACAATAGTTCATTTTTGTATTCCTTTATGAGAAGAAGCTTGGAAATATTCCAATTCAACAATAGTTTGTTTTTGTATTCCTTTATGAGAAGAAGCTTAGAAGCAGTCAAGCATTCATGGTTTATACAATAATTCATTTTGAAGCAATCAAGCATTTATGGTTTATACAATAACTCATTTGTTCATTTAAGAGAAGAACCTTAGAAGCAGTCAAGCATTTATGGTTTATACAATAATTCACTTTGAAGCAGTCAAGCACTTATGGTTTATACAATAATTCATTTTGAATTCATTTAAGGTAAGAACCTTAGAAGCAGTCAAGCATTTATGGTTTATACAGCATTTCATCATTTTATGAATTATTACTGATTGGTAGATATTTGAACTCAACAATTCTTGGTTTGTAGAGCATTTATCATTTGATAATTGAGGCATTTATAATTTAACCAAATATAGAAGTATGTTCTTACACATAAACTCTGTTACATTATAAGAAGCTTAGAAGCAGTCAAGTAATATGCAATTAAAGCATTTCTAATTCATATAGTAAATACGTTCAAATATTTTTATAAATAAATTTGCATGTAGCTATTTCATAACTTCACTTTATAACGTATGATAAAGACGTTTTAACATTTTATAAAACAAATTCTATGTAATTATTTCATAATGTCATTTTATAACGTATGATAAAGACGTTTTAATATTTTATAAAACACATTCTATGTAATTATTTCATAATGTCACTTTATAACGTATGATAAAGATGTTTTCATATTTTACAAAAAACAAATTCTATGTAATTATTTCATAACTTCATTTTATAACGTATGATAAACGTGTTCTAATATTTTACAAAACAAATTCTATGTAGTTATTTCATAACTTCATTTTATAACGTATGATAAAGATGTTTTAATATTTTATAAAACAAATTCTATGTAATTATTTCATAACTTCACTTTATAACGTAAGATAAAGATGTTTTAATATTCTTATAACATAATTACCTTCCAGTTTTACAATCCAGTTTATTCATAAAGAAGGCGGGTTATTTCATTTATGGAGAGTCATGGCATAGCGTGGAGAGAACGAAGCCGCTAAATTACCCCATTATTATCATAATTCCTCTAGCAAAGGTTTCTTTTTCCATTTTAACGTTCCGTTAAAATTATATTTTAACGTGTCAAAAGAATTAAGTAATACACTTTTTTTAAAACAAAAAATTTAATATGTTCTGCCTCTCTGTGTAAGATGAGAGAGAAAAAAAAGTTCTTTTCTTCCGACGTGTCTAATTTGAATACTGCCTCAGTTTAACTCAAGTATCTTTTTTCTTTCTTTTTAACAATTGGATAATTAATTTCTTTTTTTTTTATTGAGACAGATAAAAAAAAAAAGTAAAATAAGACGATATAACATTTTATTCAAACTCATCAATCTCAAAATTAAAAATATGATTTTTTTTTTAATAAATCAAAATTTATTGCGTTCCCAATTAGACTGAATCACGCTAGACGTATTTAAATGGGGGGGGGGTCTTTTGAATATTTATATGAGGAACAGAATATCTGTTTCAATATATATATATATTGTAACCAGGCATACCAACAACCCCATTTTTTGTTGGTTTATTTCCTGATAAGCATATTGCAAAAAAAACTATCAATAGCCATTCCCCAATGCAGATGTCACCCCACCTACAACAATATTTGCTGCTCATCAGAAGATGTAATGCTATACAAACTGAGAACATTCTAACAATTTATGTGTATCATTTCCAAATGACCCCATTAGAGTTTCAATCTCACTACAACCTTACTTACCCACATTGAGTTATTCTGGACATATCTCAGGTGACATGAGATTCTTGTGAACTAGTGCATAAATGAATGAATGATGTAAATAAAACTGATAAAAAGTATTATTTATTTTGAAACAATAATTTTATTTTATAATAATATTATGTATAAAGTTCTTAATGAAAAAAAGAAAAGTCTGCTGACAGTCTCTATACTGACTGTCTTCATGTCCGTGGACACATTAAGGATGTTTTTCTATTGTTCCTGAGTGGAAATTGTCATTCTTGATTTGAATTGTTCTCATCTGCATAAATACATATCTAGGTGTATAGAGGTAATTAATTTATCCAGGTATCATAGAATAGTTGTTCTAATCCAGAAATCTTGATAATCCAGATATCTACAAATACTCATTTTAATCCAGGTATCCAAAAATATTTATGCCCATCAAGGTATCTTGAAGTATTTGTTCTAATCCAGGTAGTGTAAAGTATTTGTTTTAATCCAGGTATCTTGAAGTGTTTGTTTTTTTATTTAACATATCAACCAAGTATGGGTTTGAACCACTTATCCATCATATAGGTGTGATTTTTGATGTCATTATTTGAAAGAGATTTATTATTACTTAACATATATAAGTGTGGGTTTGAACCACTTATTCATTATATCAGTGCAGTTTGAAGTGATTATTGGTCACATTTTATTATTATTTAATATATAGGTATGGGTTTGAATCACTTATTCATTATATCAATGTGGTTTGAAGTTATTGTTGGGAAGAGATTTATTATTACTTTATTTATTATATAGCTGTGGATTTGAATCACTTATTCACCATATCAATGTACTTTGAAATCATTATTTGGAAGAGATTTATTATTATTTAATATATTATAAAGGTGTTAGTTTGAACCACTTATTCATTATTTGGAAGTATTTTTTTATTATTTCTCAATTCACATATATAAACATTTTCTTAATTTGTGTATATGTGGATCCAGATGTAATTCATTCTATCAAAGCTTTTTGTAAAATAATAAATGTCTTTCAGAATAAATGTTTTTATTTTGTCTCATTTTATAATCAATCAATCCATAACATGAAATTTCATTAAATCATAAATTATTTTAATAAACCCATTTACAAAATATTTTTAATTTACCTATTATTCTAATGCATTCCATTTTTAATGATATTTTCTTTTTGTATTATTTACAATTTATCCATTTAAAAAGTAACATTTCATTGTTTTATAATTTAACTTAATAAATACAATTTATAAAATATTTTTAAGTATTGTAAAGGTGTATAAATTGTCTCACCTAAACCTTCATCTATTAGCAGTTCTCCATAAATTTTCTAATTAATAAAGGGAATTCAGAGAGCTTAACAAGTCGATGGACAGTTCACAGGCCTTGCTTTTATTTGACTTCCATGTTTAAACTGGTGACAGAGGGGAGAAAAAAAGTTATTTTCTACTTACACAGACATTTGATAATATAATACTTTAATCACTTGTTTTTTTCATTTTTTATTAGTTACAGCAGGCTTGAGTTACAGGTTACTTCTTTTATTACACATGGTGTTCCAAGCTTTGTTGGGCTGGTATTCATATAAACTGGATTTCCCTAGTCCACTAGTAACAGTCTTGATGCTTTCTAACAATATGTCTTTAAAAAAAATTTTAAGCAATCCCTACTTCCTTGTTTATCTCTTTTTGCTTTTCTTATTTATCAGTCTTTGGATTGACCTAGCACCAATTGGTGGTCATGACCTTCTCTAAAATCCGAGTGCTATTTCCTTTTCTTATTGGCCATCTACTTTTAGAAGGAACAAATTCTACTAACACTTACCTGATGTTTGTGAAAAACATCTTTTGATCTTTTATGCCCATAGCAATTTTTTTTATTAATTGTTAATTACAGCTCTTTTGATAATCTGTAAACATTAAACTTTAGCAAAATACTACATTTTAACAGCACTTTTAATATTTTAAAAATTAATTTTTAAATTGCTGTCATTTTTTTTATTTTAACTTCTATTTTCGAAAACTACATCAACTTTTTTAAATTTTATCTTGACAGTTTTAAATTGGGGGTGGTGAAAGAACTTCAAATTATATATGTGAAGCATTTCTATTTCATTATCCCCACTAAATTTTGGGATGAAATTGCCCTGATACACAATTTTGTTCCACACATTAAGTATTTCAAATTATTGTTGGATCTTACTTGGGGTGGGATATGGTGATTAATAGGTAAAATGAGATAGGAAAAGTGAATATGTAAACTGCAGCCTCCAATTTCAGGACAGGCAGATGGCAAAGCATTGACTACCAGCAGACAATGCCTATGACATCATAAGAAAACACATTATTTTTAAGCCCTATCTTCTGTACCTAAAGAGAGATCCAAATAAGAGTAGGAGCTAGAAAATATATTTGGTGCTGAACCAGCCTGGCTCATCTCTTGTGAATCTTATGGGCCTATTCATATTCATGAGACCCACCAATCACTTCTGGGACTACTCTAGTAGCTCAACATCCATGTCTGGATAGTGTCAAGCATATACTTTAAAGTATCATGAAGACAATGCATCCAAGCAGTCCTGCTCAATCAGTCACCCACCACAACAACATGAAAAATACAAATTTATGCATTACTTCCACTCTGCTCATACACCCCTTCTATCAACTACCTTAGCTTCATTGTTCTAAGGTGTAATTATATTCATGCTTGGGAGACTGAGGATCATGATCAGTTTTTTTGATGATAATTTTCCATGTTTTGATGTGATAGCCTTTTCTATTCTTTTGTCTTCAGTCATTTTTTGGGCCACATGTTATCATGGTGGCTTGCTTTTTTATCTAAACTTCTCCACAGCTCATCATCACTGTATGATCCTTTTTATGACATGGGTCTTAAACAAAATATGATTTCACTTGTTGAATTTCTTCTGTTTCTCATACATGGTGGTGCTTCATTTCTTTGTTGACAATACCATGGTGATGTTTTATAATTGTTGTAGTACTGTGGAGGCAATTTTCCTCTTATAATGAAAATCACCTACTCTTGGCTCATTGTCATTCCTATATAGAGCTCTATTTGGCAGTTTGGATATCCTTTCTACATTGGTTACTGGGGTACCACAGTTGTCATATGCTGTTAACAACTTGGCCACCTGCTCAATGGACTGTCAATTCATCCCAATTATCATTCTTTTGACACAAGTAGGGAAACTGGTGGATTAACCTGATGATTGGAGGTCTGATAATGAATCATTGTCAGGGCTTTTAACATGGCCACTTGTATTCTAAAAAAATAAGATTCAGCAGGGAGACAATTTTTCTAGAATATCTGATACTTGATTCCCTCTTGGCAGTCATCACTCCAGTAGCAGCTTATGAGTGCTCTTTAAAAATCATTAAATTTGGTCTGATTGGCTAAACAATGAGTCCCACCAGGCTTGAGCTGCACCCTAAAAATGGCTGCAAGTGATTGCCAGTTTTGACTCTTCAGGCATTGCATTAATATTGAAGTAGCAGACTAATGTTTTTATGTATTCAATAGGTGCTTCATGAGGGCCTCCTGACAATGCTCTTACCTTGAGGAATTGGTTCACAATTTCTGGCATATAATTGCCTACTGGCACTTCATGGTTAATTTGTCTACAATTTTCTTTTCAAATTACCTTTCAGATTATTGCTGTGCCTTTCTTTATTGGTAATGTGCAGCTGTTTTTTTATCTTCAGTTCTCTCACTTCGATGGTCAAATTATCCACCTGCTCCTGCATGGATTCCAATGGATTTGTAAATTAACCTCTTGCTCCATTAGTGATCCTTTAACTACATCCATGACCTTTTTTTAAATTTTCAATATTCTATTAATCTTTTCATTTTTGCTGTGGTTTGTTTTTCTGAATCCTTTGGTTAGCTTCTACTGTCAGTTTTTTGTCTTCTTCTTTTTGATCAGCCCATCTCCTATTTTCTTCTTCTCTTTGATCATGTCTTCTATTTTCTTTTTCTCTCAATCTTTGTTCCTCTCTTTTTCTGTTATTTTCTTTAATAATTTCCATTAGCTGGACAATATGAAAGTCTTCTCTGTTTTCTATAATCCTTCTACTTGTTGACTAACTTCTTTTGGATTAATATCTTCTTGTTTCTGTTCTTCACTAGGCAGACTTTTCATAGTTTTGTGTTCTTCATCATTTTTCTATTTGCTCTGGTTATTATCTTTTTAAACTATAATTTATTTCTTTGCTATATTTACTCCTTGGCAACTTTTTACTATTAACTTCTTTTATTTTATTTTATGTTTTTTTCTCTCTCTCCCCACACCATGGCTAAGCTTTGTCTTCTTTCTCATGCCTACTTTGTTCTTATTTGCTGTTTACTTTACTGAGCTTTCTTCTTTTTTTTTTCTGGCTCACTTTACATCTCCATACCATGTGCACTGTTTACATCTACAGAATTATAATTGCATCTGCCTTGTAGTCTTCTTGTTCAGCTGTTTTTTTCTTTTATGTCTGTAGGAAGACTGACTAGATTAAGCCTCACATTTAGGGTTATAAATGTAACCGGACATAGTTCTGTCATAGAATGTCATTATCAGGAAATAAAACTAACAAAGAGTGGAGTTGGTTGGTATGTCCAGTTACATTTCTAAACTTCCCCAGTCTCTATGGTACTACATCCTTCATGGGGCAAAAAATATTGTAGGTTGGGTGATGCTTGTATTGGGAAATTCAATCAATAGCTCTATTGTAGAATATCCTCATCAGGAAATAAACCTAACAAAGAGTGGAGTTGGTTGTATGTCCAATTACATTTCTAGACTTCCCCAGTCTCTATGGTACTACATCTTCCATGGGGCAGAAAATATTGTAGGTGGGGTAATGCTTGTATTGGAGAATTCAATCAATAGTTCTGTTGTGAAATATCCTCATCAGGAAATAAAACTAACAAAGAGTGGAGTTGGTTGGTATCGATTGGCATTCCCCAATACAAGCATCAATCCACCTACAATATTTTCTGCTTATTGGAGGATGTAGTACCATAGAGACTAGGGAAATCTAGAAATTTATGTGTTTGCTTTCTCAAATGGTGCAACTAGAGTTCCATCTCATTACAAACTAACTTACTTATCCATGTTGAGATATTCCAGACATAGCACAGGTGACATGAGATTTTTGTGAACCATTGCATAAATGGATGAATGATGCAAATGAAATTGATAAAAGGTATTATTTATTTTGAAACAATAATTTTATTTAATAATAATATTATGTAAAAAGTTCTTAAAGAAGAAAAACAGGGTTTCTGACAGTCTCTTTACTGGTTGGTTGTCTTCATATTTTGGCATGACATGGATGTTTTTCTGATTGTTCCTAATTGGGAATTGTGCTTCTTAGTTTGAAGCTCCATTATCTGCATTACTTCAAGATACTTGGATTAGAACAAATACTTATGTATCCAGGTATATAGAAGTAATTAATTTATCCAGGTATTTATTCTAATCTAGGTATCTTGAAGTATTTGTTATAATCTGTCTATCTTGAAATATTTATTTTAATTAAAAAATCTTGGAAGTATTCATTTTATTTAACATATCATATAAGTGTGGGTTTAAACCCATTATCCATCATATAGATGTGGTTTTGATGTCGCTATTTGGAAAAGATTTATTATTATTTAACATATATAAGTGTGGATTTGAACCACTTATTCATTAAATCAGTGCAGTTTGAAGTAATTATTGGACACATTTTATTATTATTTAATTTATCATATGTGTGTAGGTTTGAACCACTTATTTATTATATCAATGTTGTTTGAAGTGTATGAAGTCATTATTTGAAAGAAATTTATTATTACTTAGTATATTATATAGGTGGGGGTTTGAACACATTCATCATATCAATTTAACTAGTAGTCATTATTTGAAAGAGATTTATTATTACTTAATATATTATATAGGCATGAGTTTGAACAACTTATTCATTATTGGAAAGTATTGTTTTATTATTTCTTAATTTACATATATAAACATTTCCTTAATTTATGTGTGGTGTGCGTGTATCAAGATGTAATTCATTCTATCAATGCTTTTTTGTAAAATAATAAATTTCTTTCAGAATAAATATGTTTTCATTTTGCCTCATTTTATAATCAATCAACCTATAACATAAATTATTTTAATAAACGATTTTACAAAATATTTTTAATTCACCTATTACTCAAATGCATTCCTTTTTGAAATATATTTTGTTTTTGTATTCCTTACAATCAAGCAATGTAAAAAGTAACATTTCATTATTTTATAATTTATCTTAATAAATATAATTTATAAAATATCTTTAAGTATTATAAAGGTGTATAATTATATTGCCTCATCTGAAACATCATCTTTTGGTGGTTCTCCAGAAATTTTCCAATTAATAGGAGATGTCTGAAAGCTTAATGAATTGATCATCAATTCACAGACTTTCTTTTTATTTTACTTCCATGTTTGAACCTATGACAGAGGAGAAAGAGAGAAAAAACTATTTTTATTTACTTAGACATTTGGAAGATATAATACTTTAATCACTTGTTTCTTCATTCTTTTTATTGGTTACGAGTTCCTTTTTTTATTACTCACAGTGCTCTAAGCTGTGTTGGGCTGGTATTCATATAATCTGGATTTCACTAGTCCACAAGTAACATTCATGATGCTTTTAACAATACATCTGTTAACACTTTTTTAAGCAAGCTCTAATTCTCTCTCTTTATGATTTTCTTATTTATCTGTTTTTGGATCGATCTAGCACCAATTGGTGATCATGACCTTCTATAAGGCCTGTGTGTTTTTTCTTTCCTCATTAGCAATCTACTTTTAGCAGGAACAAAATCTACTAACTCATGTCTGAGGTTTTTGAAAAACCATCTCTTAATTGTTAATTAGAGCCTTCATTTTGATAATCTGTCAACCTTAAACTTGTGCAAAATACATTTTACAGTACTTTTAATATTTTAAAAAATAATTTTTAAATTGCTGACATCTATTTTTATGTATTAACTTTTATTTTTAAAAACTGCATCACCTTCTTTTTATTTTATCTCGATAGTTTTAAATTGGGGAGAGAAAGAAAATTCCAAATTATATATGTAAAATTTCTCTGCTTTATATATATATATTGTAATGGGCATGGGATGACGAAAGCTCCAACTTCCCTTTTACTTATTTACGTAATGGGGAATTCTTATGATTCAAAATCGTCTATCTTCCGCTACCTCAAGCAGAGAGAAATACGGAAATAGACGAGTCGATTTCCGTACCTGACCGAATCTGTAAGCTATACGGATATAGCCTCCAGACTATTTTTCCTGATCAGCTTTCTCCCGACTGCTGTAAGATTTTACAGTTACAGTGCTTGGCTAATTTATAAATTTTATAAGCTAAAACACTGCACCATCAACGTTTCACGTGTTAATTTAATAACTAAAAGAATGACAAAATGAATAATAGTTTTACCCCCTCCTAATATTAAACTACTTTTGTGGAGTGGCGAAGAACGTGACAAGACGGATTTAAATAAGCTAAGATATTTTTTAATAATAATAAATAATTTGATAATAAAAGATATAAGAAACATTAACATAAAAATTAAACATATTATATTATATAGCGCTATAAGGAAATAAATACTTGAAATTCTTATAAATAAATACTTGCAATAAATACTTGAAATTCTTATAAATGCTTTCACATTTATAAATCGTTAGTCTAACTGTCTATCAAAAGAAAGAATGTCATTATCATTCATAAAAAGGGATTTGGCCATTGTCTATGGAATTTATGTGCACATTTTGGCGATACATAAAATAATATTTAAGTTACCTAGGGTTTAGTCTCTGAGTTCATTCCGATGTGGTTGACCGTCACGTGGATTTTTTCCACTTCTTTAGGAGGGACGGTCGCAGATTATATTTGGCGGTGTGTAGCTTCTTGGTTAATAAGGCATGGAGGATGAGGCATCACAGGCAGGGCAACTACAGGAATCCACAGGCAGGCATTACTACAGCAATTATTACATTATTGCAGAACCATTGGTACAGAAGGTCCGGATCGACCAGCGATCATGATGGCCTTAACCAGCCATACTATGTGAGACACCGATAGTAGAGGTCATATTGGATAGCTATATCGGTTGATTCTTGGAGCCGCAATTTTTTCACCTTCTCGACTCGAAGTCTCAAGCTCTCTTCTCTGCTCTAATCTTCTAGCTCTCAACTTAACTTCCTTTTTAATTAAAACATTCCAATGGTCTTTTGTCCTTTTGATTCTTTGTTTCCACTTGTTGTTGACACCTTCCATGCTATGCCTTTGGCCATATGTAAACTTATTTTATATGATTTTATAGCACTATTTACATTTTACTTATTTCCTTATTTTCTTTAATTAATTACACAAATTTTAATACATGTTTTTTTTCTTATTTCTTATTTAAATTTTGACGATCATTTATTTTTTTATCTAATTCCTGCTTTAACTCTACTCCATAAAAACCGCATTTCGTTTATCGTCAAATGTGTACTTGGAAACCCAGATTCTTATCTTTTTGAACATATTAATTTTCTTGGTTTTCTTTCTTTGCTATCGAAGTTTTTCTTTTAAACTTTACTTTTCCCTAAATCATATTTTACTACATGTTTTATTTATGTTTCTTCACTGCTTTAATTTTCCTAGCGTATGCTTCTAGTATTATAATTTAATATTTTACTTTTATCAAAATTCGGACTTTGAATAGCAAAAGATAATGATCTTGTTAACTCTAGTTTCCTCTTTTTTTTCTTTGTTTTGTTAATTTTCAACATTTCTTGGTTTTGTTAATTTCCAAGCTCGTTTTTCTTTCTTCATTTATTTCTTTCCAACCCTGACATTTCTAATTTGTGGATGTTTTGTGGGTACATGTGTGACCGCTGTATGTGCGATCATCACATTACACCGTTCCCCCCTTTAAAATTTTTTTTGACAAAAAAAATTTTAATCTTATGCATCGAAAGCTAGGTGCTCCCAATTATCGTTCAAACTCTTTCTTTTTTTCATTGCTACTATGATGTAGAGATGAGGTTAATCTATAGAGAGGCAACCAGGTAAATTATCCCTTTCTTTGCTGAACCAAGCAGTATAGCCAAACCAATTTAATCCTGACATTGCCATGCATGCATTTCATTTCTGCCACTACTCGTATCTACAGGTTCGAATACACAGGATATCTCTGTGACCCGATTAAACCTGTTCATACATCACATTTCTGCAATAAGAAACCTCCAAGTGCCAACTCGAGGTGGGTTGGGAGACTGGCATCTTTTCATCCAGCTCATCCATGAGCCCAGTACATTTCTGAAAAGCTCTTAATTCATACAAGGGGTTCTTTCCCCAAAGATTGGTCTCTGGACCACTGACTCACGATATATGTGCTTAATATCTAACTGGAAATCTTAATCCACTGAGTCATTGTGAGAATGGGATCTCTGTCCCTTTGTTCTCTGTGTGATGAGTCTTGGTGCACCGCAGAACATACATGCATGAAAATGAAGAAGGCAAAACCAAATACTGCAACAGGATCAAGCTACAACTATCTAAGCCTACATCCCCTCAACCTCAATCTATGACCCCATCCTACCAATTAATTTATCCTTTATCATTTTATCCTAAAGTCCCTCGTACTGTTTGGCCATTTATTGGCTCGTCATTTCTTTATATCATTTGTTTCCGTATTCCCATCCGTTCTCCATGATTCGAGGTCCATTTCCATTTCCGAATTTGTCATCATCTAATCCCTTTTTTTTATTTGGGACTGCTCTTACGTTTTATCTGGTGGTTGTCTTCTTCTGTTGATGTCACCTCTTCCTCCTCTGGGATGTGGATGTTGCTCTCGAGGCTCATGACTCACTGTCCTGTCATATGGACACATATTCTGTCTCCTCTCTCCATCGTCCATTTCCTTGCCTCCTCGGGTTCCATTCCATAGAATATCCTCGGTTTTCTGGCCAACATCCTTCCCCAGGATCCCAGTCATTTCTTATTCTAGGTGCTTCTTTTATATTGGCATAAATGCTGCTATTGGCTGCACTCTTTACACATTCTTCCACTCTTGTGTTTAACCTGGCTACCACTTTTGCCACTTGACCTAAACTCTCCTGCACGCTCATCATCACTCTATGACTTTTACCTCTAACTACCTCCTTCTCCTCATCTAACGGTCTTATCTCCCTTTCTGGATGCCCTATATCCTTTTCCCAATCCAATTCTGCTAATTCTCTAACTTTATCCTCAACTGTTTCAGATGTCGCATATACACATGGCCCTATACTTCTTTGTTCCTCCATCCTAATCTCTGGGTGAAATCCAGTCCATGTATCATCAGACTTTGATTGCTGGATGATCTCATTGCTTATTTCTTCCTTGAATTCATCCATTCTTTTCTGGCTATCGATTTCGACCTTGACCATCCATTCTGCTATCCTTCTCTCCTGTCTGTCCATGTATTCTTCCATGAATTGCTGTTGCTCAACCCTCATCTGCCTCAGCATATCCATGATATCACTCTTGCTTATTTTACCCGGTACCTTCATCTCTTTATCTTCATTCCCTTCTCTCACTTCCTTTTCTTGAAAGTCCATTTTAGCTTGGGATCTCGTATGCGTAAATATAATTTTATTTAACCCTTAATCTATGTTTTTTTTAATATTGTTTTACTAACTCTTCTGGCTATATTTATATAAAGAAATTTTTTCTATTGACTCTCTGCTTTTCTTTTACTTTGATTAACGATTTAATATTTGTGATTTATCAATTAGCATTTAGATCGCTAGCCAACCCAAACATCTGTACTCCGGTTCCTCTTCTTGTCCGCCTGCCCTAGACTTGCCCAACTGCATGTCCACCTTGATGATTGTCCTTGATTTTCTTTACTCATATACCTCTAACTCACTATAATTAATTAAATGATGCCCGTTTATATTCTTTAAACTTTAAATCACTACTATACTTATTTCTATCTGTCACCAATATATCTAACTAAATTCATTTTGACTGTGTTTCCAGACGCATGCCCTTATGACATATATTTCTAATATTTCATTATAAACTTCAATCATTTTACAGTCGTTTTAAAACAAAGTCATACACATATATTTTCTTCACTGGGATAATCTCTTTCATTACACATAAAACGTTTTGTAAATTATATTCCTTTCACTATCTTAAAATCATACATATATTTTTCTTCAACTTAACATATACTCGAACATTTTTCATTAATCATTATAAATATTTTATTTCGGCTTGACTGAGACACGATATTTTAGAATCATACACATATGCTTTAAATCTTACTAAACTATTTTATTTCTTTGACTTAACTACTTTATATTTTTTCGGTACACAAACAACCCGATAATCTATATTTTTGATCGCTGTAATTATAGCTAAATACGCTTCATTGTTTTCTGATAAGACCATACACATTTATTTTCTAACTTTAACTTACTGGAGTATACAACTATTGAATCACATATATATTTCTTCACCATCACTTAGTTCCATGACTATTATTTCTTTTATTACTTAGCATTAAAATTTCATACAACTTTGTGTTATTCTTTTTTTTTCTTTCAAAACGATTTATATTATATGGCGGTAATCATTTGACATTATGATTTCTTTGTTCGTTATACTTGTTTAATTATTGTCTGAGATTATCCTTCACTATTCATTTCAATAACTTTCATAATACTAAAAAAAAATTTCTCCCCTCGCTACTCTTTGTACACATTTGACGTGAAACGCTCGTATGGAGTATCATAAAAAAAAACTTATGCCCTTCGTCTTCGCCACTTTAACTTGAAAAACTAAATTTATATGTTTGAATCCACATATATTAAACAATTTTTATTCCAGAAAATATTTATTATATTATAAAATTATTTAACACGTGATTATTAATTGGGCAGAAGTTTCAGATCCCAGACTAGGCCCCCAAAATATGTAATGGGCACGAGACGATCGAAAGCTCCAACTTCCCTTTTACTTATTTACATAATGGGGAATTCTTATGATTCAAAATCGTCCATCTTCCACTACCTCAAGCAGAGAGAAATACGGAAATAGACGAGTCGATTTCTGTACCTGACTGAATCTGTAAGCTATATGGATATAGCCTCCAGACTATTTTTCCCGATCAGCTTTCTCCCGACTGCTGAAAGATTTTACAGTTATAGCGCTTGGCTAATTTATAAATTTTATGGGCTAAAACACTGCACCATCAACGTTTCACGTGTTAATTTAATAACTAAAAGAATGACAAAATGAATAATAGTTTTACCCCCTCCTAATATTAAACTACTTTTGTGGAGTGGCGAAGAATGAGACAAGATGGATTTAAATAAGCTAAGATATTTTTTAATAATAATAAATAATTTGATAATAAAAGATATAAGAAAATTAACATAAAAACTAAACATATTATATTATATAGTGCTATAAGGAAATAAATACTTGAAATTCTTATAAATGCTTTCACATTTATAAATCGTTAGTCTGTCTATCAAAAGAAAGAATGTCATTATCATTCATAAAAAGGCATTTGGCCATTGTCTATGGAATTTATGTGCACATTTTGGCGATACATAAAATAATATTTAAGTTACCTAGGGTTTAGTCTCTGAGTTCATTCCGATGTGGTCGACTGTCACGTGGATTTTTTCCACTTTTTTAGGAGGGACGGTTGCAGATTATATTTGGCGGTGTGTAGCTTCTTGGTTAATAAGGCATGGAGGATGAGGCATCACAGGCAGGGCAACTACAGGAATCCACAGGCAGGCGTTACTACAGCAGTTGTTACATTATTGCAGAACCATTGGTACAGAAGATCCGGATCGACCAGCGATCATGATGGCCTTAGCCAGCCATACTATGTGAGACACCGATAGTAGAGGTCATATTGGATAGCTATATCGGTTGATTCTTGGAGCCGCAATTTTTTCACCTTCTCGACTCGAAGTCTCAAGCTCTCTTCTCTGCTCTAATCTCCTAGCTCTCAACTTAACTTCCTTTTTAATTAAAACATTCCAATGGTCTTTTGTCCTTTAGATTCTTTGTTTCCACTTGTTGTTGACATCTTCCATGCTATGCCTTCGGCCATATGTAAACTTATTTTATATGATTTTATAGCACTATTTACATTTTACTTATTTCCTTATTTTCTTTAATTAATTACACAAATTTTAATACATGTTTTTTTTCTTATTTAAATTTTGACGATCATTTATTTTTTTATCTAATTCCTGCTTTAACTCTACTCCATAAAAACCGCATTTCGTTTATCGTCAAATGTGTACTTTGAAACCCAGATTCTTATCTTTTTGAACATATTAATTTTCTAGGTTTTCTTTCTTTGCTATCGAAGTTTTTCTTTTAAACTTTACTTTTCCCTAAATCATATTTTACTACATGTTTTATTTATGTTTCTTCACTGCTTTAATTTTCCTAGCGTATGCTTGTAGTATTATAATTTAATATTTTACTTTTATCAAAATTCGGACTTTGAATAGCAAAAGATAAAACGATCTTGTTAACTCTCATTCCCTCTCTTTTTTCTTTGTTTTGTTAATTTTCAACATTTCTTGGTTTTGTTAATTTCTAAGCTCGTTTTTCTTTCTTTCTTTATTTATTTCTTTCCAATTCTGACATTTCTAATTTGTGGATGTTTTGTGGGTACATGTGTAACCGCAGTATGTGGGATCATCACAATATATATATATATATATTGTAACGTTATTAAAATATGTTATTTGTAATGTTATGGAAATATTTATATAGTTAGATAGATAGTTGATGCAACATTTGTAACTAAATAGATTATTACACACATAGAGATATAGAAAACTATTAATTATTAGATCTATGCTTATCTAATCTGTACCATTTGTAACAGTAAGCAAATATATTAATGTAATGATGATAAAGGCTGAGTGACAATATAAATTCCCCTTTTTCCATATAAAATAACCAAATGAAAATTAAAACTGTCCTCATTAAAGATTTAAAAATACTTAGATATTGGGGAAGTCATTTGAACAATAAAACATACTGGCCATTGTCATCGAATAAAATAATATTAAATATAGCAACTGCATAAAATTACCCACTGTAAGATTCCTGGAGTGCATTATGCTTATCTGCAATACTAGGTTCTTTTAACAAAGAATTCTTCCTATTCTTCTTTCCAGAGATATAATACCATTCATGGTCATATGCACACACGGGTGCTATTCATGACAACTTATAAAAATATATTATCTAAAGTTAATATTATGGAGTTGGAAAGAGATTATATCACTCTTTATTCAGTTTAGCTGAGTATATGTGTTTTCCCATGAGCACCACTAGATTGTTTTAAATCTAGATAAATATCTGTGTAGAGTCTACTGAGTTCAAACTCATTCGGTACATTTTTATTACACATGACTTGGATGACTAATGAATAAAATGACATTCTTACATTTTATCTATACTGATAAAATTATAAAATCCCAATATTACCAAAATTTATATTATAGATCAAAGACTCTTATAGATATAACTAGCTCCTTTACGTATATTGATGAACAGACAAGTATAATCCTATTAATGGCTTCCAAACAAGCATGTGAAGACCATTATTGATATTGATGGCCATTTAACTGGATTATTTATCACAATAGAAAGGTAATAATGATGATGATGATATCATAATAATAATGATAATAATAGTGATATCATAATAATAGTGATAATAATAGTGATGATAATACCAGCCATAGCTTATTAATAAACTCACAACAGTAAAGTTATCTTTATAAACTCATAAGCATTTATTAAAAATTATCATATTTCAAACTGGGATTCAAATATCACATTCACTAGCATTTATATAAGTTTATAGTTATTTACTAAAATATTTTTATCGTTAAAACTAGGATTTAATAATACTAGTGATGATGATTGATCATCAAGAATCTCTTTATGCATGATATACAACTTTCCATAAACTCCTAATTACTAAAATATATTCATGATGTTAAACATTAGATTTAATGATTATAATTAATTAATGATGATGATGGCGATCATAACTCTTGTATAGTATTACTTAAAACATGTTAATCAATAACACGATATCCATCTTTGATTAGGATGATCAAAGCTCATGGACACAACATAATTTTAGCTTTCTATTGTTGAATTATAATTATCAAAATTTGGTTATTATTAAGCTTAACCCTTAAATACCTAAAGATAAATCAACATTCTCGTTTACTTAATATTTTGCGAGCGCTTAATATTTGCAAGTGATTGCTCAATATTTTACGAATGATGATTCTTTCCTTTTTTTATATATCTGCGAGCGATGATGATGAATTAAAATGATAGAATTAAGATAAGAAAACACAACAATATTTTTAATAAGAACTAGGAAACCAATTAAGATATATAATTATATTTTATTAATACTATTACTCTTTCTTTCTTTAAAATCAAATTTACTAATTAGATAAATGGTTTATTATTCATTAATTCAATATAGAACCAATACAAAATTTTATATAAGCACAACTAAATAAATTTAATATATAAGTTTGTCACTTTGGATATTTAAAATAAGTTGACTTAAAATGACATTTAAAAAAATATATATTTCATAGAATGCTTACTCAAGATTTTCCTAACTTATTATATCATAAAATAAATTTCAAATGTAACCTGTGTTTTACTTCACTTCCATTCATATGTAAGCCTAGCTTTATAATTTCTCATATTTAAACCGATTATGTTTAACCTATTCTTTTTATGTGTATGTTTAATCAGTTACACATGCACACATTCGGTAATGTTAACATATATATTTAAAATGTATACCCCTATATTAGAGATTAACACATAAAAAAATATTTTTGCAACCTCTTAGAAAAATAAAATAAAATACATGGTATCAATTTTAATATGCAACAAGATAAAGTAAAAAAAAAAAATTATAAATGCATATATTTATAGGTTGCTCATTATCATATCAACTGAAGAACAAATAAAAAAAAACATTTCAATATTACAATATATAATATAAAAAAATAATAATAATAAAATAATGAAAATTTAAGTTTAAAGATTTAAACTGTGTTTGTGTGTTATGTGGTGTGATGTTGAAAATAACTATCGATAAACAAGTCTTTAATGTTTCTGTATCAAAAGAAAAAAAATGCTTTGACCAATAAATTAGGGTTTACTTTTAATAAGTAAGAATAAAAATCTGTTAAAGAAAGTTCCAAGTTCGGTGCTGATTTAGTATGCGCTCACGGCCGCCATTTTGAATTACAAGAACCACCCAAACCATGCTGAAACATCCAACCGATAAATGACATTGCTCAAAATGGCCATTTTCGTAGGAAAAAAAAAAATCGGACTAAAATGGTAAAACATAAAAATCTTAATTTTCATCTAAAAAAATCACGTGATTAAAATATTAAAACACAAAAATCACAATTTTCATAAAAAAATCACGTGATTAAAATATTAAAACACAAAAATAGCAATTTTAATTAAAAAAAAATCACGTGATTAAAATATTAAAACACAAAATCGTATATGCCAAAAGATTATAACTTATAAAATCTGAATGCTAAAAAATAATGATGAAAAGATTTTAAGCAATAATTATATTTTCATTCACTTATAGAAATGGAATCACGAGACCAAAAAGCGGTAAAGATCTTGAATACACGTTATCTACATCAATCTTTTTAAAAAAATCATAAATGCTATAAATCCAAGCATTGATAGCAAATCTCAAAAAATTAAAAACGCTATAAATCTAAGCATTGTAATAGCAAATCTCAAAAAATTAAAAAATCAAAAACACTATAAATCCAAGCATTGTAATAGCAAATCTCAAAAAATTAAAAACGCTATAAATCTAAGCATTGTAATAGCAAATCTCAAAAAATTAAAAACGCTATAAACCTAAGCATTGTAATAGCAAATCTCAAACAATTAAAAATGCTATAAATCTAAGCATTGTAATAGCAAATCTAAAAAATTAAAAACGCTATAAACCTAAGCATTGTAATAGCAAATCTCAAACAATCAAAAATGCTATAAATCTAAGCATTGTAATAGCAAATCTCAAAAAATTAAAAATGCTATAAATCTAAGCATTGTAATAGCAAATCTCAAAAAATTAAAAACGCTATAAACCTAAGCATTGTAATAGCAAATCTCAAACAATTAAAAATGCTATAAATCTAAGCATTGTAATAGCAAATCTCAAAAAATTAAAAAATCAAAAACACTATAAATCCAAGCATTGTAATAGCAAATCTCAAAAAATCAAAAATGCTATAAATCCAAGCACTGATAGCAAATCTCAAAAAATTAAAAACGCTATAAATCTAAGCATTGTAATAGCAAATCTCAAAAAATCAAAAATGCTATAAATCCAAGCATTGATAGCAAATCTCAAAAAATTAAAAACACTATAAATCTAAGCATTCCAAGCATTGATAGCAAATCTCAAAAAATTAAAAACGCTATAAATCTAAGCATTGTAATACTAAATCTCAAAAAATCAAAAACACTATAAATCCAAGCATTGTAATAGTAAATCTCAAAAAATTAACGTATCTTACGGCATTTAAAAATAAATCATAAATGCTATTTGCAAAAAGAAAGCTTATTCCTGTCTTCAACAGTATATACTAAATCAGTATTTTAAAAAACAATATTTAAAAACTATAATGCTATAAATCAGACATTGTAACGTAACATTAAACAGCCTAAAATGCTACAATGGAAAAAAGTGCGGGAAAAGAAAAAAAAGAAAAAGAAGCTAATATTGAAAATTAAAAAAAATTACACAATCCTTTAAAATAAATCAAAAACGGTAATTTATAGAGTGATAATCAAACATTGTAATTGTAAATCTCAAAAAAATTAACTTATGTTAAGGCATTTTTTTAAAAAAAATCGTAAATGATATTTACAAAAACCCTTTAAAATATAGCGATCACTAGAAAAATAATAAATGTTATTTTAAAAAGCTCAGTCCGGTCTAGCAACGCTATATACTAAATCAGTATTATAATTTTAAAAAATTATATTGGTAAATGTGAAATGGCGGGAACACCCATCACTTTCAACACTATCAACAAATAAAAAACCTAATTAACTTATTTTTAAAAATATAATATTTTACATTTGGCTTTGGGATTATCCCTCTAACTAAGAGTTATAATAATGAATCACAAATCTGAATAATAGACAGTTAGCATTTATTTAAGTAATTTTTTACCAATATTTTAAGAATTTTAAAAAAATTACCAACATTCTCAATCAGATGGATGGTCGTCGCTCAGGCTAAATTTGGTTCTTCCTAGATCTCTTCATTATGCAACAGCACAAGCCATCAACAAATTATACTTTTAAGATTTAGGTTTATTACTGTAAAGAAGATGCCAGTAAAATTAATTTATTCAGGAAATATCGCAGCTTGATATGGTCTCTTTCAAATTTATTTTTAAAACTGTGTATTTGGGTCTCACACAAATAAGAGCTGGTATGTATGACGTAAGATAATTTCCAAGAATTAGAGTTTGGGATGGGCCTTTCTCTTACTAAGATAAAAGTGTTAAGTTAAACTTTCAAATTTAAAAAAAAGCAACTGTAAACCAGCAAATAGACTTTTATGCCTCAAGCCTAACTAGTCATCAAATGCAAAAGAGGGGTAAAAATTTATAATAAATTAATGATTTAAAAATATAATCGCACTGTAACATATTATACGTCACAACTTGTACTCATATATATATATGTGTGTATGCCGATACATGTATTACTTTTAAGATTTTAGTTTTAACACTTTAAAGACACAAGTAAAATTATTTGGTAATTTATTATAAAAAATATAAAAATAAATTAATGATTTAAAAATATAATCGCACTGTAACATATTACAAGTCACAACTTGTACTCATATATATTTATTCCGAAAATATTGCAAAAACAAAAAAGAGACCTTTTCATTCATTAATATTAAAAAAAAAAAAAGAAATATAAAGGGTGTGTGTTCATGTGATCATATGATTTGAAAATGGGTATATGAATGACTAATAAAATATATTCTTTATATTCACTTATTGTTGCTAATTCTGTCTATCATTCCGTTTCACCTTTTAAGTATCATAGTAGGCCTGTTTGTCAAATTCAAACCCATCCCAGGCCACGTGTATAATCCTATAATAATGAATTTTGATGTATAATAATGTATGTTTACGTGTATATGCACATCTAATATATAAATAAATATATTTATATATTAGATGTGTGCACATACACATACGTTATTATACATCAAAATACATTATTATAAGATTACATACGTAATGATGTTAGGCTTGAAGCATAAAAGTCCATTAGCTGGTTTACAGTTGTTGTTTTTTTAAATTTGAAAGTTTAACTTAACACTTTTATCTTAGTAAGACAAAGGCCCATCCTAAACTCTAATTCTTGGAAATTATCTTACGTCATACATACCTGCTGTTATTTGTGTGAGACTTAAATACACAGTTTTAAAAATAAATTTGAAAGAGACCATATCAAGCTGCGATATTTCCTGAATAAATTAATTTTACTGGCATCTTCTTTACAGTAATAAACCTAAATCTTAAAAGTATAATTTGTTGATGGCTTGTGCTGTTGCAGTAATGAAGAGATCTAGGAAGAACCAAATTTATCCATCCGATTGAGAATGTTGGTAATTTTTTTAAAATTCTTAAAATATTGGTAAAAAATTACTTAAATAAATGCTAACTGTCTATTATTCAGATTTGTGATTCATTATTATAACTCTTAGTTAGAGGGATAATCCCAAAGCCAAATGTAAAATATATTTTTAAAAATAAGTTAATTAGGTTTTTTATTTGTTGATAGTGTTGAAAGTGATGGGTGTTCCCGCCATTTCACATTTACCAATATAATTTTTTAAAATTATAATACTGATTTAGTATATAGCATTGCTAGACCGGACTGAGCTTTTTAAAATAGCATTTATTATTTTTCTAGTGATCGCTATATTTTAAAGGGTTTTTGTAAATATCATTTACGATTTTTTTTTTAAAAATGCCTTAACATAAGTTAATTTTTTGAGATTTACAATTACAATGTTTGATTATCACTCTATAAATTACCGTTTTTGATTTATTTTAAAGGATTGTGTAATTTTTTTTAATTTTCAATATTAGCTTCTTTTGCTTTTTTTTTTTTTCCGCACTTTTTTCCATTGTAGCATTTTAGGCTGTTTAATGTTACGTTACAATGTCTGATTTATAGCATTATAGTTTTTAAATATTGTTTTTTAAAATACTGATTTAGTATATACTGTTGAAGACAGGAATAAGCTTTCTTTTTGCAAATAGCATTTATGATTTATTTTTAAATGCCGTAAGATACGTTAATTTTTTGAGATTTACTATTAAATGCTTGATTTATAGTGTTTTTAATTTTTGAGATTTGTATCAATCTTAATGCTTAGATTTATAGTGTTTTTAATTTTTGAGATTTGCTATCAATGTTAATGCTTAATTTATAGCGTTTTTAATTTTTTGAGATTTGTATTATGTTGATTTATAGTTTTATTTTTAATTTTTTGAGATTTGCTATTACAATGCTTAGATTTATAGCATTTTTAATTTTTTGAGATTTGCTATTACAATGCTTAGGTTTATAGCGTTTTTAATTTTTGAGATTTGCTATTAAA
Organism: Epiperipatus broadwayi; assembly: GCA_028023455.1. Taxonomy (NCBI): domain Eukaryota; kingdom Metazoa; phylum Onychophora; class Udeonychophora; order Euonychophora; family Peripatidae; genus Epiperipatus; species Epiperipatus broadwayi. Next base: position 1,149,593 of record JAQFVV010012651.1, on the reverse strand, counting down.
TGCTTAGATTTGCTTTTTAATTTTTGAGATTTGCTATTACAATGCTTAGATTTATAGGTTTTTAATTTTTTGAGATTTGCTATTACAATGCTTGGATTTATAGTGTTTTTGATTTTTTAATTTTTTGAGATTTGCTATTACAATGCTTAGATTTATAGCGTTTTTAATTTTTTGAGATTTGCTATTACAATGCTTGGATTTATAGCGTTTTTAATTTTTTGAGATTTGCTATTACAATGCTTAGATTTATAGCGTTTTTAATTTTTTGAGATTTGCTATCAATGCTTGGATTTATAGCATTTTTGATTTTTTGAGATTTGCTATTACAATGCTTAGATTTATAGCGTTTTTAATTTTTTGAGATTTGCTATCAATGCTTGGATTTATAGCATTTATGATTTTTTTTAAAAAGATTGATGTAGATAACGTGTATTCAAGATCTTTACCGCCTTTTTGGTCTCGTGATTCCATTTCTATAAGTGAATGAAAATATAATTATTGCTTAAAATCTTTTCATCATTATTTTTTACCATTTTTAGCATTCAGATTTTATAAGTTATAATCTTTTGGCATATACGATTTTGTGTTTTAATATTTTAATCACGTGATTTTTTTTTTTTATTAAAATTGCTATTTTTGTGTTTTAATATTTTAATCACGTGATTTTTTTATGAAAATTGTGATTTTTGTGTTTTAATATTTTAATCACGTGATTTTTTTAATGAAAATTAAGATTTTTATGTTTTACCATTTTAGTCACGTGATTGACTAATATGAAAATTCCGATTTTTGTTTTTTTTTTCCTACGAAAATGGCCATTTTGAGCGATGTCATTTATCGGTTGGATGTTTCAGCATGGTTTGGGTGGTTCTTGTAATTCAAAATGGCGGCCGTGAGCGCATACTAAATCGACACCGAAAGTTCATAGTTACCAGTTACTTTCACTTCTTATAAATGTCCTGGGTTTGAATTTTAGACTGCTTATCTTTGCTCCATTTAAAAGAAAGTTCCTGTAGATACTTTTAAGATAATGCTGAATTTGTTGATTGGTTTCCTTCTAACATTTTAAAAAGAGTTATTATAAATACTTTTTAATAAGTATGAACTGGTGGATTTGCTTGTCTCTCCCATTTTTAAAAAAAAAATCACTGTAGACACTTTAGATGACTGTGGTAAACTTTAACAAAAATTTGATTCATGGCTTCAAACTTGGCTGTATATGGTTTTTTAAACATTTTCTTTTCCTCCTCCTTCCCATTCTCCATTCATCCAAAGGTAATGAGCCTTTAATAGACCAGGAGCTAGAAACGAAGCATTTCATATAGCTTGTGTGGTTGGCTTCAAACTCTATCATTGTGTTGATCATTATGTGATTGGTATATGAATCCACAGATAGATTAGTGACTTCAACTCATTCTGTATTAATCAATCAGGAAGCAGAAAAAATGGTTTAGCAACGCAGGATCATGATATTATGCATATCAAAATATACTAATATCATTTTTATATAATTATTAATAACTTCTAATAAATTCAATCTTGTTCCATTTCTCTCCTCTTCTTTAATATTGCTGGAAATTGCTTATATAAATGCACATCTCATTTCCCTTTTTTTCAATTTTTAAAGAGTGAGAAAAAAAATCAAATCGTTCACTCTCTTTTGGGAAAAAAATCAGAGCTTACATCTCTCTTTAATAATCACGACTAAGTGACCGTCTCTCTTTATTATTTCACTCCTTTTTATTGTGAATCTTTGGTCAAAAAGACTGACCACCTGCCAATCTTATCTTGAAAATAAAAATCAAAGCTTCACAAGTTTGATATCTGTCGCAATTAATAAAAATTTAGGATTGATTGTGTTTATACAGATGTTTTCATTCTTCCACACTCTATTGCACATGTACATTCTTCTTACCTCCTAATCTAATAATCTTAATCGCCTTATCTGACACTTTCTTTGTGATCTGTTTTATTTTAACAAAATGAAAGCTAAATAATTTAACACATTATTTAAATAGAAAATATAATAAATCAATATTAAATATTATTACATTCTACATAACGGCTTATTCATTAACTATTTATAAACTATATAATAAATAGATACATAAATCTCTATATATAAAAGAAAAAAAATTTTTTTTTAATATAAATAATATATCTATAATATATAATCAACCTTTATCAATCCACTGCAGGATGAAGGTCTCACCAAGTTCAATCCATCTTTTCCACTCTTTAGCTTCAGTTCTCTACATCATCCATGCACACTTTCTTATTTCATCATTCCATCTCACATGTGGTTGCTTTCTGAGTCTTTTAAATCCCTTGGTATCCAGTTTAAAATTTCAATTGTCCATCTATTATTATCTCCTCTAGCAATATGTCCAGCCCAACTCTACCTCAGTCTTTTAATTTTTTCAATGAAATCAGTAACATCTGTTTGTTCTCTTACCCATACATTGCATTTTTGATCTCTTTTTGTTACTCCCAACATGCATCTCTCCATACTTCATTGAGTGGTCTGAAGTCTCTGTATTTCTTTTCTATTAAGTGTTCAAGTCTCAGATCCATAAGTAAGAATTGGCAAAACACATTAATTAAAAACCTTACTTTTCAAATACATAGGCATAGTGTCTTTTAGTATCAAGTTATTTCAAGCAAAAGCAATCCAACCAAGTTTAATTCTATGATTAATTTCATTCATTATGTTTTCATCTGTATTAATAGTCGGACCAAGGTATTTGTAACTGTTAACTTGTTCTAACTCATCATAATCAATCTTTATTTTCATATTTTGACAAGATCTATTAAACACTATTTTAGTCTTTTTAACATTTATTTTTAGTCCTACTTTTTTACTTTCATCTGATAACTCCTGCAACATTTCCTTTGGCTCTAAAGCATTATTTGCAAAAACAACTATATCATCTGCAAAATGGTAATAATTTAAATAATCTCCATTTACTTTCACTCCTTTATCTTCCCTTTTTAATCCACAGAATACTTCTTGTAGCACTGCTGTAAAAAGTTTTGAAAATATGGAATCACTTTGTCTTACAGTCTTCTCAGTGTTGACTTTCCTACTATCATTATGTAATTTAATTATTGCTGTTGCATTTTATAAATATTCTTTAAAATATGACAATATCATGGATCTATATCTTGATAATCCAATGCTTTAATTACTGAAGAAATGTTTATAGAATCAAATACCTTTTCATAATCTACAAATCCAAAGCATAATGGCAACTCTTTTTCATTTGTTCTTTCTTTTTTTTTAACTTTATTAGTAACAAAATATATACAGGATATTTACATTAAGAGCTTTTACATTTTTTTTTAATTTTTAATTTCTTAGGATGTTTTTAGAATATAATGATTTAAAACAAGATTATTACTATCATGGTATTAATGAGCAACTAAGGAATACATTGCTTTGCCATATTTTTCTTGTAACATTACTAGGTATATATTTCTGAGCATAAAGATAAATTTTATACCATTCTTTGTTTTTTTTAAGTACATTGTATTTTTTGTTATCAAATATTACAGCACAACGGGCAAGCCACATTGTTCTTAGAGTGTGAATGGTTACAAGGGCATTGAATGGTTTTAATTTCTTTATATTATTTATTATGATATTTTTTAAATTAATTGTGTCTTTGTGGAATACAAAGCGGTGTAAGGTTGAAAAGAATGGACATGTCTCAAAGATATGTGATGAGTTTTCCGGGAACAAATTGCATAGTATACAAGTAGGATCAATGTTTAGTTTAAATCGATTTATGAGAAATAACTTTGTTGGTATTATATCAAGTAGCAGATTATACAGGAATTTTAACCATGAGTGAGGCACATACATATTTTGAAATTTAGTCAATGTTCTTCCAGTAGATAGTGTTGACCAAAGTTGTCTATCGGGATAATTAATTTTTTTTAGATCTTTGTATGACATACCAATTACAGTATTAATGTTATAATTGTCCAGTAAATTAACATGCTCAATGGCATGATCAGTGAAAAAGTGGCGATTTGCATATGGAGTAATAGCAAGCAGAAGTAGAGGTGGAGGGGTTGTCCTTAAAAAGGGATTAGTAGTGGTGACGATGTACATCTTAGCTTTAATGTAAGAGGTGAATGATTGAGGAGCTATTAGGTTAAGCCCACCTTTGCATATTGGAAAACATGTATTTTCTGTTGATAGAAGATGTGATGTTGATCCCCATATATATTTTTTTTGCTATACTGTGAAATATTTAATAGGTTTTTTTGAAGATGCATCCAAGGGCTGTAATAGGCAAGAATACCTCCTAGAATGGCATTGATGATATGAACTTTCATTATAGGGTACAGTAATCTTGAGTTGAAGCACTTTATTTTTTTATTAAATTTGTCTATGACAAGAATATTTAAGTGATGTCTTAGTTTTGTTTTTTAGAGATTAATAGGTATGCCAAGAAATGAAAAAAATGAACCTTTGAAGTGTGAGGGAAGACTGCGACCGGTAGCAATTTGCCATAAGGATGATTTGTTTATTTGTATTGTGGATCCTGTTATAGTTTCAAATTTCTTAAGTTTATGAAGTATCATAGGTATATTTTGCAGGTCCCTTAATATTATCAAAACATCATCAACATATGAAATGATCTTAACAGTTGTGCCTAGGTGTGGAAGAAAAATACCATCTATGCATTGCTCTATGTCCTTAATCAAGGGGTCTATGTATATCGCAAAAAGTAATGATGCAAGTGGGGAGCCTTGTGGGATGCCTCTACTTGGCTTAAAGGGTTGAGAGAGTCTCATATAATTTTTTAGTCCTATCATTCTATTGTTAAGATAGTTTTTAATAGCTGTAACAAGGCGTGTATTATTTGAAAGCATTTGATTAAGTACAGAGAATAAGAAGTTCAAATTTACAATGTCAAAAGCAGACTTGAAGTCTATCTGGCATGCCACATAGTTTGTTAGTTTGTTTTGTTTAATATAAAGTATTGCTTCTTGTGCTAATAATATTGTTTGAGATGCTTTTTGCCCTTTGACTGCAAAGTGTGAAGGGAAAATTTTAGGTAAAGCATAGATATTTAACTGTTTAAGTATGATTCTAGCAAACATTTTCTGATCAATGTCTTCTAAGGTAATGAGATGCAAATCATTTACTGTTGGATGTGGATCTTTAGAGTTTTTTTCTTATACAGAATACTATATTTGTTGATAGGTTAGGGATGTGATTCCTTCGAACAAAGTTGATTGTAGTATTTCTGTAGGAATGGAGATATAATGCATTCCATTTGCTTATATATGCTAGCTGGAATGAGGTCATTTGCTAGCGAGATATGTTGTTTTAAATACACTATTTCATCAAAAACTTGTTGTTTATACATGTAGCAATTTTGTGTACAGTTTGTCTCATTTGTAAATAACTGTGAAGAGCTATGAGATTTTTTTAAGGGAAATATTCAAGTGGTGCAGAAGTGCCTCGTCAACATAAGTACCAGAGAGGAGAGAATTATCTTTTGATAGAATGAAAATGCCACAAGCATATGGGATTGGAAATTTTGCATAATTTATAGTGGTTTTTGTTAGTGCTGATAGATTTGGTAAAATTTTTCTCAGCCTAAAAACCATGTTGTTCTGGTTATATAACTGAGTTAAATGTTTGTTTTCACATTGGAGCTTATAGATAAGATCTTTTGCCTCATCAAACCTTGTTATAGCTTTAAGGGTTGAATTTATGTCTTTAAAACGCTGTTTTATAAGGTTATTAGAGTTATAGTGCGATAGGCGATCTGAACAGCACATGTTTAGTATTTTTTTGAGTTGAGACCATTTTTCAATTGGAGAGAGATTTTTCATCTGATGTAGGTGGTTGCTTACTATTAATATATTACAGAAATCATCTATGGTAAGTTTGAATTGTCTAGGGAGTTGTTTTTTATATGAGAATTTATATATAGTTTGTCTGTTATGCGGGCATTTTTGCATGAGTGTTACACTGATGTGGTCAGAAAATGAGACTGCAGTTAGATGAATTGAGGCTTTTAGATTTATAGAAGAACTAAAGAATAGATCTATGAGAGAGAATCCTTGTGCTCCCATGAATGTAACAGCATTTGTTGGATATAGGTGTGCTAATGGCAGCAGGGCAACTTGTGAAAGTTTGGCTTTCAAAGAGAGTGGCAAACTATTGTAGCTGCAGTTAAAGTCACCACACATGATAACTGTACTGGGCTTATGTAGTATTTTGTTATGCACAACCAGTAGGGTATCTACAACATCTTTTGCCTTTTGACATGAATATATTCCTATAATGTAATAAAGCTGTGAATGGAACAAAAAGGAGATAATTATTGAATTAACTGATAAAAGTATTATTTTAAGTTTTGTTACTGGAAATTGATTGTTTATTAGAATTGCAACACCTTGAGCTGGTCTGATATTTGGCTTGTATGTAAAAATGTATTTGCTATGCAAAGTGTTAATTATGGTTGGATTGGTTACTCTGCTAATTTTTGTTTCTGTTATGACAAAAATGTCAGCATCATGATTATTTAAGAATTGAGTCAGTTGTAAGAGTCTGTTATATGAGTTAATACCTCGTGTATTTATTGTGGCTATTTTAATGTTAGACATGTTCAATGTTTAATGAGTTTGATTTAAGCTTTTTTGTGTGTGCTTAGTATCACAATTAGATATTTTAATTTTTTTACTATTGTCATTTGTAAGATTGATATCCGAATTTACTATTACACTATTTTGATTTACTGTTATCTCAGGATAGTTTTTACTGTACAAAGAGTCTTGGCTATGGTTTAAAGATGAACTTTGTGTCAAACTGTTATTCAAATCCATTAATGGTTCCTGTGGATCATCAATGGAAATTGAGTTTTGTGATTGGTAATTATGCTGTGATTGTCAGGCAAACAGTTATTTATACTAAATTCTTGGTTAGGGAGAGTTTTGGTTGATTCATTATTGGGAAGATTAGAGAGTTGAATTGCCTCTGTATTTGATGGGAGAGTGTAATTTTTTGAAACAATGCTGGTCCATTATAACTTTTCCTTATCTTTACTGCAAAGGTGACCAAGTCTATTGATTTTGCCACAACTTAAACAGTTACCAATGTTACATTGTGAAGCTATATGCCCTATTCTGGAGCATTGGAAACATAGAGGTTGACAACCTTTAATAGTAACTGTGATGGGGATGGATCTCATATAAATTCTATGTGGAAGTTCATCTGGTTTATGATTATGTTTCATTTTTAGTGTAATTTTCCAGCAGTTTGTTGGAATCTCAAATTTTATATTAGGTGTGAGCTCTCTTGAGATATATATTATCTGTGCAATTTCTGATATGTTTTTTTGTAGCACAACATCTGTAAAGTCTGGAGGTGCATGCATGATGTGACCATAAACTATTGGATTAGGGTCTTTGGTGACGTAATATATTTTTTTAAAATTTAAATGTGTTACGGATTTTTCTGCTTCTTCGCGTTGTTGTTTTGAAAAATATTCTAAGCATATAAAAGATCTAGCTGGGAAAGTTGCTGTCGATTTTATATTTTTTATCATGTTATACTTTTGCAGTTCCTCTAGATAATCAGGTAGAGAAGGACGAGATAAAATTGGTTCATTATCTGCTGGATCATAGTTTTCTATTATACTACTAATGGATGTGGAAGGAGAGAGACTATTTGCAAATATCTTTCGCCAATAATCATTAAGCTTGCTAAAAGAAGTATATTTAGTTTTATTTGTTTCTATATTATTTGCAATTGAGTTAATGTCTATAAATTTCGTTGGATTACTGGAAATTGATGTAGAATCGTTTTTAATTTTTGTTATAGCTTTTTGACTCTTTTGTTCTGATGATGCAATTTCCGCTGTGTTAATAGCGACAGATACACTGCTATCACTAAGGAATGTTAGTGATTTAAATTTGCGCATTTTGCTGGGAGGACTAATATTTATATTATTACAATTATTATTATTATTTTCATTTAGTTCCATTTGTTCACCCCATGTATGAACGTAATTTGAGGATTGAAAACTATCAGTGTTTTCCGGGGTTCTTTTTTTTTTATTAGAAGCTTTTATATTATTAGAAGCTTTTATATTATTTTTTTGCACTTTTTTTGCTTGGTTATTTGCATGACTATTTGTTTGGCTATTTGTTTTAAATTCATTAAGAACAACAGAATTATTAGCTGTTTTACTGATATACGCATTAGATTTTACATTTTTTGATATTTCAGTTTTAACTGTTTTACTTTGGGATGTTGCTAAGCAAGAATTCGTGTTAAACTTGTCAATATCTGGTAGACTGTTATACTTCTTTTTTCTTAACATTTTAGACGTAGAAGTCATTAAAAGCAAATTATAATGAGATTTGCTTTTATAAAAATTATCTTTTATCTAAACTTACCTTAAAGTTAAGACAGCTACGAGTTTAAACTTTTAAACAAGCAGCCATTTTAGCGTTCTCTATATTTGTTCTTTCTATAACTTTTCTCAATATCAGTATGTGATCTACTGTACTAAAACCACTTTTAAACCGAGTTTCTTCTTTTGCTTGGTCAAAATCCAGTGTTCTCTGAAGATGAATTGTAATTATTTAAGTAAACATTTTGTATAAAACTGATAAAAAACTGATAGGTCTTTAATTTTTAATATCTTCTTTATCACCTTTTTTAAATATTAATATTAATGCTGCATTCTTCTAATCATCGGTTACATCTTTATCATTTAGACATTTGTGATATAACTTTGCTAAAAAAAATTCTATTTCTTCACCAGATTCTTTTAATATATAAATTATAATTTCATCATTACCTGGAGCCTTTCCTTTCTTTATAAATTTAATTGCATGTCTCACTTTTTCATTTAAAATTGTGGGCAATTTGGAAAATATAATAGGTATAAAAGATACTTGTTCTTTATTACTATACAATTCTTGATAGAAGTTTTCTACACATTTCATGTGTCAACTCTCTTCTTTTTAGTAATGACATCTTTTTTCCTTATTGCAGATGTAAATTTTCTAACAATACCAAAATGTTGTTTACACTCTTAAGACTTTTATTTTCTTCTACAGCTTTGCTTGCTAGTTCACAATTATACTTTCTTATATCATTTTCAACTCTTTTCCACACCATTTTACAAAATTCGAGATATTCAATCCTTTTTAATGCATCACTGTTGTATACCTTCATATTCCTTCTTTTCTTCATAAATTCTTTAGTCTCAGTAAAAATTTTATTAGTCAATTGCTGCTTTTTCTACAAGCTAGCTTTGCTGCAGCTTCTAAAAGTGTATCAGTTATTTTCTTATTAATTTCATTCAAATCTGAATCATGTTCAAAATCTATTAATATTTGAAACCGATTTGTAAGTACTAATGTAAATTCATTAGAATGTTTCTGAAGATTGGGAATATCAATGGTATATATTGTTTTTCTTAATAATTTTTGTCTCTCTAGTTTTGCATTAACACGTATCTTACATCTTACTAATCGATGATCACTTCCTGTGCTAAATTTATTAAGAACATTACAATCTTGAAATATTAAGCACAATTGTGTGTGTGGCACAACTGTTCCCAAAAGTTATTATTATAGCTTTTGGGAACAGTTGCACCACACACACACACTCATGTTTGATTACATATATTTCCCAAAAGTAAAAAATTATTTGACTTAATCTTGAAATATGTATTTTCTGTTAGTCAAAATATAATCCATTTCTGCTGTACCTTCATTTGGATGCTTCCATGTCCATTTCCTTTTAACATTTTTCTCACAAAAAGAATTCATAATACAAAGGTTTTCTCTATCTCCAAACTCCACCACTCCATGTCCTCTCTAATTTATATTACCATAACTAAAAGTACCTACAGCACTTTCAACTTTTATTTGTTTACCAATTGTAGCATTGAAGTCTCCCATAACAATTTTAAAATATTGTTTACTCTGATCAAAAGCCTTTTGTACATCCATATAAAAATCTTCTACTTCAGCACTATGAGAACTGTTTGGGCATAAATCTGAATTATCAGCATTTGCTATCTGATATTAAGTTGTATAACTAATCTTGCCACTTTGTCTGATACACCATCAATCTCCACAATGCTGTTATTCCACCTTTTATTTATAATGAATCCTATTCCACTTGTATTTCCAATATTTGTACCTTCATAATAGAGTACATGTCTACTTTTTAAATCAATTATCTCTTCACTTTTTCTTCTAACTTCACAAAGTCCAATAATGTCCCATTTAATATAAGACAGTTCTTCTAACTCTTGCAATCTTCCTTCACTTGAAAATAATTTGCAGTTGTAAGTACCTAAATAAAAAGTCATTATCAACTGGCAGCCTGGGTCTGCAATCAGGGAATTAGCACCCTCTGCCTTCAGCCACCAACCACAACCTTAGTTGGTGATTTTACTGCCACCTGGGAATAAGAGCCATGATTTATTCTTGTCTGTCATGATTGTATATATATTTGAAAAAATATTCTTAAACTCGGAGGCAAAAAGCCAATAAACTCACCATGCTGGCTAATGCATGTTGGTGAACAGCCCATCCATGTTCATATACTATATAAATAATTACATAGTAATAACAGCTGCAATGACAAGAACATATGAAGTGGACATTAGGAATTTGCCCTGCTCAGTTCATTTAAGGCCTCTAAGAGGAATTAAAGGGTCTCATTTCAGTTAATAGCAAAGTCTTTTCTGCAGATATATATATATATATATATTGTACATAAGTGAAACTTCGTTTGGCTCCAACAGCTGCCAGAATTTATCTTAGCTCAACCATTTATTGCAATTATCGGTGTTAAAAAAATAATGATAAAAAAAGAAAAAATTAGTTAGGTAATGAATAAGATGTCATAATAATGGGTAAGGTAGTAATATTTAATAAATTTTATATAATTATATGTTCAAAGTAAGTAACATAATTATAATTAGTTTTGTAGGAGATATAAGATAGAATTTTTCTCATAGTAAATATTTAGGTTAGTAGTTTAAATAATAAATAATGTTAACTGTATCATAAAACAACTTCGGATTTGTTTATTTCTAGTTTATAATTAATAACTAAACTAATATTATGAATAAAATAAATAATATTAAATTGATTTAAAAATTAATCTTTAGTTTTTTAATGCAGTCAAATAATATTTAGTTTTTAGTGTAAGTAAGCTTTACTTTTGTTAAAAGTTATTTCTAATATCATATTCTTTAATATTTTTTATTTGTAGTCATTAAAAAGTTAGAATTAACTAGTGAAGGTTAAGTAAGGTTATCCCTGTGTGTGTGTGTGTGTGCATAGAGATACCAGAAGTAAATGAATAAATAATAATTTAACTATAATATTAATTGAAAAGAAAACAAATAAATGAATAAAGTAATTAAAAGTTAATATTTAGGAAAAGTATTTTGATAAATGAAATTAGTTTGATTTTTATATTAGTTTTTTATTTTTATTTTATGTAATACATTTTTTTTATTTTCAAGATGACATAAGAACTCATAATTGACTTTAAATTTAGAGTCATTAACACACATCATTTTCAAATAATTCGACCAAAATGACATCATTTGTCAATCGATTAATTTTTCAACTGATTTTTAAAAAAAAGGAATCACAGTTAAAATGAAATAAATTATATTTATTGGTTGATTAAAATAACTTGACATTAAACACATTTTGGGAGGAAAGAAAGAATAAGGATAAATAGAAATGTTTCACTGTATTTTGTGTTGTGGGTTCTTGAATCCTGAGGATTCCTTGGATCTTCCTTCTCCTAAAACAAGTTGTAATTTTTTAAAAAGTTTATTATTTTTTAAAACATATGTATGATAAATTATATTTAATTATTCTAAAATTATAATGTGCGACTGCTAAACAGAACAGGTAACCTATTTTCTTGCCATTGACCTTCAATTAAGCTATAGTAAAAATGTTTAAAGGAAATTTTATATTTGCTATCTTATTTTCTAACCACATAACTTATATCTTCCTTAAAATGAATTTAAGACATAGACAATTAATATATTTATGGCTAGATAACTGTTGCTGCATCGAACTTTGTCATCAAGAATTACTTATTATTTAAATAGACAAAATTTAAAATAAGAAAAATTGAAAAACATTTGTAGTAACTCAATTGTATATTTAAAATGTGTTAATATCCTTGTTAAGTTCGTTTATAACTGATTTCAAGTACCTATAGTATATAATTTTGCCTAATGTTCAATTGAACAATATTATTCATTATATTAGTTGTCTACTTCTAAAATAGTTTGATAAAAATGTTATAGACTACAATTATTTAAAGAAAAATTTTGTTTATCTCTTAAATATTAAGTATAGTTATAATGAACTGTTATATTTGCTTAGTTTTGACAATTATTTCTAGCTCTTTAAACAGATGGAAATTTCTACTTGCAAAATACTTCCACTTTTATGTGAAGAAGATTAAAGATAAATTATTTGGAAGTAAATTTACAATATTGTATGCAAAAATAATTTTAAAAAAAAGAAAATTGCTTAACAATGCGTTCTTTTAAAAAAAGAATTGGAATTAAAATGACTCTTTATTATTGTATAAGTAAACCTGGAATCCCATAATGATATTTTCAGCTGAGTAATTTGTTTTACTTACCATTATATTGCTGGCTTATCCTTATTATTTTAGTATTATATTTTATTATCTAAAAATATCTTTAAAGGAAGAATTACATTAACTTTAAGGAACTATTAAATATGTTTCTTTTGGAAATCTTTGCCATGTTTAAGTTAAATGTTTTGACCAGAAGCTTTGCACCATCAGATAAATAATATTCAATAAATTATATAATGTCTTGAACAGAAAAACTGGTACTGAGGAAGCTAAAGCTATGAACTAAAGTTACTGTATTTTTATTTTGCATTTTTTATTGATTTAAAAAAAATGAAACCAGAAAAATATTCATGCTATATATTTTGTTTTAAAATGTGTAATAATCTTGAATATAAATATGCTGGGTAAATTAATTTTATAATTTTAGTCTTAAGGGTTTATTAGACTGAGTAGACATTCTACCATTATTGGTGTTATTGTAATTGATAAGCATTTCACCAGTTAACATATACTTAAATCATTTTTATTCATGGAGATTTTAATATCTCATTCTTAGCTAATTTAAATGTGGGTATTTTACTCAGTTTTATTTAAAATCAGCCAAGACATTTATCAGCAAGTTTTCCATTCATTTGTTTTATAAATACTACATTAATAATAATCACAAATATTTTTATATAAGCATTGAGAATTAATTTTCTCACACTTAATTCACAATCTTTTAAATGTCCACTAGCCACTATATTCTTAATATTTAATATTTTATATGTGAGTATTATACCTTTGCCTAGAATTATTATATGCATTTAATTTTAAGTAATTCTTATATTAGTCAATTGACATAGCTTGCATTGTTGGTTCTGATGTTGAGTATACATGTTGTATTTTAAAATTCTTATTGATAACTTAGTCAGTTCAAATGATGTTTATATCTTGTTATTAGTTAAGTATTTGTTGGCCTCATAAATCCAGGCTTTGTTAATTATTATTAGTATGCTTAATGGAGTAGACAAGGTCCTCCATCCTTATTGTATTGCTTTTCCATGAGGTGATAGTGTTTGTTCCCATTGAAAATTATTGTAGATAAGATATTTGTATTCCTAGTGATTGTGATCACATATTTTGAAGTATTTAAATACCATGAAGAGGATCATACTTGTCTGGTGTGTCTTTCCTGTTCCTGATGCACTGAGGCAAAATCCAAGCATCCTATTTTCTGCCTCAAAGAAAGATATTTTCGGAAGCCACCACATTCTTATTCAGCTCTATAGAGCATATATGTATTTATTTTTGCCTATCACTCATAATATATTAATGCTAGTTTCACCACAGTAAGTGGTGTTGCATTTGTTTTAGATATGTAAGGACAAGATTTTTTTGTTTGAGGAACATTGTTTCTTCAGGTTTTAGTTAGCTATTTTAATGCTTAAAGATATATTAATGTTTGAATTGTGTTGTTATGATAGTTTTATCATCCACAAAACAACCAACAATAATTTACATTTATTTTTAAGTGGGAAAATTATGCATATGGTTATAAGTGGCAATACACACATACAAAGTTTAATATGTTTATCCAAAGTTCTCCCCTGGAATTGTACGTCTTTTCAATTTCAGTTTTAAAACATTTGGTTTAATTATTTTTATGTGGACAAAATTTATTGAAATATTTGTATAAATGACTTCTGATGAGTGACCCATACATCTAATTAAATTTAAAGTTAGCTTAGTCTTACTTAAATGCATTACTAGCTATAATCTTAATAGTGTCTGTATAACTAATGATAATTTAAAATATATGCTGTACACGCTAGTCCCAGCTTAGTGTTTGCTTAGTTTAAGGTAATATATAGAAACCTATTTGTGTATTTTTCTGGTAGTTAAATGACAGTACAGTATTATTAAATATGCCAATGAAAATAGAATTATGTTTGTTAAACTCATACCATTGAAATCAAGTATAAAAGATTTAGAATCTCTAATTATTAAAAAAATTAAAGTTTAATATCAAATAGCCTCTGCTTACTTTTGTATTTATTTATTTATTTGTGTGTGTGTGTGTGTGTGTGTTTATTAAAAAAATAGTTTTTAAAAAAAGAGTTAAAAGAGGAATACTCAAACTGCAAAAATTCTATAACTTTCAATATTTTTTAATAAACTGCAAAATCCTATAAATTTTAATAAATTTTACTTGTAATTTTTATTGCCTAAAATGTCCTATAATAGTTATCAAGTTTTATGTTTATGTATATATTTTAATATTTTTTTTTTTATATAAAGAGGAATACTCAGTAACTTTCAATCAGATAAAATGTTATAACTTTGTAAGTCAAAACAAAGTTTGAGAGTCAAAATGTTTTAAAAGATAACAGCCCTATCTTGGCAATGTTTATTCCAGTAATTTTTGTTTGTAAATATTTTTATTCTTTATTGTTATTATTAAACACATTATTATTATTTAAAAGTTTCGTTTCTGTTTATTTTTCTTTGGTATGAAATACTGCCTTGAGTTCCAAAGGTTCACAAAAATTTCATAAAGGATACAGAATATATTTTTATACTGGTTTGAAATATATAAAGCCATGCTAATCTTTGTGATTCTCAGATTGAATCACAGTAACAGATGATCACATAATTACAGATACTTAATTGAATGCTCATTTTAAAGTTAATTTTAAGTTATTATTATATCTTCTCAGACTGAAGAATATGCAATGAGATGAATATTAATGTTTCAGAAGAGTATTTACTATTTATTTTTAAAGCTGCACATTTTCTTATGTTACCTTGTATATTTTGAAAATTGAAATCCATCTGCATTTAAGGTCATTAGTAGTTTGTCTGTATGTGGAAAGGCATAAAAAGTACCCTTGTCCTTTTCCCTGCTCAAGTGATGTCTTGGGTAATAGGCCATTATTAATTTAAATTTAGATTAAATAATCAAATCTTTAAATTAATATTTTTTGTTTATTATGCTATAATTGAACATAAGGTAGTTATTTTATAGTCAGCCAAGATCACTCACTTGTTTATTAATCCAAGCAATCATTTATTAGGCAAATTTAACTTTATTTTGCACAAGAGTTTTAGTTTTGAAACCTCTGAGAGTGTTTACTTTTGTTGCCTTGTTAGTTGTAATTAATGAGATAGTCTTTCCAACAAAGTATCATTTGTTTTATTCATAGTGTATGATCTGATAAAAGGCTGACTCTAATGACTATTAAATAATGATTTAATAATTGTCTTTTATGTTGTTTATGTTTGGTCATTAATATGCCATAATAGTTATTTGCAGTGGTGTTAGATTTGGTCTCTATCTGATTGTATATCTCTGGATCATTATTCGTCCTTGATTTTTATTCTAACCCCACTGAGCCAAGTCGTTAGGAGTCTTTTATGGATTAGTTTTTCATTTCAATTCCATAATTTTTGTCTAGTTTCTCTAATAGTATAAGCATCTTAGTTTATCTTCATCTCTAATAGATTACTCTCAATGTCATTTCATCTATTTTGTTTCATCTTTCCCATTTTCTTCCATCTTTTCTTCCATCATCATCTTCTTTTTTCTCATATTTTCCATTTCATTCCACCTTTCCCATCTTTTTCTTCATCTTAATTTTTGTCTAATATCATCACCATTTTTTCATTTTCTTATCTTCTCCTTTTTAAATAATTTAGATTAGGATAGTTAGTTTATCATTATCTTCATCATTCATCCTCCTTTCATTCCATCATTTTTCTCTTTCTTCATCATCATCTCCCTCTTCATTCCACTGTTTCATCTTATTTTCATCTCCATCTTATCTTATATTTTCATCATTTCATCTTATCTTCATCATCATCATACCCCATCTCTTCATTTCATTTAAAGGTTACAATTAGCGCCCTCTATCATAACATTTTTCATTTCTCATCTTTTTTTCTTCATCTTTTTTCTTTTCTTCATTATTATTCATCTTTTCTGTCACTTACCCCTCTTCTCGTTTAAAGGTTACAATATATATATAAATCTTAGGAAAGTAAACAAAGATAAAAAGTACACCATCCTGTAACCTATATAGAGATGAGTGCTTCCATGGAATGACCAAGTACAAGATAGAACACTTTTTTTCATATTTAACATCATTTGTAATTGTATATTATGTTCTATCTCTAATAATTTAACCTGCATATTCAATTGGCACTCTTCATTTAATTTGACATTTGTTTTTTATTTGTTTCATTGGAATGATGGTCTAATTCAAGCTTAAAACTTTCAACTAATTTACTATATTGGTCCTTTTTGGGTCTCAACTTTACACTTATTACCAAAATATGTATCCCTAATTTTCCATTAATTTTCTCACCGTTAGACCTTAAATTATTAAATTTAACATTAGATTCAATTTGATATTATAATAAAGTCTTTAATGTTGTTGAGGTTTTTGACCTGAATCTAAGATGACCATTTTACAAAATTAGCTCCTAGGGCTCAAACTTTTGTTTGATAATGGTCATAGTTTTCTGTCTTTAGCTAATGTACATGTTAACTTTTCTTTAGTGTTAATTCTAAGTTGTTCCTGTGATTCAGTTATCCTGTCTTTCTATATTTATGACACTTTTTGAGATTCTTTCATTTCTTTAATCTCACTTTTTATTCTTTAATTTGATTACTATTAGACTCTTTCATACTATTACTCTGGATTTCAAATTTAATGTGATAATATTAAATTCATTATTAAAAGTTTTTTTTATCTCTTTACTATCATTACTAAAAATTTTAAATTTAATATCAAATTTATGTTCAGATTGTTTTATATCACTTTTTATTTCTTTATTATCTTAACTAAGAGAGGTCATAGAGATTTGAAACTAAATGATGTATTGCCTAACATATTAGGAGATAACTCACCTTGAGTATATCCTTTATTAATATCTTGTTGATTAGAGGATACCATCATTTGACCTTGCTCTAAACAAATATTTTGAGTATCAGGGGATAATATTTCTGGAATCCCACCCAAATCATTCTTCAAAATTACTTACATTTAAAAAATCTAAACATCATATATCAAATTAGTCAAACTTTATAGCAACTACTTTATGTATTGATAACTTCAAATATTCTAAACAGTCAATAAATTCTTTTATGAAAAAAGTTTTACATCATTATTATTCACAGAAGTGTTAAATAATTTATCTTAAAATTGACTGTTATTATTTAAAGATAGCAATGAAGATTACAAGTCACTTTATGCATCGATATATAGTTAGAATAACAATAGAGAATAATAAGCAATTATACTTTGTATTAAACAACTTTAGAAATTTATAATAAGATCATTACAAGTGATCAAATGATCAATTTTCAATACAAAATTATACAATCACTCTATAAAATTATTATTATAATCATAGCATAAAATATGACCATCACAATAAATTACAACTAATATTTAATGCAGTAAACCTACCAAGTTAAAATTAATTATTAAAATCATTTATAAATTTTGCAACTAATTAACAGCCATTTAAATTGGTTGATTATCATGTAATCAAACAATGCGATATGATGTGATTTACTTTGGCTACTCCTTTTTCAGAGTCAGGAATCTCACAGCCACTATACCCAGAGAAACATGTTAGCCACTTTACCTCCCCTTTCCCATTAATTACCCTAAATATTTCCCATGTTTTTCTCTATCCTGCTCCATCCCATTTCCACAACATAATTGTCAACTCTATGGTCTTTATATCTAAAATTATCTTATCTTTTTTTTAAATCCAGCATAAAAATCCCAAGAAACCACTTTCTGTATAATCATTTTGTTTATATTTATTGTTCCACAGCTTCGTTATGGGTACTCTTTCTGCTGCATGCATTTACATTCAATTAACAGATGCCTAATATTTTCTATGACTTTCTTATATAACTTGCAGTAAACCCACATATATTTTTCATTATATGTATATTCCTTGTTGCTAAATATTCTGTTGGAGCTTGAACAGTAAACTACATTCCTGGCTATTATCAAAAATTAACTCACACCCAATATTCTATTTACTTCTATATATATTTAAACTTTTTTTTATCTTCCATACTAGTTCTCCATCTCTCCAACTCCCTACTTTTGTTAATGCATCTATTCTTCTATCCCATACTTTGCCAATTTAACATTTAACAATTCTTCTATCACAATCATCTTATCTTTTGTATAATCATACTGATATAATTTCTTTATCCAAATCTTCTGCATACTTTTTGCATCCCTCATATAAAAACTTGACCATCCCATTTCTTGAAAAATTGGCCCCTGTACTGCCTATATGTCCCCTTACTTTTCTTTGTACTTTTTTTAAGTAACCTAACACTTCTTCACTAACAACTAACACATTATTATTATTATTATTATTATTATTATTATTATTATTATTATTATTATTATTATTATTATTATTATTATTATTATTATTATTATTATTATTATTATTATTATTATTATTATTATTATTATTATTATTATTATTATTATTATTATTATTATTATTATTATTATTATTATTATTATTATTATTATTATTATTATTATTATTATTATTATTATTATTATTATTATTATTATTATTATTATTATTATTATTATTATTATTATTATTATTATTATTATTATTATTATTATTATTATTATTATTATTATTATTATTATTATATGTTAATCCCGAAACTGCCACTCCATTCTATAAAATTCTAGTTACATCATATTATAGGAAAACAATGTTAATTTCTTTATCAATCCCTCTTTTTTTGCTTCATCTGTCAACGTTTTCTCACATTCATCCATGAAATTTCTCTGATTACTTAAAATGATTCCCAAATAGTTATATATATATTAACCACACTCAACTTTATATCTCCAATAAAATTCTTTTTCTTCTGTTTCTCCAGTATTAATCGTCATTACTTTTTATTTTTCTTCACTAAATTTGTCTCATGTGCACCTTTGCACATATATTCAGCATAACTTCCATATCTTCACTACTTTCTGTGTATAAAAAAATATCATCAGTAAACAAAAGACCTTATAATGTATATACTCCCCTGCCACCTATTAATGGTATCTCTATCTCCCTTTCTAGTTCTTCTATTGCCTCTCTATTTCTTTCAATTACAACAAAAACAAAATTGGTGATATGAAACCCTCTTGTCTTAGTCCCATGCAATCTTAACTTTAACTGATTCTATATTTCCTAAATGATATGTATAGTAATCATTTTCATACAATCTCTTAATAAGACCACTAAATGTCCATTCATTCCCAAATTTACTAAACTTACCCATGAACTACTTTTATTTACTCTATCATATGCTTTCTGTATATCTATAAAAATCATATATAACTGTCTACCATACCTCTACTCATATCTATAAGTTTTATAACTACAAATAAACAATCTCCTATTCACCAATCTAGTCAAAGTCCTCCTGGAACTTCTCCATCTATATTATTTTCTTCCATCCATTTTATGACCTTCCAGCCACCATACATTTAAAAACATATAATAATGTTACATAATTGTTAGACATTCTTTAATCTGTTTTTTCTTTAAATAGTAGCATTATTCTGTTATTACTCCAACTATCTGGAAGCTCTCTCTTCTGTGCCATCTTATTAAAACATGATAAGAGGTTTAATTTTGCCTTATTTTCTAAATTCATTACATTTCTGCTGCCTATTCATCGAAACCTCTTGTTCTTATTATTTTTTAATTTCCTTCCTCGTGCATTTACTTCACTCTCTGTAAGTCTAATATTTCCATTACTATATGCTTTCATGTTTGTTATCACTCTGTCCTTCATATCTAACCTCATTTTTATATCCATTCATACTTATTTAAGATTGTATTTCATTCTTCTCTAGAGTTATACTTAATTCTTTCATCATCTAGTAATATTATTTCTATCTGCTACATTCCTTCCCTTAATGTATATTTTAAATTTTTTACTAACATCCCCTCCACTTTTATTGATATCTTCCAACAATTTACTATTTAATTTCATTCTCTCTCTATAATTATCTATTTTAGCCAACTTCTTTTTTAAAATTTTTTATATTTAACGTTAACATTTTTTTAATTTTCTTTATTTTCAATAGTACATTTATATTTTCTGTATGCATTTTTACTTTCTTTTATATGGTTACTAACTTACTTTTTTTTATTTGCAACATTATTACTTAAAACCCTATTTAACACTTTTTCTGCTTCACAACACCATACTTTATATTATCTATGAATTAACATAAAATGTAAGACCTGCCATTACAAAGAATTATTAGCCCTACACTGTATATTTTGTTTGACAAAGGTCTATAGAATAAAAGTATTTCCTTTTTTAAAAAAGAGTCATATGTGAACAGATATAGCTATCAGATAATCCTATATGACTTCCAAAAAGTAAGCTTGTGGTTAAGACCTGTAGAGGTCCCTACCTTTGCATTTTCAAGCGCACATTCTTGCGGTTTATTGCCTTAATAAATATTAGTAAGAAACAAACTAAAAGAATATAGAAAAAAACTAAATTTACAGAAATAAATAATATGTTTCCAAATAAACAAATGAAAAAAATATGAGAAGAAAATGAGAAAATGCTGTGGTCAATCAAAAGACATTCAAAGGTGTGATCACAAAAATACTTGGCAAGAATTATAATTACTTCCCTGTTTTGCAAACTGTATCATTACATACTAAATTCAGGATAGTTTTTGTAATAGTTTTTTTATTATTTTTTTATTACAAATTAGGTTACCATGTTTAAATTTTATTATCATATAATAAATGTTGTTTTGTTATATGTTAAGGCAGTGTCTATTCTTTTTTCTCTTAATTTCTCACCATTCAAATTAGCCATCATTATTACCATTTGTTAAATATATTGTTTATATAAAATTTATTTTAATGGGGTCAGGATATAATACTCAAACATATAGGATTCTTTCTTATCAGAGCTAGTCATGGTTAAGTGAAAGCAATGCTGTAGGGAGCAAATCCCTCCTATAAATATTTTTATTATTTGAGACTACACTGAGATTTAAATTTAATATAAATGTGTACATCTATGTATAATTTCTTTTTTAGTTAAATAGGTATGGGATTAAAGATCTTAAAATGTGGCCATGATTTATGAGATTTGCACTTATATAGTACCTGGTCTGACCATTAGAATATTTTTATAAAATAAATTGTATTAAATTATATTTTTCCTCTTGTTTCATGTTACAGTTGGCTATAAATTTACTTCCCAGATTTGGTTAGATTAATTTAAATATAAGGGAAAAAGTTATATCTGGATGATCAAATTTGGAAAGATCAAACTTCTTTTTTGGTGTGTTTATAACACATATAATCAGGCAAGGTACTTCAAGATGAAAATCTGGTTCCTACTATATTGTAAAATTTATTTATAAATTTATTTTTAACATGATCATGTGTGGCACTCAGAGAAGAGACAATAACTCCTAAATATTGTAAAACTTGTTATTTTTAATGCAGGTTTTTATTTGTTGTATTTACACTTTTGTCTGAATAGCATATAATTAACATCATGTAGTCAGATACTGCATATTTTGTGATTCCATTGTACCTATGGGTTTGTTGTGAGAAACTGAATAATTGTTTGAATATCAGGGTATTACAAGCTTTTATAATTATATTGATGTTATTGTTAGTTAGACACTAATGAACTATATTTTTCTATTATTGAAGTTACTGTTAAATACTTAAACACTTATTAAAACAGTCAAAGCTCACTACACATATTGCCACTTACAGCAAGCTAGAGTAATCAATGGATACCAGAAGGCAATATTTATAGTGAGTTTTGCTTGTTTTTATAAACTGTAATAAGCAAGCATAAGAAATGGTGATCATGTGGTGTTTATTTACTTACACACTTACTAACTACATTTTGCCCTGATTAGTAATACTAATGTGAATGTTGATTAAGCATTAATACTTTGCTCGTTGCTTGGAGTAATATCAACTCTTGTACTAAAATTAATGTTGTTGGGCACATTCAAATTTTGCAATCATTGAAAAAATTAAGTTGTAATCAAAACAAAATATATTTTTCTTATTAACAACAGAAGAAACATAATATTTTATAAAAAAACGAAATCTTTGTTTTTCAAATTTGTTTTTAAAACCTGATTGAAAATATGTAAATATCTGATAAATTATTCTTCAAAATATTGTTCTTTTTACAATTTTTACTTTCATCTTCATCATCAACAATTATCAATCCACTGCAGGATAAAAGTCTGTCCAACTTTTATCCATCTTCTCTGATCTATAATTTTTTTTTCACATCACTCCTGCACACTTTTTTATTTTATCCATCCATCTCACATGTGGTCTCTTTCTGGATATTTAACAATCTTCTGAAATCCAGTTTCAGATTTCAATTGTCCGTCTATTATCATCTCTTCTAGCAATATGTCCAGCCAAACTCCACTTTAGTCTTTTAATTTTTTCAATGAGGTCAGTAACACCTGTTTGTTCTCTTACCCATATATTGCAATTTTGATATCTTCTTGTTATTTTCAATATGCATCACTCCATACTTCTTGGAGTGGTCTGAAGTCTCTGTATTGCTCTTCTATTAAGTGTCTGAGTCTCAGATTTGTAAGTAAAAACTGGTAAAACAACTTCCTTTTCAAACATATAGGCATATTTCCTTTTAGTTACAAGTTATGTCTACCAAAAGCACTCTAACCAAGTTTAATTCTATGATTAATTTAATCCATTATGTTTCCATCTGTATTAATAATCTGATGAAGGTATTTATAATTGTGAACTTCTAACTCTTCATAAAAAATCTTTATTTTCATATTTTGAGAAAATTCATTAAACATTACTTTAGTCTTTTTAATATTTATCTTTAGTCCTACTTTCCTCTCATAATTCCTGCAACATTTTCTGCAGCTCTAAAGCATTAGATGCAAAAACACCTATATAATTTGCAAAATCTAAATGACTTAAATAATCTCCTTTTACTTTCACTCCATTAGCGATCCATTTTAATCCACAAAATACTTCTTGCAGCATTGCTGTAAAAAGTTTTGGTGATATGGAGTCACTTTGTCTTACACCCTTCTCATTGCTGACTTTCCTATGATCATTATGTAATCTAATTGTTGCTGTTGCATTTTTATAAATATTCTTTAAAATATGCCAATATCCTGGATCTATACCTTGATGATCCAACACTTTGATCACTGAAGAAATGTTTATAGAATCAAATGCCTTTTCATAATATACAAATCCAAAACATAATGACAACTCATATTCATTTGTCCTTTCTATAACTTCTCTCAATATCTGGATATGATCTACTGTATTAAAACCATTTCTAAATTCAGCTTGTTAAATCCAGATTGTTCTCTTGGTTGATGGAAATTCAGTGTTTTTTTGTAGATGAATTGTAATTGTCTTAGTAAATATTTTGTATAAAACTGATAAAAAACTGATAATCTGTAATTTCTATCATCTTCTTTATCACATTTTTTAAATATCAATATCAATACTGCATTCTTCCCATCATCTGGTATATCTTTATCATTAAGACATTTGGTATAAAACTTAGCTAAAAAAAATTTCTATTCCTTCACCTGATTCTTTTAACATATCGATTATAATTTCATCATTACCTGGAGCCTTTTCTTTCTTCGTAAATTTAATTTCATGTCTCACTTCTTCATTGAAAATTCTGGGCAATTTGGAAGATATAATAGGTATAGGAGGTACTTGTTCTTTTTTATTATATAATTCTTGATAGAAGTCTTCTACACAGTTCATGATATCATCTCTCTTTTTAGTAATAATGCCATCTTTTTTCCTTATTTCAGATATAAATTTTCTACCAATACAAAAATGTTGTTTTACACTCTTGAGACTTTTATTCTCTTCTACAGATTTCTCACTAGTTCACAGTTATAATTTCTTATATCATTTTCAACTTTTGTTTGCACCATTTTATAAAATTCAAAATATTCAGTCCTTTTTCATGCATAATTTTTGTACATTTTCATATTCATTTTTTCTTCATAAATTCTCTAGTCTCAGTAGAAATTTATTGGTCAATTGCTGCTTTTTACTAACAGCTATCGTTGTTGCGATTTTTAAAAGTGTATCTGTTATTTTCATATTAATTTCATTCAAATCTGAATCATGTTCAAAATCTACTAATACTTGAAACCGATCTGTAAGTACTAATTTAAATTCATTAGAATATTTTTGAAGATTAGGAATATCAACTGTAAATATTGTTTTCCTTAATAATTTTTGTCTCTCTAGTTTTGCATTAACACATATCTTATATTTTACTAATCGATGATCACTTCCTATGTTAAATTTATTAAGAACATTACATTCTTGAAATATGTATTTTCTGGTAATCAAAAAATTTGATGCTTCCATGTCCATTTCCTTTCAAAATTTTTCTCAAAAAAAATTTATCATATAAAGTTTTTCTTTTCCACACACTTCATATGTTGATGTCCTCTTTCATTTTTATTACCATAGCCAAAATTACCTAAGCACTTTCATCTTTCATCTATTTACCAAGTCTAGCATTAAAATTTCCCATAACAATTTTAAAATGTTTACTCTGATGAAAAGCTTTTTTTACATCCATATAACAATCTATTACTTCCCCACTATGAGAACTTGTTGAAGCATAAATTATCTGCATTTGGTATTGGCTAGTAAGTTGTGTAATGAATCTTGCCACTCTGTTCAATACACCAACAATCCCCACAATGTTCTTTTTCCACTTTTTATTTATAATGAATCTTACTCCTTGTATTTCCAATATTTGTTACTTTAAAGTAGAGTACATGTCCAATATTAACTAAAAGGAGATGTTTTGATTCCTCTTGGAGGCCTTAAAGAAACTGAGCAGGGCAAATTCCTAATGTCCACTCCATATGTTCTTGTTGTTGCAGCTGTTATTACTATGTGATTATTCATATAGTATACAATCATAGATGGACTGCTCACAATATGCTTTAGCCAGCATGGTGAGTTTATTGGCTTTTTACCTCTGAGTTTAAGATCAAGAAACACAATGGTCTTTCTTCTCAGTTACCTGACATGGCAGAATGAATGTATTTTACAATATCACAATATAATTATAATGCCCATGATGACATATAAGTAATAAGTTTCAAAAGACACAGTTATTGAAACGTCATAATTTGTTTTGTTAACTTATGTAAAAGCATATCTTCTATTTTACAAAATAAATTATATACTTATAAAATAAATATGTGTAGAGATGTATATTTTTAATTTTGATTGATTATTGCACTATTATGAAATCAAAAATAATCATAAATAAAATTTTAAAAAGTCAAGTTTTTGGTCATTTTTAAACATATCTCTAAATATTGTCACAAAGTCCATTAAGAGATAATAATAATGGCAAAAGGTGAATATTGGTCATAAATTTATTTGAAGTTCCTATGTTTTTGATTATTATGACATTAGTAGATTTTTTTGGATTTAAAATATCTGAATGAAATATATTGAATTAATGGATCTGAAAAGAAAATAAAAAAATGTCTGAATAGTTGACTATACCAGTAAATCAACCTAAGCACTTAATATTTTTGCTGACTATGGTTTCTAGCTATGAATTTTATTTAAAAATGAATAGACAGGTATAAAAAATGCTTAAATAAAATGGATGAAATTTTTAAATTTTTTTAGGCAAAATGAACAAAGAAATGTTTTATTTTTCATTATTAATTTGATAGCTTCAGATTATTTACTTTTAAATGTAAAAGATACTTGGGTCTATTGGAAAATAAGCATAGATATTTAATTCGACAATCAGCAAATAGAATAAAATGTCCTTTTTTATTACTATTGAAATAAATTTTATTTTCATAAAAAAATTATAAATATCAAAAATACTTAACTTCAGTTTTCTTTAAACCACTAAGCATCACATGATCACCATCTCTTATGTTAGCACATAACTGTTATTAAACAGGCAAAACTCTTCATACAGTATTGCCACCCTGTGCTAACCAGAATAATCAATGGATGCCTGAAGGCTTGTGCATAAAATCCAAATCTAGTGCCTACTCATCCTATGAAAATGAAATTTAAAACATGATATTTTCAATCTAAGCTCAATAGCTTATATAGTCATAT
This sequence comes from Epiperipatus broadwayi, assembly GCA_028023455.1. Taxonomy (NCBI): domain Eukaryota; kingdom Metazoa; phylum Onychophora; class Udeonychophora; order Euonychophora; family Peripatidae; genus Epiperipatus; species Epiperipatus broadwayi. The sequence goes on along the minus strand of JAQFVV010012651.1, from coordinate 1,122,760 downwards.
GATTAATCTGGTCAGCACTGTAGGGAGGGTTTTGCCTGTTTAAAGTTTTCCTTGTTTCTCATATAGTCAATGGGCCAAATAGTTTGATATGTATGAGCATAAAAGTTTACTATGCTAGAATAACAATATTGGTTAATTGCTCAAAGTAAGTCTTTTTTACTCATTTTAGTGGGTAAGTCAGTGAACAAATATAAACTTTAATTGCTGATGTCTCCAGTTGAAATGGTCTAGTTAAAGCAATTGTGGACTTATTGTTCTGTATTCCAAAGTAAATTCTTTGAATATCCATAAATTGAATTATTTTAGTTTGTATGATTGCTGTTTTTATCTTATAATAAAATGTTTAAATGTTTAAATATATTTACCATTTTTGTTTAGATTTTAAAAGTACAAAGAAGTAGAAGAAATTTTGTAATTTCCACTATATAATTAATGCAATTTTAATTTTATAGCAAGGTATATGCCGCTATAATCCATCTACCATGAAAACAACAGTGCATGGATGGTATGAACTTGTATCTACTGAACTTGAATTGCAACGAGCAGTAGCTACATTTGGTCCTATAGCAGCTAATATTAATGCTTGTCATAGTGCATTTCTTACCTACAGTGGAGGTGTCTATGATAATCCAACTTGTAATAGTGATTATTTAAATCATGCAGTCTTAGTAGTAGGCTATGGAACATATTATGGAAAACCATATTGGCTAGTTAAAAATAGGTGAGTTTAAAACATTTTTGAGGGTTTACAAAGTCAGACACTGTGAACCCTTTTATGATATTATAAACACTATATATAAAACAATAAAATATTAATGACTAGATATGGTAATAGAGTACAAAAATGCAAAAAAAAAAACAAGTCTCCCCACTTTTTTATGTAGTCTTATCTATTATGGATTATACTACCAATAATATCTTTTGACCCTCTCTTATGTTTATCCTTCCATGAGCAGTTACGTACACCCTGTTCCTATATTATTTATTATAAGATTTTAGTACTCAATAAACATCAGATAGATTAAATCTTTGTAATTCCGTTTTCAACACTGGTTTGTTGTTTTAGGATTTATCACTGGAAATTAAACTCAAAAAAAAAAAATTAAAATCAAAAACTGCACTTACAACATCTAATAATCAATCACCTACAGTATTTTGCACTAATTAGATTAACAACTTGAAAGTTTAAAATAAGGCTGTACATTTTTATTCAAGTTAGTATGTCATCCAACACAAAATAACAAAAAGTTGTTACTAAACATCCAACTGGATCCAGCATTCAATTTTGAATCCTAGTCAACCCAGATGAAGGCCAATGCTAAAAAGTAATCTGAATATGGAAATATTATATCAATATATAGATATCATATCTTATAATTATTTAACATCATAGCAGTTAGCTCTAGATTAGAGTAAAAATAACTATTTCTTTGAAGTTAACACAAAAAATGTACATTCGGAAAAGAAGCATTAAATATGTAATCAATGAAGTCAAATATTTCCATAACCATAATACTAATATTAAAATCCATCTCATTAAAATTATCCAAAGTGCAAATTGTTTTATACCATTTTATCATTCAATGTTAAGTATATTTTGTGGTCAGTTTTTAATCATCAGCTGAACTAAGTCCTTAGAATACTTGCACCTCCAGTGATGAATAGTTTAGTAAAATTTTATATGTATATCAAATGCATGCAATATAATGCACATTTATGCAAAATTTCACCTGTAACGTGACACTATACACATCTTTACATAAGAAGGAAATTATTTTTATGTACATTAAAACGCTGTATAAAATAGTAAAATATCTTGCAAGAAAAAATACATACATTTTTTACATCCTCTAGCTTACCTAGTGATTAAAGATTGTTCATGAAATACATATGTAGTTAACGAATTCTGGATTTTTTTAATATCGTATATATATGTAATAGATGAACTGCTCTTGTAAACATTTTTATTTTATTGGACGTTTATGTTTTTGTAGGACAATTATAACAACTTATAATTTATTAGCAGAGACGGAATAAATAGAGATTTCCAATTATTTTGCCGTGAATGTTCTATATACCTCTCATAAGTTACCTGTTAAAAATATTCTACACATAACAGTTCTACGTTAAAATAATGGTAAATAATAAACAATAATAACATATAAATTAAGCAGAAATACTTTAGATTATGTTTGAAATTACTATATAAATAGATATCACAGTAATTTTGCAAGAATTGTGTCTATCTATGTTAGCAGTTATCTATTTATTATACAATCTTTAAAATGCTTTATTAGAGTTACCCCTTTAAATTTTCGCATTTGATGACACTTTTCTTAACAAATTCTTATGTAATCTGAATTAAAAATAAATCGAAAATTTAAAGAGGTTTCGTGTGTTATAAAAAATTGAGACGGGGTTAAATTGATCATTTATAGCATTATTAATACGATTGTATAATAAATTAGTATTATTTTAGCTTTTTATCTAAAGAATATCTAGACTTTTCAATATATGACATTTTGCACCGTTTTTGTATTTTAGGAATAGAATTTTTAGATCTGTTAATCGGTTTATATTTAGAGAAATATAAAATGAAACATTGTATTTACGGTTAGTTGTTTTTTTTTACAATTTGGACTATTACAATATTCTATGGATAAATTTAAATCTGTATTTGCAGAATATTTAGTTATTTGTAATGGAAATTTTTGCTTTGGCAACATTTTTATTTTGCATATAAAAAACGATTTGAAAAAAAAAATCAGAGGTATATTTTATAAATATCCAGAAAATAAAGAATATTGTTTTATTATATATAAATTATAAAAAGTTTGTCATCCATATGAGAATGTTAATGTTGTGTAAATTTAATGAGACTTTTATTTTTTAATTTTAACAGCAAAGACGTTGATTCAGGATGGCACAAATGCTAAAAGCTGGCTATAGCTATTATTCATTTTTATATATTGATGTTTTATATTCTGCATTGTTTATTCCAGAGATGTTTTTCTTTATCTGTATAAATTTTAAGAAAGAAATATAAAAGTAGAATAAATTACATAATTAATTTCTGTTAAAAAACCAAATCAAACTTGAACAGAATTTTTTAAAAAATAACTTCCAAAATAAAAGCTTTTAAAATAATAAAATAATTCATAATTATTATCAGTAATATATATATATATTAAAATTAAATATGCCTAATGTGATATCAGAAATTAAAAATAAAATATAAATTTATATAATACCACAATTCCATGGTTTCATCTATTACCTTCTCAAGTGAAATTCAAATAAACCTACAACATATAGTGTACCATTTGAAAAACTATGTTTATCCAACAAGACCCAGAACAAGGGTAAACTACCTCAAACTTAACAATGTACAAAATGCACCGATCAGATACATCATGAATTTTGCTCAAAAAAACCAATAATCCACATCTAAGATATAATTAACAACATTTTCAAAAGATCATATTGTACATTCTTAGTTTTACCAGCCTGAAACCAAGCCTCAGCACATAAGATTCAGGATGGTGATGATGGTTCAATGAGACCTTGAGTAACCCTTTCTTGTTTCACATAACTTATAAGTAACAAAGAAAATGAAAATAATTAAAGGAAACGAACTAAGAAGTTTTATATATAGATATATATTTAGACTATTAAAAATAAGATATAGAGTTATGTATTTCAGACGTATTTTAAGGTTAAGAAATATATAATATAATAAGGGGAAAAAATTAAATCAACTATTAAAAATATTAAGTTACAGTTACTCAAGCTCATGGATCAGTTGTATACATTCACTTATTATCTAGATATACAATTTTAAACAAGATCGCATCATGATGTGACTACATATATATATAAACAGCGATCATTTTCTTATCCTATTACATTATTTACAAAAACAAAATGACAATGAAATTTTGCAAATTAAAGTTTCCATTCACATTTATTACAAAAGGGATATTTTTTTCAATCAGCATATTTAAAATTTACAGACTGATTGTACATAAAAATATAATTTTCCTTTTTTTTTTAAATTTAAATCATTCCAAAAAATAAAAAAAACAATGTCAAAAGACTATAAAAAAACAGCTTCACATTTTTACAGGGTTTAAAAATGAAAAAAATAAAACATGCTATTTTACATTTTTTATGAGGGCAGGTTTTTTCATCAAAATAATATCTTTATTTTTATTTAACATGCATGTCACTGGAACAGCACCAAGTTATTTTATTAACATTAAAAATTTGATTAAAGTAAATCCATTTGATAAAAAAACAGAATTGTATTTATCATCATCATTTTCAACTGTTCTTCAATATGAAGATCTCTTCATGTCTTATTCAGTATTTCTGATATTTAACCCTTTTTTGGACATTATTCATGTTTCCATTTTACATCTGATATTTTTCTAGATCTTTTACAATTTCTTAGCATCAATGGTTCTTATCTTATCAGTCTTGTAGTCATCTGTCCAGAATATCTCTGCTTTAGATTGTTATTTGCAGTTAAATTATGATGATTGATTTTGTTATGTAAAATGTCTGGTTCTTGCTAGATGCTCAGCCAAGCTTATACAGAGTACCTCTTTAAATTCTATTCACAAGGGATGAATGTTCACTATTAATGATGATCACCAGAGTTATGTTTGTAACATATATTGTTCTATATATATATATATACTTTAGTGCAATTTTTATAATTCCTCTTTTATTTTTCAAACAATTTCGACTGTCCTGCAGTCTTCATCAGAGCTACAACATTTAAACACATGATAATATAACAATATTTTATACACACATAAGAATATATATTTTACATTATTATTCATAATCATATTTTATTTTTAATTCTATATCTTTCTCTTATTTTCTATTTTTATTTTCTTATTATTTCTTTACTCCTTTATATTTTTTATTTCTTCTTCTATCCTATCTATTATTCTACATTATTCATTAATATATATCTATCACATTTTTATTTTATTTGCTACTACCTATTATTCTAATTTCATTTTTCATTTCTACCATTTATCTATACTTATTTTTTTATCAATAATTTTTTTTTATCAATAATTTTAATTTATTCCTATTCCTATCTTTATTAATTATTCTCATTCTTAATTTACTTATTCATTTTACTCATCTTTTTATAATCTTCTTCCTTTTTTATGTGTATAACTGTTAGAAAAATGAACATAGAATTATAAAAATTGCATTAGAGTATATATGAGATTGATATATAAAAAAGTAATATACATGAATATATGTAAGAAAAGCAAAAAAGTAAAGAAGCTATAAAAATATATTGCTCTATTATTTCTAATTATTAATATATATTATTCCCATGGTCACTTTATACATGTTGATGTTTGGTGATGATGATTTCTATCACTTCCTGTTTTACTTACTTAAATTAGCATAAAAATAATAAAAGAATATGTGACACCGAACTCAGATTTTCACACAACTCTCAACTCTCCATGCCATCCCATATTGTAAACCCAGTGGATCATGTGTATGATCAGGTGTGTTAGCAATATGAGATGGCTCAAATAGTTGAGGGTTGTCTAAAAGTCTGAGTTCAAATCCCTTATATATATATATATATTCAAATCCCTTATATATATATTACATTATATAAGTGCAAGTGTGTGTAAACCTGTAGAGTGTATTAATTTATATAATACTTTTAAGAAAAAAATCTATTTTCTGTACTCTAATTTTGTCATTACTGTAAGCTGAAATAATCACTAGAAGTAAGGTGAATTAGATTCAAAACATTAAAGTGGTTTGAATTTTATATTAGTCATTTGGTAATAAAAAAGGAGTAGAATAAATATGATTGAAGTAAAACTGCATCAAATACCATAATCCAAGAAAGGTAGTCCAAATTGCTCATTAATAAAAACCATGAGTTAGAAACAATCTGGAAATGTGAAAACAACATCACTAGATAGACATTTATTTAGCACCAGTATTGGCACTTAATGATTACGCAAACTTACCCTAGAGGGCAAAATTTGAATTGAGAGAAATATTTCCTGCTTAAAAGTGTTGTGTAAACAGAATCATTTCGAACATTACTGCTTATTAAAGAATTGAGTAGGTAGTGTCAGATACTTCCATATTTCTCTTCTCTTTTTTATTTCATAAATAATTTCATATAAATAAAGATACAATAAAAGACCTATACAGCTATACATTTAAAACATTAAGGTGTTTTCGAAATTCAGGTGGAAAAATATGCCGTTTAAAAAAATGTGCTTTACATTCAAAAATCTAAGTCAAATAAATGCAGTTTCACAATTCTAAGCGATAAAAATTTCTTCACAGATAGAAACAGGGCAGTAACCTGCTTAAGGATTTAATATTTCCTATTATCTATTACTATTGTAATTTTAATAAATAAACATTAAATACCTTTTTTAAAATGTAGATTTTATATTTTACTAGCTATGGTACAGATTGGGGTAAAAATGGTTATATTTACATGTCCAGAAATAAGTTCAATCAGTGTGGTATTTCATCAGAAATCGCTTGGCCTGAGCTGTAAACTGATGAGATGGTATATTCATCTTTTCTTAAAAATTAAATTGTAAGAATAAAAAATTATGTGTTTGTAGTTGTTATAGAAAATAAATTATTATTTATGACTTAGTGTTCTTTTTAATTATACAAAAATATTAAAAATATCGGTGTCACTTTTTGATTAACACGTGACAATTATTTTGTGTGCACCCACTTCATGCTAAGCTAAAATGGTACTGATATGAGCGATTATTATTAATCATTTACTAAACTGGATATTATCATAATTTAAACTTAATTAGAGAATTATATACATTATTATAAAAAACTACGGTATCTAAAAAATAATTTCTTCCAGATTTTTTTCATGTATCGCTTTGCAACTTGTTTATCAAAATTGTAGTAATTTTATGTTTATAAAAACAGAATAATAAAAATATTTTGATTTACAACTTCAAACAACTCCATTCAAAACCTCGACACCATCCACTATGTACATCACATGATCACCATTTCTTATGCTTGCTCATAACTGTTATTAAACATGCAAAACTCTCCATACAGCAATGCAACTCAGTGAAGAACATGGTTCAGATCCATATGACTATATCAGCTAATGAACTTAGATTGAAATTATTGTTGGTTTTTAATTTAATTCTCATAGTTTTGTAGTTATGTAGAGACAAAAGGTGACTCCTGGAGGGTTGCATTAGATCCTAAAGTCTAGGTGCAGTGCTCTCAGATCCAAGGCTTCTCACTGACAAAGGCCAAAAGTCAAAAACTAGTCTGGAGATATTGGAGGAGTAGCTGCTAGCTAGGGATTTTATGCACAAGCCTTCTACCATCCTCTGGCTTGCACTGAGTGGCTTTGCTGTATGAAGAGTTTTGCCTGTTTAAAAACAGTTATGAGCAAGCATAAGAAATGGTGATCATGTGATGTTCAGTGGTTTAATACCAATTCTGCATAATAGGATAGTGGTGTCTGTGGTTGTTAAAGAGCCAAAGACACCAAAATGTATGAGTACTGAACTGAGTTTAGACACATATAACTCATAGTTTTGCATTAAAATAGAAACAAACAGTGGCTGATGGAGGGGTGCATTAGATTCTAAGGTCTAGGTGCAGTGCTCTCAGATCTAAGGCTCCTCACTGATGAAGGTCAAAAGCCAGAAACTAGTCTGGAGATATTGGATGAATAGGCACCAGATAAGGATTTTATGCACGAGCCTTCTGCCATCCATTGATTGCTTTGGCCTGCACTGAGTGGCATTGTTGTATGGAGAGTTTTTCCTATTTTCATCTACTATGTAAAGGATTAGGTGAATAAAAAAGTGCTGGTTAAATCAAAAATTGTACGAAAATAGAAAATAATTTCGTACATCTTTATCTATTTGTTTTAAGCAGATATAATGAAGTGAGAATTTTAAAATAGCATATTTCTATACTTAAAAATTGATATTTTAACATAGGTTAAAAAGTTGTCATCATGTGTAATACTTTTTAGACTTTCATGCTATTATTTATTTAGAAATTTTTATGGATCTTTTAAAATGTTGCTGATAAACATCACACAAAATAAGTTATTAATATAAAACATAAAAGTTTTTCATAACTTTCAATATATATTGACATATTTTATAAATAAGTAATATGTTTAAATCTAGTTAACATCCAATGAAAAGCAGACACTTGAATGGCATTGATTACATTGTAAGCATTTTTCTATTGGTTTATTAATGGATATAGTCGATATGATTGGTTGTTGTCTTTGCCCAGGTTTTATATAGATTTAAAATGAAATTACTATTTATAAAATATTTCAACACCTGTATAGTTTATTAAAAATATCAAATTATATAAATGCTTCTCAAATTTTGAATGTATTTTAATATTCCACCAGATGAAAACTTATATTCAGCCTGAATCTATTTTTTACTGCTTAGATGAGCTACTGGCCCTAAACCAATGATAACCACACTTTTAATTGACTGATATTTTTATATATTATATATTAGACATATTTGACTTGCAATCTTAATTTTATAAATAATTGTCGATATTTTTGTAAACTTCATTTTATCAATAATCATTTAATCCTTTCATACTCCACCCACACAATACCTGTATAGATCGAGTCAGTTTATTTTTACAATGAACCCACGGTGTGAAATTATGTATGTAATAGTAAAAAGTCGCTAAAGTAAATGATGATTAATTAATGAGTTGAAACTATTTATATGGTTCTATTTTATTTTACAATCTTCTATTTTGTACTCTGTAATCATAACTACTTATTCCTAAGATAGCATGCCTGGTTGCAAGGTGGATAGTAGTTATATCCAAATTATCTTACACTGAGTCACACTGTTGTTGCCCAGAAAATAAATAAGAGAATTATATATCATCATAATAAATTTTTTCAATCATTATCAGTCCAACTGCTGGTTAATTGACACTTCTAGTTTAATCCTGTTTCTCCAACTCTTCATTTCACTTCTCCATATCATAACAAAAGATTTCCATATTTTATAAATCTATCTCACATGCAGCCTGGTTTTACAATCAAAGGATTCTTAGCATTTTCCACCTTGGCTGTAACATGGTGTCCTGGTTTACAATATAATAGCTTTCTACATAAAAGGGCTATAATTTAGTTTCATTTCAAATGCAAATATCTTATAAGAATCATTTGGGCACATACATACTTATCTTGTTTTCAAGATATCTCAATCGATATTTTAGTTATAAACTATCAGCTAACAAAGAAGACAAACCATGTTTGTAATTTAAATGCCAAAGTATAAAGCCAATAAACAGACTAAACTGGCTGAAGCATTTTGATAAGCAGTTTATCCATTTTAATATAACTTGAGCACTGATTTGAGCTGCTTCAGCATAAAAATACATATCTTGTAGATTATTTACCTTTTTTGAATGTGGTCATGTGTATTGGTTGGGTAAAATGGAGTGGATGATTTAAGGAAGCTTGAAAGTCTGGGCTCAAATCTTTTCTAGTTGTAGAAATATGCATAATTAAGAGAACTGAATTTGTCTGCTTTTTATCTGGAACTATTCTTCCACAAGATAGTTATCACTTAGTAGCGACTTGTAACATTTTGTACTGAAGATAAATAATAATTGTCTTATATAATTATGTGAAAGCAAACACATTTTAAAAGCTATTGTGAATATCTATCAGTCATAATACTCTAGACCATCCATTTTCATTACATACATTACTCTCATTTATTTATCAGATGAGCTAAAGACATTAATCACTTGGATCTTTACACTTTTCTTATAATCACTATGCAAATCTATATGTATAGTTCATAGGAACTCTGATTTATGTTTTGATTTTGTTAGCAATCAAAAGACTTAGAAATAGCCATTTATCCCAATCTCGAAATTTATGTTTTATAATAATTAAAAATTGCAAATTTTTATATGTTTAACCATTTCAATTTTAACTTTTTTCTTAAAGTAATTTTCCATTGTTAACTTCAAAATTACCCTCAATGCATGGCAAAAATTTGTGGTTTATATCTTGTGTAAGTGGTAATAATATATTGTTACAAAGAATATATCTTTCATAGTCAAGAGAAATACTGTAGAACTAATTATTTAAGCAGAGGAGAATTTATTAATCCCTCTCATGACAACAGTCTCTTACAATGCAGATTTATTTGTAGTCATTTTTAATATTCTTTGAGTCAATTAATAATAGTTTTGCTGTAATTCATTCACTTTTTACAATCAATTATTCGACAACTATTATTTCAGATGTCATTATGTTGCAACATTTTTCCACAGTCAACTATTATTTCAGATGTCATTATGTTGAAACATTTTTCCACAGTAAAAATTCTGAACTATTCCTTTTTGTCGATTGCATAATTTACTTAATTAAGTAATAGTTGACATTAAAGACTTTTGCATCCACACCTACATAAAGAGAATGTAATTTTTATATATCATATGATGTTTTTATCTTTTATGAATTTATTCTTACTCAAACTTAAATATCTAGTTTGCTTTATGTTTTATATTCCATCTCACTCTATGGCATTTCACATAGACTCAGATAACATACAGAATACTATATAATATACAATTAAATTTTTTTATAAGTAATAAATAGATTTTGCAAGAATATTTTTAATCAGCTGTTTTTAACATTTTCTTGTAAAAAAATTTTGAACTACCTTTTTTTCTGTATTCTATTATCTCAACTATTTTCTATTAACATAACTTAACTTGGCATTTAAGATTTTAATAGGGTTGTTGTTGTGTTTGGTTAGGCTTACATGTTCATTTCCAACAAACAGACACACAAATAACTATCCAGCAATTAATATGTACAAATTTATTAGTCCAAAAAATATACACACATTACTTGAATGCTGAGATAGTCATGTGGAGTCAGAACTCACTTCCAGATAATGATTAACCTGCCACATGAGTTCTAGTAAGACTCTTCCAGCTATGGATTAAGCTTGCTTTGAGTCTGTAGGTGGACATGCCTCACCGTGTGAATGTCATAATAATTAATAGACTACCCTTACTGATAGCAGAGGGTTTATTGGAGAGCACATTCAGTTGTTCAGGTTGACAGAAAATAACTGCTCTCTGCCTTGCCTTCAAAAGGTTGACTATTTAATTGAAGATACTCTATCTTACTGGAAGCATTTGGATTTGGTGCATGAACCCCAGTAAAGAATTTAATCCCCAGTTGCAGGGCAATCAGGTAAGGAATCTGGATAGTCCATTTCTACAGGAAAGGTCAGATATGACATCCCCCATGGCTAAAATTAGCCCTGGAGGACATAGTCATTGACAAGTGATGGACAACATATTGTCCACTTTCTTGTTCTATCTGATTGATTGCTGTTCCTGCCTCCATTTTCTTCACCTGATGAACTTGTTTCTGGTTTCTTGCTGCTGTCATGATTTTGCTGTTCATCTTTTTTGCTTGAGGTACTTGTCCCAGATTGCTCACTGCTTTTGATAGCTTCTGGTATATGGTTGAGTCTTATCTGGTGATGGCAATGATGATGATGACCATCTTCTGTTTGTACAATAACAGTGTAGAGACCTTTTATTTGCTTCACCACTGCTGGTATCCATTTTGTGGGGTGGTAGTACATTTGACATAGTACTTTTATTCCTTTTTGGAGTTCTAATTTGTTTTTATCTTTTTGTTGAAGTTTCACATCAGGTTGCAGCTTTTTGTTGCAGACTTCTGAATCATTAGACTTCATCTTTGATAATGTTGTGAGCTGATTCACTTTGAACTCTAAATGTTTGAACCAGTCATGGCCTATCAAGTCATTATGGTTACCCAATGCCAATATTAGTGATAGGTGTATAGTTTTGTTAGGCATATCAATTTTTCCTGTTGTTTGACTTAACAGTTTGATGTTATTCCTTTGATAGTCTTATATTGATTTACTGCAGGGGTGCAGTTTCAATTTATTCTTTTTATTAATGATCACCCAAGTCTTTCTTGAAACTATAGACACTGCTGACCCTGCATCAGTTCCATCTTGACTGTCATCTCATTAATTATAACAGTGTGTATAAACCCAGACTTGTCATTTCTGATATGGTTTTTACAGGCAACTTTCTTACGTTTCTTATAAGTGTCTTTACTGATTTTAGGAATAGGTGTTTCTATTTTTTATTCAGCTATTTGCCTTTTCAATTTCAGACATGCAGCCTTTATATGTCCGAATTGTTTGCAAAATGCACATGTTGTGTAGTGGTGTGAGCATTCTCTATGTATGTGATTTCATTTATTGCATCTATAACATCTTAGACTATTTGATCCTGAATTATCTGAGCTGACTCAGTGCTTGATTAACCCAGCGTTATGCTCGATTTTTTGCACATCATACTTAGTAATTATTTTAATGGGGTAGCTTGACTACCTATGGTCCTTGCTAATCCTGCCTGAGCTACCACTATCTCAAAATATAGGTCTGGAATCATTAACATGTTCAGCCTTAAATTGTGATACTTTATGCCATGAAGTGTTTGAAATCACATTTTAAGGCTAATATACGAATTCATGTAGCAAATTCTCTAGCTGCGGTTTTACCCTGTTCTTGTATGCTAAGATTAAAATGGTATCTCTACATTAATGTCAAGGGTTTAGGAGAATACTCGGGTGAGACTGTCAAAATTCAGCTCAGCTGGGGTTACAGCCATAGATTGAGATTTGAGTATATTATACATCTGTGGACCTATAATGGTCATTAGTGTGGCTAACTTTACCTCAGGTTTTTTAATCTGGTTAGCCTGTAGGTAAAAAATCAAATGCTCTTTATAATTTTGTCAGCTCTCAGATTGAGCCCGATCAAAAGATTCCATAGAGCCGATTGCTTTAGCCATCTTTTATTTATTTATTCGAGTCACCGGTCCTAATTATTTTATGCCAGAGTTGTAGTTGTTTAAAATCTATTTTTATCTTTATTTTTTCGTGTAACCACTCGTATTTATTTTTGTTTTAGTCACATTATTGTAAATAACTTAACGAAGCTTTTAAACCGCTAGGACGAATTTTTGTCACTGTCTTGCGAGTAAAGCTCTCATAATTGATTGTTGCTTCAAATTAACATTCCTTTATTTTTGCAATCAGTTTTACATGGTTTTGCTGTGTTTTTTTATAATTTTTCCAGCCATGAGGAAAACATTTTTTAATGTCTGACTGCACCAGATTTGTTAAAACTGTGTGGTTTATTCTATAGATTTTGCAGCTGTGATGAAAATTTTTCTCTGTGACTTCACAACATGTGTTGTTGGTTAGGCTTACAGGTTCCTTTCCAAGCCAACAGACAAAAAGAATAAATATTCAGCAATTAATGTACAATATATCACATGTTAGTTAAACAAACGAATAAATACAATTGAATGCTGAGATGGTCATCCAAGGTATGGAACTGGCATTTAGCTAATGTCTCATGAGCTCTGGTATGACTCTTCCAGCTATGTATTTAGCTTGCCTCGAGTTGGCTCTAATTCAGATGTAGCAGTTTCCAGTCCATAGATGGACTTGCTTCACTGCATGAATATCGCAATAATGAATAGACTACCCTTTCTGATGGCAAAGGGTTTATTGGAGAGCATATTCAGTCATTCAGGTTGACTGAAAGCAATTACTCTCCGTCTTGCCTTCAAAAGGCTGACTATTCAATGGCAGATCCCTACCTTACTGAAAACATGTGGATTTGGTGCATGAACCCCAATGATGGATTTAATCCCATTGACTAGCAACTAGGTGCTAGCCAGTCAGGTAAGGAATCTGGAATAGTCCATTTATAAGACATGTTCAGATATGACAGTTATATCTCAACTTACCTTGATTGTATTGAATAGTCACCACCAATAGATAAATAAACAAAAAAAGACATATAAAATAATAGAAGTAGGCCATTGGATTTCATCACAGTTTTAAAAAGTTCATTTGCTTTGCCATTTAACCCTGCAAATGATCATCTTAGATATTTCTTCCAGTGCATCACAAACATAGGACAAATTATATTTCAAAGGTTTTAATGATTCAATTCAACTCTCTCATAATTTGTCACAGACAGGTACTTTTTCAAGCATTTCCATCAATGAGTCACATCACGAAAATATACCTACAAATGATGTATTGTATTAAAAAATACTGTGGCATCTAAGTTATTAGCTAATACCTTTACAATTAAAGTTAAATGCATAACATAATTTAATTAATTTCTCATGCTTTTGCGAATGTTTTGAATTAATATATTAAAGTCAAGATTAGTCGCATTTTCCTGTTCAATTGATGCCATTGCCAGACCAGTCAGAATTTCTTGAGGCATGGTTGATGGAGTGTATGGAGAATCAATTTTGAAAAACTTTTTGAACAGGTTACTGATACTAGTAATGTTGTGAATATTCGAATATTAAGCAAACACTAAATAATTCTGAAACAGTATTTTCTAATTTATTTTAGCTTATACATGAGTAAACATAAACTGCGAAATGCTTTCGAAAATTTGCCTTGCTATTACTTACAATTTGTTCATTAAGAAATATTCTTCCTGGTCATAACAAGCTAGAGATATATTTTGAATGACTGAAGAATATCAGATCATATTTTCTAGGTTCTTTCAACAATCATAGACCAATGAATTTTGATAACAAAATAGAAAATGTTTATAAAGCTGAAATTTTTTCTACAAAATCAATTGCAACAATTACTGACTTATTACCTCAGTTATAATCATAACCAAGAACTTCTGGACTAGTATTCCTGCCCTATCATTGCTCTCTTAATGTTGACAATTGTATGTACCAAAAAAAATCAAATAAAAAATTGGATTCAGAAATTTGATGCACGTAATTAAAAAATAACATGATCTCCAAAGGCAACACCCACTTTTTAATGTCAATAAGAAAGATGACTGATGACATAAAAATACTTGAATCATTTTAACGCTCAAGAGTCAACAAGTTCATGCCAGAAATGTTAGAACTGGAATCGATTTGAGGATATTACACTCCAAATTCTGAGGACATTGCTTCAAATAACTGAAAAAAATATAAAAAAAACCAATTGAAAAGAATACCTATATTGCAAATTGAATTTCAACTTTGATTAAGAACATTAATTAATTATCTATGCTATAATGCATCAGAATGTACTTTTGACCAGACAGGTTTATTGGTTCATCATAGTCAACTTTCATATCTAAAAATCATTCCATTTCCTGACACTTTTGGACTCAGTGACAGCTAAACAAATTTTCCGTACATTACCTTTCACTCAATACAGCAAAGGCAGGTTGTTCTCTTGAAACTTAAATAATACCAGTGAAGTCACAATTTATTAATAATAAAATATTCAGTAACAATTATAGGACAAAATCTCTACAATTATTGCTAGCTGCAAATAATTTTAATAACATTAATTTGCTATAATAATTAAAATGCAATACTAAAATAACCGAGTAATATATTGAATAAATCTTTGTCATAAGTATTTTTGGTACTATTCTATACTATTCTGTCAGCCACTTGATGGTTTGATAACATTCCTGTGCCCATCTGTTCTTTGTGAAAAAAATAAGAATCATATGGGTTAATGTAATTCAGGAGTAATGTAATTCATTAATTTCCTTAATAACATTTACTGGAACAATTTTATGTAAACATATGTTATTGCAAAGATTCTATTATAGTAGAATGCCCCATGTGGCAAAACCATCCTCCCCCCCACCCTCCCGCAAACTTTACAATTACATCCAAAAAATGATAATGCTTTAATTACTGAACTATCTTTTATTTTTTGGGTCACTTTTGAAAAAGAAAAAATAATTCTTTATTAATTGATTTCTTATAATAGCTATCTTTGAAAGATAATATGTGTATGGATACTAATAGCACATCTATTAAGAACACTTTATAATTTCAAACTCAATCAGGGTATTTTTGTGACCATTTTTTTAAAGATTAATAAATGTATTCTTTGGACAATTTATTTTGATCTCTGGATAGAAGAATGAGAATTTTCATAGTCATACATCCTTGTTTTTTGAAGGCTTAATATAATTCATTCAGATTTTCTTCAATGATTTCTATGATTTAGTCAAGAACAATTTTATGCTAGCAAATTTTCAAACCCATTTTAACTCCACATGGTCCTGAAAAATTTCATCTTAGTCCTGCAATGTAAGCCAGAGGGATATGCCTTTTCACATCCACAACAATTAAAACTTTATCAATTCACCTATCTTATTAAAAAAATTCTATTCCAATAGAATTAATTAAATGACACATACTTGTGGAATTCGCAGAAAAAAAACATTATAAATTTTAACTATGAGAAATAATCTAAGCGGAAATAGATATGGAAGCATCCAAATGAACATACAACAAAATTAGATTATATTTTGGCTAACAAAAAGGACGTATTTCAATACATTAATGTTTTTAATAAATTCAATACAGTAAATGATTAGAGAAATATAAGATGCATGTTAATGCGAAAACGAGCGAGATAAAAAATTATAAAAACAGTATTTATATTTAAATAAGCATTTATTTTATATAGCGTCTGTACACGATTGTATTAAATTCAAACATCAGCCTTTCAAGCCAATTGTGCAAACGCTTTGCGAGTGTTAATAATAAATGAATACTTTCTCACCAATATAAGATATAGCATTTATGCAGGTATTTGGTATTAAGAACCTTCAGAAACATTTCAAGGAATTTAAATTAAAACTTGCAAATCGTTTAAAAATATTATCTGATTTCGAGGATGATTCAGATATTTGGACGAAATGAATAAAAAAATAGGTGGTATATTATTAAAAACTGCAACAAAGATAGCTGGGAAAATAGCAGTAATTAACCTGTAAACCTTCTACTAAGACAAGGCAATTTATGAAAAAAAAGAGGTAAAACTGGTCCATTAAAAAGGATTACATATCCATGAAAAACATTCAATAACTTTATAATAAAATATAATCATGAATGAGTAAGGAGGGTTATAGAAATGAATAAAAGTATTAAAAGTGTAGAGCAACATTTTGGTGTTGGAAGAGGTTATTTTAGCAATAAAAAATATAGAACTATTACTAAAAAGAAAGATGATATCACAAAATGTGCGGACATACTCCACAAAGTAATATATAAGAAATAAAAAGTATTTTCTATACTTATATATTTTCTAAATTGCTTAGGATTTTAAATGAAGAAGTGAGACATGCAATTAAATCTATGAAGATGTGGAAAGCTCCAAGTAATAATAGAATTATAATCAATATCTTAAAAGAAACAGTTGAGATATACTTTTGATAACAATTTGTCTAAATAAGTAAGATTTACCAGATGATTAAGAAAATTTCACAAATTAGCCACCTATCAATCTTTTACGGTTCTGTACAAAATTTTAGGCAAGATAATTTCCACTTTTTTAGAGTGAACTTTGGAGTGTAACTAACCAAAAAAACAAGCTGGATTTAAAAGTAACATATAAGTTATAGAAAAAATCAATGAATATGAGTTGTCTTATTCTCTGCGTTAAAAGATTATGAAAAGGCATTTAATTCTATAATTATTTCTTCGGTAATTAAAGCATTAACGCATCAAAATATAGACACAGAATATTGTCAAATTCTGAAGAATATTTATCAAAATGCAATAGCAAGGATTAGATTACATAGTGATACAAGAAATATTAACCATGATAATGGGTATACGACAAAGTGACTCCATATTTACAAAACACTTTACAAATTTCTTCAGGGAAGTATTTCGTGGATTTAAATGTGAAGCTAAAGGAGTGAATGTAAATGAAGATTATTTAAGTCATCATTATTTTGCAAATGACGTAATTATTTTTGCAAATCATGCTACAGTACTTTAGGAAATATTTTCACATGAAAGTAAGGAAGTAGGACTAAAGATTAATGTTAAAAAAGACTAAAGGAATATTCAATGGATTTTTTCAAAAGAAGAAAACCTAAATTAATAATGATGAATTAAGTTAACAACTACAAATATGTTATCCTATTATTAATACAGACAGATACATTGGAAAAAAGTAATCATAGAATTACATTTGGAAAGCTTTTGGTATAAATAACAAAATTAAAAGAAAATGTCCCCATATATTTGAATAGGAATACTTTTAATGAATCTATTTCACTCGATCTTATTTATGAATCAGACACCTGGACATTTAACGGAAGATCAATACAAAGACTTCAGATGAGTCAACAAAATATGGAAATATCTATGTTAGAAATAACAAGATAATATCGAAAATGAAATACATGATTAAGAGAACAAACATTGAATGAATTAAAAGACTGAATTGGAGTGAAGTAGATATTGGTAGAAAAAGTGATAATAGATGAAAAGTTGACTTTTAAATTTTATTCCAAATATATAAGATGATAGTAGATGAAAAGTTGACTTAAATTTTATTCCAAAAGTTTGTATAAGATTTAGGAACCCACATAAGAGATTGATGGACAAAATAAAAAAGTGTGTCGGGGTGTTATGGAGAATAGATGTTACAGATTAAATTATAAAATACCTTTATCCTCCAATGGATCCATTATGGTTAAAATGATGGTAATGTTTTTAAATACTTTATATTTAATTGTTTCTAAATTATCTCAAACTCTTCATTTTCTAATAATTTTAAAACTAATATATTTTTTTATTTATCAGCTCATAAATGCATCTCAGTATTTAAAACATCATAACATTCCGAAGTATACAAAAATAAACTAATTAATAATTTTAAATTTTTTTGTAAAGAATCCAAAACAAAAAATATTAAAATAGTATAATGTGTTTGAAAATATAATAATAGTATAATTTATTTTAAAAAACAAACCTTCAAATATATAAACAGTAACCATTAAACAAATATTTTTAACAAATTTAATTAAACATTTGTAAAAAAAATTATTGACCAAAGACAAAATAAAAAAAATATGAAATTAATATAATTTAAAAACCCTAATTCATCTTGTTAAAATGGATTTTTATCTCTTTAATGTATATATGATCTTTTATTTTTAGATTTTTCTTAGTAGTATTTTTTAATGAAAATAAAACTTTTTTATTTTGACTTTCTATTTTTATAAATTTCATTAAATTGTAAATGTAATAAACATGAAAATAATATACGTTTAAAAATCTGAATTCAACTTGCTAAAATGTCTTTTTTTAACTTTTACATTTTGAGATCTTTTTGGTTGTACTTTTTAATAAAACTAAAATGTTTTCTATATTGTTTTTATATACATTTCATTAAATTGTAAATTTAATAGACATAACTATTCTAAACACATAAAATGTCAATTTTGTTTATTAAAAAATGTTTAATACACAGAGATAAATAAAAATAAGTAATGAAAATAAAAAGTTTTGTTTTAGTCTTCAGCATGTAAACAATGTATTTTAGTAATAAAAAATTATTTTCTGAAAAAAAATTATATGTTTGAGTCACCTTTTGTGAAAGCATTAATTTAAATAATAAAAATTATTTGAAATAATAAAATTAAACCTATAACATATAATATGAATGTTATTGGCAGCAGATGTTTTCATGTAGTTTACTTTTTGATATAAATTAATTTTCAGTTGACTAATTTTCTGCTAAAAAGCTACTAAATTCATTATTGACAAAATGTGTTTCCACTTAGTTTCTTACTTGATTTCAATCAATTTTCAAATGATTACTTTTCTGCTAAAAACTACTATATTTACATAAAATATAAATGATTTCATAATAAAACCAAATACTTAAGTTTTTTCAAATGATAAATAATAAAAAGTAGATTATTGCTAAACATATTTTTGTTTTATCATGTAATCAAAGATCAGTATTACATAGATACAAGTTGGATAATTATAAGTAGATACTTATTATTGTCTCTAATTGGCTCTAAACTCTATTGTATTTTTTAATACTCAGTAACTTCTAATGTCTAGATAATTTGTTTAAAACTAATATAAAATGCATTAAAAATTTTGGTAATTAAAATTTTTGCCTGATGTTAAACATTAAAAGTAGATTATTAACATTAAAAAAACACATTATTAGTATCAACAGAAAAAAAACTAGCATGAAAACTAAATAACAAGTTAATTTATTTAATTAATAAAGAATGATCTCACAAAATATATTTTCAATAATTGTCATCAAACCAAAAATTCTAAAGACCAGTTAGCATTTGTCATCATTACTAATTAAATTAATAATGTAATGTTCTCTATACTGTACTCATTGAAATTATATTCGAGAATTGTTTTCTAAATAAAATTACATTACATTCATCTTTTGTGGTTTTTGTTTTAAGATGTTTACTGTGAACTTAATAAAACATCTTATTGTCTGATTGCATTCATTAAGCATTTTAATAATATTTATTTTTCAATCATTCTTCATGTAGTAAAAATTTTATTTTTAACTTTATACTTTTATACCCATATCATGTTCATGTTTCAGACATTTTTCATAAAATATAAAACTTAATACTATATTTTTTCTATGTGAGTTAGGAATTTTTCAGCCATTGTGCCCAGAGAAATTTGTTAGCCACTTTAGCTTCTCTTTTCATTTCCCACCCTACATTTTGCCCATATTCTTCTTTATATTGCTCTATCCATAATATAATCTTTGTCAACTCCATGGCATTTATATCTGAATCCTTTTTACCTATTCCCAAACCCAGCATAAAAATCAAGAACACATTTTCTGTATAATCACATTCATTATATTTATTCTTTCACAACTTCATTATTTGTACTCATTCTGCTTGTAAGTATGTACATTCGATTATCAGATGTCTAACATTTTTCAGGCCTTTCTTACATAACTTGCAGACAAAATCACTCATATGCTTCCATATATATATATATATATATATATATATATATATATATATATATATATATATATATATATATATATATATATATATATATCCTTGTTGATAAACATTCTGTTCAAGCCTTAAACAGTAAACTACTTTCCTTGCTATTATCATAAATTAACTCACACCCAATATTCTGTTTACTTCTATAGAAATTTAAACTCTTTTTACTCTCCATACTAGTTCTACATCTTCCTTGTTTTTTATTAATGCATTTATTCTTCTATCCCATTCCTTGCTGCTATAACACCCAACTATTCTCCTAACCCAATCAGCTCACGTTTTGTATACTGACATAAGTTGTTTATCCAAATCTTCTGCAAACCATACTATTTTTCTCACCCATCTTGTTACCTGCCCTTAACTCATAAGCCAATTAAATACTATTTTGTTTATTCTCTTATTATCCATAAATTTCAATATATCAGACAATTTCATTTTGTTTTTTGGATCTCTCATATAAAAACTTGGCTATTTCATTTCTCCTTGAACTGCCTTTTTTGCCATCCACACATCTGTATCTAATGCATGACTTTCTACTTTTATTTGTATGTTTTCTAAGTAATCTAACATCCCTTTCTAACACATAATGACCATATGTTAACCTTTCTACTGCCACTCTCTTTCATACAATTTTAGCTACATCATATTTATTATATGAAACACTGTAAATTTTTTTATCAGTCTTTTTTTTTGTTTCATTTATCAATTTTTTTCCCATTCATCCAAAAAAAATTTGTGATTACTTAAGACAATTCCCAAATACTTTTACCTGTTCACCACATTTAACTTTCCTCCAATAAAAATTATTTCTCTTCTCTTTCTCCAGTATTAGTCGTCATTACTTTTGATTTTTCTTCGCTAAATTTAAACCCCATCTCTTTACCCACTCTCGTGCATGTCTTTAGTATAACTATCATATCTTAACTTTATTTCTGTGCACAAGAAGACATCATCTGCAAAACAGACCCAATAAAGTTTACACCTCTTCCTAGTCTTTCTATTGTTCTCTCTCCATTTCTCTCATATATATCATAAACAAAATAAGTGATATTGAGCATGCTTGCCTTAGTCCCATCCCACTGTTAATTTTAACTGATTTTATATTCCCTAATTGATTCATATAGTAATTATTTCCATACAATCTCTTTATAAGATCTACTAAAGTCCATCCATTTTCAAATTTACCAAATTTACTTTTAATCTATTTCTATTTGTTCTATCATATGTATTCTCTATATCTACAAAAATCATATATAACTGTTTACATGTATTTCTATTCACATCTATAAATAGTGTATCTATGAATAAATTATTTCCTATATGCCTATTGGATCAAAAACCTCCTTACATTTCTCCTACTATATTATTTTCTTACATCAATTTTGCAACCCTTCCAGCAACTATATATGCAAAAACATTATATAACACTGATGTTACTGCTTGCTTAACTTTCTATTATCCTTACCTTTCCTTGAAATAGTAGCCTTACTTTTATGTTACCCCAACTATCTAAAAAATCTCTCTTCTGTACCATCTTATTAAAACATGATAAGAGGTTTAATTTTGCCCTGTGTCCTAAATGCATTACCATCACTGCTGCCCATCTAAATGTTTTGCCTTTCCACTTTTAAATTTCTTTCCTGTCTCATTCAATTCATTCCTTGTAAACCCAATATTTCCTTTACTATATACTTTCATGTTTGTTATTGTCTCTAATTCTTCTCTAGAGCTGCACTCTATTCACTCATCATCTAGCAATACTATTTCTCTTTCTGCTACATTTCCCCCTTATTGTATTTCCAAAATTTTTTATTTCCATCTCTTCCACTTTTATTAATATCCTCCAACAATTTACTATTTAATTTCATTCTACCTGTATAATTATATATTTTAGCCAACAATTTTTTAATATTTTTCCAATTTAACACTAACAACTTTTTCACTTTCGTTATTTTTAATAGTACACTTACATTCTCTGCATGTTTTTTCATCTCTTTCACACTTTTACTAACTCTCACTTTTCTATTATTTTTATTCTTTTGAATATTATTACCTAAAATCCTATTTGCCATTTTTTTACTTTACCACACCATTCATTATATCATCTCAACTAACATTTCCATTATTTCTTCAACTTTTATTTTATATTCTCTAACTTATTCTTATTGTTTGTTCTTCATACACATCTTTTATTATCCTTTCTACTTTTATTCATATTTTCTCTCATTTAGCTAACCATTTTTATTATAAAAAATTATTATCACTACTATATACTCTCTCTTTATTATCAAACACTTTAATTTTTTGTATTTTATTCATTCCTTCTTTCTCGACTAATACATAATATATTGTGTGGAATATATTATTACTAGACCATGTGTATTGTCCTTCATAAATATTTGATAAATTTTCAATGTTCAAATTTACTCTCTGACAAAAATTCTTCAAAAGCTGTCCATGCTTGTTATCTACATTATCAATTTTTTCAATAAGCCCATTCACATTCCCTATAACCATTATTCTTTTTTGCCTTTTTTTAAAACTTAGTATATCCTTAACTAGGCATTCATATATCCTACTTTTTCATTTTTTATAGTTTGACTATCTCCAGTGGCTATACATACTATAGCCACCATTTATTCTTTTTTTCCTAACCTTAGAAAAAAAAAGAAAAAAGAATGATGTAGAAGTTTACACAAATATTCCTGATATTTAACAATATTTAAATATTTTTTGACATAACTTCTATATCATTCTTTTTTCTTTTTTTTTCTATTTATAATCTGTCATACCAAATCTTCCAGGATACGTTCTTCTTCTCTTAGGTGTGTTTTCGCTACTACTAGTATCTCAAGCTCTTCAATTTTAACTGCTTTGTTTAATTCCAGGCATATTTCTGTTCCTCTGAGACCTTGCATATTCAAATATCCAATTTTAACAATTTCTTTTTTCCTAAATACTCTTTTATAAATTCTTTAGATTCTTTTTTCTCTATTACATTTATAAATATCTTGCTTACCATTAATTTTACAAACCTATCACCTCTCCACATCTACATTTATATCTAAATCAGCTACCCTTTGTTTATTTTTCTCTGATAACACTGCAATTTAAAAACCTAGCCCTCTTTATAAGTTTCTCAAACTATATTTTATATAAATCATATTCCCTACAACTTTACTTCCTTGTTTTGCTAAGTGCAATCCACCCCCACTATATAACTCCTTCTTACTAATAAAAAAATCTCACACCTTTACAAACATAACATCATTTTCTGACATATTTTTTTCAATCTTTTATTTGTAAAACATGCCTTATCTAACATTTTGGTAATTATCCAACTATTTCCACTTTTCCATTAATCTTACTGAAATTACTAATCAATTCTATATGCTCATCCATTACTCTCTCTGATGGCTCTAACAAATTATTTGCTCCTATCATAACATACACATCTCTACTCCCATGTTTCTTTACCTTAACTGTAACATCTTGAATTCAACTCCAGGTAGACATATTCTTGCATACCTGTTTCTATTTTCTGTTGCAATTACATCTCCACATTCTCCTATCAATACTGTCTCATAGTTTACTTTCCCTACTTCATACATAACATTCTCTTCCATCTGCTGGACTTTATCTACTTTTTCCTCATCATTTTTATTCAAAAGATTCTTTATCTGATCATACTTTATCTCTAAAACAGGCAAAACTCACTAGAGTATTGCTACACACAGCAAGCTAGAGTAATCAATGGATGCCAGAAGGCTTGTGCATAACATCTCCATCTAGTGCCTACTCATCTAATATCCCCAGACTAGTTTCTGACTTGTGACCTTCATCAGTGAGGAGCCTTGAATCTGAGAGCAGGTGCAGTGCTCTCGAATCCAAGGCTCCTCACTGATGAATACCACAAGCCAGACACTTGTCTGGGGATATTAGATGAGTAGGCACTAGATGGAAATTTTATGCACAAGCCTTCTGGCATCCATTGATTAATCTATCTTGCTGTGTGTGGCAATATGTATAGTGAGTATTATCTGTTTTAACAACAGTTATACTCAAGCATAAGAAGTGGTGGTCATGTGATATTCAATGGCTTAAAACTTTGTCTCTAATGATTATAATTTTGCTTCTACATACTTTACCTTTTTCTCTATTTTACTTATTCTTTGGCTAACAATATCCATTGTACTACTTATTTTTTTCATTCATATCTCTTATTACATTACTGAAGACATACTCTATCCTATCCTCCCCAACTAAATTTTGCTTCATTTTTTCTGACTTTCTTTTTAAACTATCTACACTTAGAAACCACTTTTTCACCCTTTTTATCACATTTAGATACTGTCTACATAACCATAAACCTGTTATATTCTTCCTAGTCTTATTTAGGCAATTCAAATAATAAACCTCATCACCTATTGTTTACTTTACCACAGCCTGTTAAATTTCTTCTGACCCTTATATATGCATTGTGAGATACAAATGCAATCCATATTCCTTATTTTTTAAGACTTTTATTTTATATTTAACTTTATGCTTCCTCTACTACTCTTCACCTCCATTTGTACAAAAGGAGAAACATTACTTTCCTTCAATTGTGATCAATAAATATGAGGTTCCTAACTTTAGGCCTCAAAACATTATCTTCTTTCTCAAAGAAATCACGTTGTTTTTTAAATTGAAAATTCTATAGTAGCAAACTTACTAAAAACCAATTAATCTTACATACAACATGGTTATAAAGCTTTTTTGCAGTAATACACATACAACAAAAATTATTTTTTACATCTCTATTTAAAATCGAATAACAAAACACTTTCTAAACTGTATCAATATTATGCCCAATCTTTCCAAATCCAGTTAAATCTTTCTCATGCTCACAATTTTCTGTCATCTCCACACAGTAAGCAAACAATTTTTGCAACAGCAAATTCTCTGGATAATATTTTCAAAAAATATAAACTTCAACTTAACTTATAAAACAAATCAGCCATATCACAGCAAAGCAGTACTTTGTTATGTATATTGTGATTCCAATGTTAGTAATATAAAAAAATCATACCATTTACTAATTCATTTTATTCTTCCAATTGAAATCTGAATCAAGTATAAATGAATTGATGTTGTTTGTAATTATTTGTTAATATTATCTATCAGTAGTGTAATCCAAGCAACAATAGTTTACTTTATCATCTGACATAACTGTTTAAACTGTTGGTTCTAAAATTTTTGGAAAGTCTGTTAGCACTTAGTTTAAACAGGCTTTGAATAAAGCTAATGGGTGTAGTAAAAATATCTTTTCTGCATGAGTGTGGTCATGTCTATTGATTGCATGAGATAGAGTGGATAACTGAAGGAAACATGAAAATCTGTGTTTAAATATCCTATATTATATTTAAACTCCAAGTATATAAATTATGCTTGTATTTTAAAAATACAATAAATAAAAGGAAATATATTTATTATAAAATTATAAGAGAATAAAAAAACAAAATAATGCAATAAATGACAAAAATAGAATTAAAAAAAATAGTTAATACCTTATAGAATATATAAAAATATTTTATTCAAAAAATGTTTTAGTTAATTTAGTGAGTAGAGCACCTTACAATTTAAAAATATTTCTCCTTCAGCCACAATTTTGATTGTTATATATATATATATATATTAAATTTTGATTGTTATATATATATATATATATTAATTTAATCAATAATTTTAAAACTAGTGATTGAATTAATTAAATTACAGACGTTTCCATTTTTATTTCAAGTTAAATATAACAACTCAAATTTGTGGTTTTTAAAAAATTACCTTTTCACTTTTAATGCAATGTTTATCAAATTAAATAAAAGCAGTATTTATAAAATATTTATATCAGTTTTTTATTATTTATTAGTAATCAAATATTTTGCATCAGACTTTTGGTAACTACTCATATTCAAATTCAAGACCTGGCAATGTTAACAATTTTATCATATTTGTAGCATTTAACACTAAATCCACGCAATTCTTTATGAGAATATGAAGTCAGCATTTTAAAAAAGTTTTAGTTCAGCAATCACAAGAAATTATGACTGCAATCTTTTTATTTTAATTAAATGTAAACACGTTTTGATGAATTCAACATGAAATTTAGTGAAAGCACATTTTTTTAAAATATCAATATTTACACTGAGAAGTCACAGAATTAATAGTGCAGTTTGAAATTGAGCTCACCAACATTATTAGGATAATAACTGCCTGAACAATCATAAAATATTACATTGTAATCAATACCTAACACATGTTTCAAATTTGAAGCAAACTTATTGGATCAAAAAATTAGTTAAACCATCAAACACCACATGACTGCATGATTTCCGATTCAAGGCTCATCGCTGATAAAAGCCACAAGCTATAAATAGTTTGGGGATATTGGATGAGTAGGCACTAGATAGGAATTTTAAGCCCAAACCTTGCTGCATTCATTGATTAATATGGCTTGTACTGAGTGGTACTACTGTATGGAAAGTTTTGCCTCTGTGTGTAAAAAAATAGCTACAGAATTTAATCCAAAGTAAACAAACAAATTCTAAGTTAAATAAGGTGTTTAAAAATAATTATAACCTTCAATAATATAAAAGGATCATAATACATTAAATCATTATCAGTATTTTATTGTATAAAAGTGTGATGACATCTCCATATTTTTAAACCTGTATTTCTTCATTCACAGATTATTTACATAATTTTCAGAGAGAGTAAAAAAAATTTTTTTAGAAAATTAAATAATTTTTTGAAAAATGAGAAGTGGCATTTTAATTATCATTAAAAATACCCCAAATTTTTTCTAAATTTTAAATATTTTTGCTAATTATTTAATAAAAAATATTTTTCAAAATGTCTTGTTTGGCTACTAAAGGAATTCATGACCTAAAGTAATGAGCAAGATAATTTGGAATAGTGGTTCAATGGAATATTCTGGAGTTCAAGATCAATGATTCATAGTTCACTTCTGTCATTTCTAGCAATCAAGATTCTTATGGGTTTCTGAAAAATTTGTGCTGCTGACTCAACTATCACATTGATTCTGATTGTAATCTGTACTGGTGTATAGGCTACATTTTAATTATACATAAATCTCATAGCCTATGACCACATTTCAAGACTATTAATTTAACATGTATTTAATTAAAAGGAAATTTCTTCATAAATATACACATTTACATTACATTTAAATCTAGGCGCCATTCCAAAATAATGGTAATATTCATAGGAGTCATTAAAATACTTTTCATTACTATTGTTGTTTCACTTTGGGAAGTAAGATTCCCATTTTATTGACTATCATATTCTGATCCTATCAAAATAATTGTTACATAAATAATCTATTTAGCACATAGTAAAAATGTTTGCATATGTAAATGGTTAGAAATTAAGTTAAAAGAAAACGGAAGACAGATTAACAAATAACAAAAATAAAAGGTTATTATTCACTAGCTAATTATAATTTTACACAAACATTTAAACATGAAGATCAGTTAACTTATTAACATTAAGAATAAAATAAATAATAAAAAACAATTACAACATCTATTTGAATTTAGACTGCAGTGATATTATATGTAAAAACATGGGCAAGTAATTAAAATTTGTACTAAGTTCTTTGGTAAAGTCTTTTTGTTGAGCTCAACATTTTACTGTTGTCGTTGCGATCTGCTACCTTGTATTTATTTGGAATTATATTATTTATTCCTATAAATTTTTTCTACTTGTTCTTCTTATCTTACTTCATACTATAGACATCAATTCAGGTTAAGATTCATCCATGCACATACAACAATCTTCTTAATAAGAGAATGCTTCCATTTAATAGATCATTGGCAAACAAAATATATAGTATAGGAAGTTTGGTTTTACAATTCAGGCACTTCATGGATGCCCTTCAGATTATTAACTGAGACTACATTGTGTTCAGAATATGGAACACAAATATGGCAAATTTAGCATATACCTTTCCATTAAATCTTTGAAACACATAATGTTATTCATGGATTGGAGTCTATAAAATCAATAGCTTATTAATTTAAGTATGCCTACCAGAATAGCATCTGGCTTTTTCTGGAGTTTAGAGTTTGTCAGCCAGTGGTCACAATCACCTTTTAAGTCCACCTTGTCTATCAGAATAAGTGTTGAATGCAAGCTTGAACACTGTAGTAGATCAATATCCAGTTCACTATATCTACAATTTAGTACCTTCTGTTTTTCACTACCTGTGGGTACATAATTGTTTTCATTAGAAATGCCCTCCACTTTAATGCTAACTACCACAAACTAAAGTAATTGGTAGTTATAAGATGGATATAACTCATCATGGTTACACTTCTTCTAATGAACCATAAATTTGACAGACAATAAAAATTTAAATGAATCCAGACATTAGAGTAGAGAGTTGTTCTTATCTATCATGTTACGTAAGTCAAAAATGTAAATGATGGTTTGAGATTATTAATATTTCTATACTGAGAAATGAATGCATAAATATGTTTTATTACTGAAGGATGTAGCTAACAAAACCAATGATTTTTTTCTCTTTTCTGAGATAATTATAATATTCATATAAATGTACTGGGCATGCTTGTATCTTTTTTGTTAATTGCATATCGGTCTTTTGATATGGCCCAAGCTTGTTTCATCTTTTGTTTTCTATCTTCTCTCTCAATGTATAAAATCCCAGCTCTAGATACTCAACAAACAGCAAAGATGCAAGCATCCTCCTCTCAAGGAAGTGGACTCTTTGAAGGGATTTAAATATTTTTAAATATCAAATGAAATAAATTTAAATGTTTTTAAATATAAAAATAATTATTAAGTATACAGAAAAGCTTAGAACACTAAATAAGTGAGATTGCTTAGATTATGATATGTTAAATATCAAAAGCTTGCTAAGCATTAATAAAAACTAAGTTTAAATTTTATAAACTACATTTTTTGTATGGATGTTTATTTATGTGAAGGATGTAGTTATTAAAATATATAGTTACTACCATGCATATTTAGTGAACTAGATTCAGATCTGCATAAGTGTATAAACACATTCATTTCATCCCAAATCTTTAAGCTGATGTCAATTTTAAACTGCAATTAATAATTGTTTGTACACTTTCTTCAATATAAACATATTGTTTATATATATAATTTTATTTCTTCTTTTCAGGGCTACAAAATATTTAAATATATATATATGACTACATAGAAATAATATATTATAGCATAATTATATTTTAATATATGTAATTTATATTTTTACCAATTATATAAAATATTACATAATCCTTTATAATTATATTGATCATATTTTAATTTGCGAAGCGCAGATAGTTGAAAATTGAAATAAATTGAGATACTGCTGAATCTCACTGCACTCGTTAAAATACGTATACGATAGCCAATCAAAATGTCATGATAGCCATCTAAATAACAATCAAATCCAACGACTTTTCTTTCTATTTATCTAAGCCAGTTGTAAGTATTTAGATATGAAATAACTCACTGAATCTAAATCATAAACATACAACGCGAAATATTATGATTTACAACGAAGCAGTTTTTAGAATACATAACAAGCAGTAAACTATGTAAATAATATTTTAATTTGCGAAGTGCAGATAGTTGAAAATTGAAATAAATTGAAACACTGCTGAATCTCACTGCACTCGTTAAAATACGTATACGATAGCCAATCAGAATGTCATGATAGCCATCTAAACAACAATCAATTTTCAACTATCTGCGCTTCGCAAATTAAAATATTATTTACATAGTTTACTGCTTGTATTCTAAAAACTGCTTCGTTGTAAATCATAGTATTTCGCAGTGTATGTTTATGATTTAGACTCAGTGAGTTATTTGTGAAGATATTTATAAAGCTTCAAACTTTCATATCTAAATACTTACGACTGGCTTAGATAAAATCTTTGTTGTGTGTTGGATTTGATTGTTGTTTAGATCTTGCCTAAATAAGTCTGGGTATAATTTTACCATTTCCTTTTCTGTCGAAATCATTTTTACAATGGAAAATTGTATTCCCAAATGTGTAAACCATTCTCTTCCTATTAACGGGCTTATTTTTTTCTCAACTATATAGATTGGCAGTGTAAATTCTTTCGAAATACTACTGGAGCATCTACTTTTCCCATTATTTTAATAGGATTCCCATTAACATCTTTTACTTTAATGTCCACATTCTGTATTTTTATTTTTGTGTTGGCTTTTGATATTTCTTTCCAATCATTTATACATAGCAGCGATATACCCGACCCACTATCAACTTCCATATTTAGCTCACTATTACATATTTTTACTTTTACCATAAATTGGTCTTGCTTAGGCATTATTATATTTTTCTTAATATTAGTTTCTTCATATCTATATCCCTTTTTCTTGTACATATCTTTTTTACAAGGCTTTTTACACACTGCTGCTAAGTGAGCTTTCACCCCGCAATTATAGCAGCTTTCTTTCTTCCACTTGCACTTTTTTGATATATGCCCTGCTTTTCCACAGCAGAAACATTTTATTAATATCTTTTCTTCAGTCGTTTCCTGGTAATTTTTTTCAATTTTATATATTGCCATTTTACTGGGCTCTTCAGCCTTGTTTCTAAAAGCGCAAGCTTGCTCTATTATTGCCTCATAAGCCATTCCCTTTTTAATAGCCTGTTCATATGACAAATCAGCTTCAGTTAATAATGTTTGGTGTAGCCTTTCATCCACCATTCCCCATAATAACTGGTCTAGTAAAGCCTGTTCCACAAAATCTCACAATCTTTAGCTAACTGCCTTAAAGCTATATTATAATCTTTTATTTTTTGTTCTTTGGCCTGCCTATGATTTCTGAGAGCTAATCTGGCAATATGTTTAGAAGGCCTCAGACTAAAATAGTCCATTAATTTTTTAATTAATTCTTCAAAACGTACTCCGTCTGTTACTGGCCCGTCACCCAATTTTTTCACAATTTCAATAACTTTTCTACCAGCTAAACACAATAGAGCTGCAACTTTTTTGTCATTTTCCGTTATGCTGTTTAGCTTAAAAAAAATTTCTAACTGCGTGATGTATAAAGGCCATTCCTGTGGGTTTTCTATTCCAAACTCCGTAATATTGCTTTGCCCTAATGACATTTTAAAACTTTAGTATTCTCGGCTGAATTTGCAAAATCTCTATATATATTTTCTAACTCCACATGTAATTCGTATGCAGCTGTCAACTGCACCAACTTTGTAATGTATCCGCCCTGTGAAAGCAATGACAGGGACAAACAACATACAATAATTTACTAAAATGATTTAAGTGAGTTTCACAAATAAATGACCAGCACGAGAATTACTAATTACTAAGATTTATTTAGTTAACTTAATCCTACAGAAAGCCCTAAAGGTGTACAAAATAATAAAAGATCAGGAGGATCTGTATATTTACCCCTAGTCGGATTTTTGAACCTTCAGATCCGATAATCTGGGTTTTTCTCCCTCGTAGTTCTGATCAGCAAAATACAATTGTTAGCTCTGTTCTCTGTCAGGCAAAACAGCAAAAAAGACCCATGATCCTCTTCTACACAGTTTATATAGTCCTGCCTGATGTCTTATCAGTTCCCTCCAATCTCTGCTTCTTATCTTTTCCAATTGTCTAATTCGTTACATTCTATATTTTAAAGTTTTAATTTCCAAATATTTTATTTATGTCAACTTTGACTTTCTAAATATTTTACTTTATACAAATTCAAGTTCACACACCCATATATATATACTTCTGGAGTAATATTTACCTTTTTTTAAATTAAAGCATTAGACACAACAGACTGTTACCTTGGTATACTTGGGGGAATGGTTAAATGATTCATTCTCTGAACTTCAGTTGCAGGGATCAGGCTGGTGGTCAACAATCTTGGTCACTACAGCTCTTTCATTAGTGGCAACATTCTTTCATAGCAGGAGTTTCATGGCATTATACTAGAGGCAGCCTTGAGAGGCAGAGAGAAAGACAATTTGGGCCCTACTCAACTGTCATTTTAAAACTAAGCACAAAAAAGGGTAAAGCAAAAAGTATAAGACTAAGACTTAAACTGTTTCTTATTTCAAATCTACTTTATTTATACCACCCAAGATATTACAGGAATGATTTGACTCATTTGCCCAGAGGCAAATGAGACAATTAATAAATTTCTGAGCATATTACAGTCCATTTTTAATTAAAAGATATAAGAAGATTCAAATCACTTTCATTAGCAAAACTTTTAATTCATCTTTAAATTATAAAAGTAAAAACTATTATAATATTTTGATTAAAGAAAATCAAGCTTTTAAACTATTTAATTAGTTAAGAAAACTTCCCAATGAGTTGATTTGAACCTGCCATCTTGGTTATATCTTTTATTATTTTACAAGGTAAAATTAAATGCAAACAATTTTTACAAAAATGAAAATTACAAATTATGTGATTATAAATATTTTTCAAAAAATAAAATATACAGTCACAGATATTCAAAAATAATCAAAATTTAAAACATAAATGTATACAGGAAAGTTTTTGCACATTTTAAATATATATATAAGATGCCACATAGTAAGTGATGGTAATATTAGTACACTAGATCTAAATTCTGGGTTTGAACCCTTCTTGATGGTTAGTTTTTTTTTTGTTTTTTAAGGTAGGAAAACATGAAGCTCACTCTGACTACAGAACGATTGCTTCAATTAATTGTCTAACATGTGAAGAAACTCTGATTTGGGTTTCTCTTATATGAAATGTTAAATTTTTTATTACACTGATTTGATAACCATTGCTTATTGTTTTGGAGAAAAATAAAGAGAAAAGAAAAAAAGGTACATTCTTAATAAAATATTAAAATCTTGTATATTTCACTTTTCTTTTAAAAATATTTCTAAGCATAAAAATGTGTAAACATGGTTAAAGGTGTAGTACAATGAAAGGGGGTGGGTGGGAATTATTAGATTATTGGAAACTTTAGAATTATAATCTTAAAAATAAAAGAACGATATTATTATTATTATTATTATTATTATTATTATTATTATTATTATTATTATTATTATTATTATTATTATTATGATGATGATGATGATGATGGTTTTTTAGATTATTTGTAAATATATATATATTATGAAAAAAAAATTGAAATAAGTTTAATCATTTTTAAGTACATATATGTAATTTACTAATTTTATTTAATGTATATATTTTAATAATTGTATTTATTGTAATGTAATGTAAATAATGTAAATTGGGGGAGTTGCTGTAGATTAATTGGTCATGTGATGGCATAAAAAGAAATATCTTGAAAAGTTCCATTAATGAACAAATACTGCATTGATATATTAAATATATATTTTTAATTATAGGAAGTTGTCTGTTTCAAATTGATTATTTTTAATTTTATATATAAAAAGCAATATTATAGATAAATTTTAATATTGAAATTTGATCATTTAAAGTTTTATGTAAAAGTTTATCTAATAATTTTCTTCTTCTTTTTTATTTTCTTATGTACTGTTTTCTACTTTTATATATCATACCATTTATAACTTTTTTAAACACTTTATCAATACTGCTTTTTTATTTGTGTGTGGATAAAGTTAATAGTTAACTAAAAAAAATTAAAAAAAATGGTTAGAAGTTGATTAAGAATATAAGTAAAAAGACAATACTATATATTGAATAGTAGAATAAAAGTTAAAGTTTTTAGAATTAAAATTATAATAAATATTTTTTCATAATGAAATAAAATAATATAAAATAAATGTGCATACAATTAATTGAGAGTAAACCTTCATGTATATTTTATTTGTATAATTAATTATGTATAGAATGTATTAATTGTATAGTCATATATTTAAATGTTGTAGCTCTGATGATGACTGCAGGACTGCCAAAACTGTTAGTATAAAGATTTGATATAAAAAGCAGTATTTTTAAAGTGTTTAAGAAAGTTGTAAATGACATAAAATTTTATCTACTCTGTTGCTCTTTAGAAACTTAAAATGAAAACGGTTAAAAAATTTACTGAATATATTTTTTTTCTTTTAATACATTTTTTAAAATTAATACTGGTAAATACTTAAAATTATTAAAGAAATAACGAAATAAATTATTTTAGAATTCACTTTTTTTTACAAACATTTATATCACATATGATAATATTTTGAACTATTTACATCATTTCTCAGTAAATGTTGAACATGTAAAAAATTTGAAATTATTACTTATTAACCTCTGTTGTCTATTTGTGTATTATTACTACCATGTTTGTATTTGGATAGTTTAAATAAAGTTTAAATTTTTTATACATTTAACATTTATTGATAGATCATGGAATTATTCCAACATATTATCATAACTAAGATCATATCATCACACAGCTTTAGGCAGATGTATATCACCTAATACAATATTCATATTTTAAAAAATGTATGAGTATTATTATTTAATAAAGATAAATATCTAAATCAAGATTTATAAAAATATAATAAAATTAAATATCTAAATCAAATTTTATTATAAGAATATGATAAAATTAAATAATTATTACTACTACTACTACTGGCTGCTACTACTACTCCTACTACTACTACACCTACTCCTACTACTCTTACTCCTACTTCTACTACTCCTACTTCTTTTCTAACTACTACTACTTCTAATACTTCTCCTACTACTACTACTACTATTACCACCACCACTCACCACCACTACTACTACCACCACTACCATTACCACACTATTACTACTACTACTATGCTAGAATGTAATATTATTAATTATTTGTATATTTATTATATTGACATTAGTTATTTGAATATTTTTATAATTTATTTTGTAAATTATAAAAATCCATTTAATTTATTGTACATTATTTGCGTCTGTTAATATTATAAAACACGCATGTACTTAGTAAATATAGAAAGTTATGTTATATCTAATCTTTTAAAATAGTAGAAATGTAAAATAAATCTTTCTAGTTATTTGTGTTATATTAAATAAGTCGGTTATTAATTTTCTTTTAAATAAATATTGTTAATGTTTGTTTTAAAAATTAAAGAAGTCTCTAATTCATTTGGTTTATTTATTAATTTTACGAAATCAAACTATATTCAAACCCATATACCCACACACATATATTATTTAATATTCTAATTATTAAACTGAAATATATTTTAAAATATATTGAGAACATTTAGAAAATAATCATTGCTTTAGCATTAATGGAAACCCCTGAAGAGAATTAGCCACAACTTCTTCCTGAGTTTAAAATCCGAATATAATAGGAAAATTAATAAAGGTGAAGGTAAATGATTTATTATAAATTGTATCTATACTACATATTTAATATTAAGTTATTAAAATTGAATTAGGTTAAATTTTAGATTAAATTTAGATTATTTTATTCACAACATCCTATTTGAAGACCCAAGGTCTGATTATAGAGATATGCGATCACCCTAAGATTTCTTTAAGAAATCTGTACCGTAACAGTATGGAGAATTGTATTTAAAAGTTCCTCATTTTCATAAAATTGAATGAACTTTTAAATAGGGTTTTAATGTACAATGTCCAGATCACCATACATGATAAATAAGTGAATAAAATTGTTTGAAGATTTAGTAATGTTTATAATATTAACAATAAACTTAGATATATTGGTAATAAAAACATATGTGCAGTTTCTTATAGTTATTTTCACATGAAATTTATTAACTTTGATGCATTTTTCATCATCTCATTAAAAAACTAAATTTATATTCAAAAATCTGTTAAAATTTAAATTTGGTAGAGCTGTTGTTCAGAAAGTTTTACTTTTATAGAAACTTTTACTGAACAAATAAATGATTGTTATGCATTTGTTCTTTCTTTGAAAGGCATATAACTGACTAAAATATAACAATGCAGTGGAGTCTAGTTATAATGACAAATATGATATAATATACAAAATAATAAGCTGTTCTAAACAAACTTTATTGATGAATGCTGCAAAATTAAGCATTTAAAAATCTCTATCTAACTATCATACCCAAACCTCAATCCAATGTTTTCTTGCTTTGGCACATTTTATTGAGGTGCTAGGGTAGTTTTAGACACTAGATCTAAAAATACTGACCCTAGCATGTGACTAAGGAGTGTCAAAGCATGAAACCATTGGTCGCAGATTTGATCAGGTTTCTGGATGGAGATTTTTACATGCTTTCTTTTGCAGCATTTGTCAGTAAAGTTTGTTAGACCAATTATCACAGCCCATTATTTTTTATTTATAAGTTTTAAAAATTGCATCATGTGATTTATGACCTTGTTTTATGACCTTATGTACATTTGGAATTCATAACTACATCAATACAAAATTAATGGCATAATTTGTTTCACACAATTTATTTTTCTGCTTTAAGTGCATGTGTTACAACATTAAATTCACATATTTCAAAATTGTAATGTTTTTGCACTTTTGCTAGATGGCATGTGTTGTAGAAGTTGCAAATTTTGGTGCAAATGTTGCAAATAAGTTTATTGGAGCTATTAACTGAAATGTTTGTCTTATTTAAATTTTTTTCAGTGCATGAATTGTCATAAGTACTTTCTTTAAACAGAAAACCTGACAGGAAAAAAATTTGAAGCATCCATTTTCATTATAATAGCATCTAGAAATTATCCTATATTTAAAGGGTGTAATGCAAAAAAAATTTATATTGCCTGTGTATTAGTAGATATAAATAAATCTACTTTAGGATTCACTAAAACCATCTGGACTGGATATGTGGCAATAATCATGTTATAAGCAAGAAATAATAAATTGAATGTTGAGGCTTTGTAACCAATAAAGTGATTTGAAAATATATTTAATAACTAGCAATTTTATTTAAAAATGATTGCTGAAATTAATTTCAAGTATAATAAAAATGATTTTTGACACATTAATAGAAATATGTGGAAATAAAAAAACTCTCACTATCTTATTAAATTCATGACTCATATACATTAATTATGGTATTTTGAATAAATTGTGGAAAACTTGTGATTATATTATGAAGATAAGACAGAAATTAAGAAGATGATTTTTAATAATGTATTCATTCTATTACATAACTAAACTACAGTATGTAGTATACAAATTGACAACAGATAACTACTGTCACAAGAGAGAAAGGCAGTTTACATGTTTTGAGATAACTCCTCTTACTGAGCTGAATGGCAGAATCTTGTTCTGCAGATAACTGTTAAGAAACATGATGGATGCAGGCACGTAAGTTCATGTTCAGGGCTAAGAGCCATGAGAATCAAACACTGGCAAGAGGCAAGATCTCAAGTGCAGATCTGTTACTGTACCTGCTGATAAAGGAGATAATGGCACAGCTAGAAGTGATAAACAGAATCTATAAGGACACATGAAGTCCTTTCTGTAGTTCAACCACTGACTAGAAGTGATAACACACCATCAGTAGTAGGCTGAGTATAGCTATTGTAAACATAAGTAGGAAAATGCATATTTGTTTCATTTATTATAAATCATATTTATGCACATTTGTGTTGATATGTATAATCCTGATTAAATATAACACCAGCTTAGTGAGGTTAAAATTGCTCCCTGTAATTTTAAAAATGGATAAATTTTAGACCCTAATGAGATACATGAAGAAGGTTTAAAATATAGCAGTAATGTTTTTGCGTTAAAATTATTGGATATTATTTAAAAATTATATAAAATGATATAATCTTGACTGCTGACTTTGCAATTGTTTTTATTGTTCTACTTTATAGAAAAAAAAATAAAAATCTGCAATAATTTTTATATATACAGTAGCACACACAGTTTGAAGATTTTTTTGAATAACGTAAATGACTGAATACCAGACATTCAAAATGATCATATAAATTTAACATATATTATAAATATACTTCTCTTAGTATTTAAAAAATAGAAAATAAAATATTAAGAATAAAGCAATTATTTTATATTATTTTATTGATTTAATTAAAACATTTGGATCAAATTAACTGAATAAATATGTGGTAATGTTCGAAATTAATTGATGGCGCATTAAAATTTATTCACTATATTTTATAATGAGTTAATCTTATATTAAATGAACGAACTTGTAAAAGCTTTTGAATCAGTTTGTTGAATGGTCTATAAATTAAGCATAAATTTTAATATTTATTGGTGGCGAAAGTTTTTAATTGAAACCAAATGAAAACAAAACCAAGACAATCATAGGTATTTTTATATTGGACTATTTCCATCATCTAATATGTGTGTTGAATGTCTTTAGAAAAGTTTAATTTTATTTAAATATTCCAAATGCATTCATCTGTTAGTAATGTCACAGCAAACAGGTATATACTAACATGTTTACTGTGATATTACTAACAGTTAGTGTATATACTAACATGTTTGCTGTGATATTACTAACAGTTGTTGGCAGTGGTATTAGTAACAGTTGTTTGTTGTGGTATTATTAAAGTTGGTACATTTACTAACCTGTTTGTTGTGATATTACTAACAGTTGAATGCATTTGGAATATTTAAATAAAATTAAACTTTTCTAAAGACATTCAACACACATATTAGATGTTGGAAATAGTCCAACATAAAAATTATGCTAGCACCATCATCACAAACCTTCAGAAGAACACCAAGACAATCATCTATTTAAGTTTTTTGTATGATTGCACTATTTTTTCCCAATTCAAAGGCCATTTGTAACATGAAATAAATCTTTTGAACGCAATTGATAAACTTTGTTTTCATAATTAATATTCAAAAATGTTTAAATTCTTTGCAAGTTAATAATTAAATAAAAATTTTAGGGAACATTTAGGGTTATCAACATATATATATATTGTACCTATATTGATATAGGCACATATAATTTTATCTAAAAATTATTATTAAAATAATAAACAAGTTATAAAAATCTAAAACATTTCTTTAAGTAAACAAAATCAGTTTGTTTTGGAAAGATATGAATAAAATAGTTTTCCAGCGTTAGTTTTTGAAATAAAAGGCTACAATTGATTAATAAAAAGGGGGGAGGGGAAGTCTTGGTAAGGAAAGTTAAACTAAGGTTTATAAAAGGAAGTAAAGAGTTTTATTAGTATGCATAAAAATATAATTAAAAGTTTAAAAAAAAAAAATCTCTTTTCATTCGAATTAAAGAAAATGTAAAACTAGTAATATACATGTGTATATATGTGCGATTGTCAACAATAGAATAAATGTTATTATAAATAAATGAAAGTTAAAGAAAATTATCATTAGAAAAACACGGCAATGGCTATTAATTAATGTAAAACAACGTTTTTTGCATGGCTATTACTAATTAAGCAATCTTCCAAAACATGTTTATCAAATGATTATCACTGGAATTCGACAACAGATCATTGCAGGAGATATTAGAAAGACAACACGTCCAAGTATAAATAGACTTTTTTCTATCAGACTGGAGTTCAGTTCACAAATTGATTGAGTGAGGTCAGTTCACAAATTAATTGAGTGAGTGCAGTTCACCAATTAATTGAATCAGTTAAGTTAATGGTGTTTAGAAACAAAATGCAGTGCTGAGAAGATTATGGGAATTCACGCCTCTCTACAGCCTAAAAAGTCTGATGAAACAGCAAGATCTGCCCATGAAATAATGTCAACGTAACAACTTGGAAATCTCCATCAAAATCTAATTGTCTCCGATAATAATAGTCATGAAGAATAATGAAACTCATCAAGGAAAAGTCCCAGCCAGCTGGTAAGCATTCATAATGGAAATTCTATGTCAACATTCAAAAGCCTAGGTAAAAAAATTTGCTTATTTCGTTTATAATGTAATAGCCATTGCATTGCCTTAATTTGTGCGAATCCTTCAAGCGTGAGTCTAATTACATGAACTCGATATCATACATAAATGAACTATTGATGTGTGTGATTAAATTTTAAATGCTATGTAATCCTTTATTATTATTATTATTATTATGTGTGTGCATGAGTTAATATGTGCATGATCATTATATCAATATTATTAGTTAAATTATATAAATACCAGTGTTCTATTATTAAATCTACAAGAATATTTAAACTAGTTTAGAAATGTTAATTTAAAATATGCGTATGTCTGTTAGAATTATAAAATGTTTAAATTTAGTAAATAAATGTTAGTTAATAAATTATCTTTAAAATTAAACTTTATTTGTCGGTCAATTCTTTTTACCAAATTCTTTTTATCAATTCTTTTATCAAGTCTTTTAGCCATTAATTAGGTATAATCTGTTAGTGACTACAAATAGCTGAGCTAGTCATGGATATTAGGCATTGAGTTAGTGGCCACTGTTCAAAGTGTGTTGTTATTCTTTTAGTATTCTTTTAGAATAAGCAACTGGTGCCCATGATTATCACAAAGGAAAAAGTGCTTTGGATGTGGTGTTGAACTCAACAGCTGAGAAGAAGCTATGTCCTGGAAATGTAACGCTAGTTATATACTTTATAGCTATCATTTGGGCATACATACTCTCCGAGTATGTTCTTCTCTGCCTAAGAGACCAGTGTTTCGAATGTACATATTCGAACCTGGTTTTATATATATATTCTTAATTTAAAATTTTTGCTATTGGTGGAACTTTAAGGTTTTTTTCAAAACAGTGATTTTAGCACCTTTACAACCCGTCTTTTTATCTTTTATCACCCAGTAGATGACATGTGTGATCAAGCTAAAACGTCAGTATATAAATATTTAAATTTTTAACATTGATGAACCCACAAAATGTCTTTTATGTATATCAATTAAACAATTTGATACACTTTTTTATAAAACAAAATAGACTTGGAGGATGAAATGTGTCACAGACTCTAATCTACAGCTCTTGTAATAAACAGATTTTAAAAATGAAATAATTCATATCAGTAATATGACTACTAAAAGTAGATTAGTTATATATATATAGACTTGTGATTTTACTAGTCTGTTGTATAGAAATCCGATCTGTATTTCCTAACAAAGGTATTGAAAAAATTTTCTTTTACAGATGTTTCCATAAAAATTTTAAAAATTCTAATGACAATGTTGGTAATGTGAATTCTCTCTGGATATTTCTTGAATTTCTTATTTTTTCTTTTTTTTTTTCTAGGGAAATGATCCTTTTTTTACTTTTTATTAAATATATATGAAGTTCTTTATTCTAAAGTTCCTGTCTCTTTTCATTAATGTCTTAATGTATAAAGTACTGACCATATCCTTTGACTCAACTGTCATATGATCAGAAATGATTAAGCTTTCCTCTTCCCTGAATCAGAAAGCTGTATCTCACTCTGATTATTATTTCATTTTTGAGTAAATGATTGGCCATTAATACCCAAGCAAAGTATTTGGTTGTCTTAAACTTGCTGAGTCTGATACTACAGAAGTCATTATTAAGATAACACATTTTACTTCCATTAGGCATGTAAATCAAAGATAAAAATTTCCTATATAAATATATGATATCCATGACAATATTTTTTATGGAAAATGCTTAGCTCTTAGACACATTATAAAATTTATATCTGAGAGACTTTAAAGAAGTACAATACTTTCTGCTTTCTTTAGGAAGACATGATGAAAGATAAAATTACAATGCAGAATGGAAATTAAACATAGTGTCAGCAGTATTGCAAAAAGTAAAAAAGTAGTAAAAAAACTCTACAAGATATCAGATAACTAGATTAAAGAACAATCGTACAAGTGAGATTTTATGATGGATTAATTGCTTTATATAGTGACTGTGAAAATCATTTCTAATTCTTTAATAGTTTTGTTTTTCACTATTTGTATTTTTATCTCTCATTAGAATAACAAAATACATTTCAAATGTCATGTTCCTTAATAAGACCGATAATTTTTAAAACCAGCCTTAAATTACTTAAATAACCTCATTTCTACATATTCTTTTAAATTCATATATGTAAAGATACAATTGAAGACAAATGA
This sequence comes from Epiperipatus broadwayi, assembly GCA_028023455.1. Lineage (NCBI taxonomy): Eukaryota > Metazoa > Onychophora > Udeonychophora > Euonychophora > Peripatidae > Epiperipatus > Epiperipatus broadwayi. The sequence goes on along the minus strand of JAQFVV010012651.1, from coordinate 1,079,770 downwards.
CCCCCAAGATATATTTCATGTTTAACCAATTGGTCATGGTCAACAGCTTTCATATATATCTCTATTATATAAAAAATATTTATCTATATTAAATAATTGCATTTTGAAAATCTCTACTTTAGTAAATGATTAATAATAATCATTACTGTATTTATCTTAAAGTGGATGGTGTCAAAATGTGGGTTAAATTGCATTGAAACTTGTAATTCTAAATGTAGTTCTTAAATTACTTCTCTCGCTTCCTATTGTGTCTTTAACTAAAGATTTGACTCAGTTTTGACACATAAAGAATAATTCAAAAGTTAAATGTGGGTTAACCGATGTAGTGATTTTTTTTCATAGAAACTATTTTAAGAAATAAAAAAATTCAACCAACAAGTTTTAAAAAATTGAAACGACAAGCATTTTACAATCTTAAGATTATCAGTAAGATATTAGTTACAAAATAGTATTTAAGTTTCTACTCAAACGATTCAATTATTTGTTTTACAGCTTAGACAAGGTAAGAAATTTACTTCTAATCACTGCTTTGTTGCTGCATTTGAATGTCAAGTGAGGTTTTTAATGCCAAGTTACTAAAGGAATGAAGATGCATTAAGCTGTAATCGCTTATATTAGACTGCATAAGTTTTCAGGCTCTTGTTAACAAGTAGCAATAATCATTAACAGTTTTAGTTACATATATACAATAATATAATTAAAAAGTATATCCAATTGTCATTAATTAATCCTTGGCATTAAATCTCTCCAGCACTTTCCTCACCATTGAAGCAATAAAGGACATAATATTAATGATTACTTTTAATAATTATTTATTACCCAGGTTTGAAACAATTTTTGCTCTTATGTTAACCTCTAAATAAAAATATCTAGATACCCATAAACAAGCCAATATTAATTAGTTGGTCAATTAAGAGCTTGAATACAATTGCAAACCTGTTGAAAAAATATGCAGTTTAATTAGCCTGAGTTCAAACTCCGTTTTTATACATAGAAACACAGGTATTACCATCATAAAACAAGGTTTTTACTCGTACAGCAGGAGAGAATAACTTATTTTTGCACAGTATTTTATACTAATGTCTGCTATTCCTCGGTAAATATTTTAAATAGCATATAAATTTTTAAGATAAGTTCAGATTATTTTCAGCTAGGTGGTCCATAACTAACAGGGAAATGAAAATCTACTTATCCTAGTTAAAACATAAAATAAGCAAAGAAAAACTACAAAATATATATCAACTAATAATTGCTAAATATATCATATTTATAATCTGTGAATGAATGCTGCAGATGGTACTATTTGTTGTGAAGCTACTTAATTCTGTTTTACACTAGGTTGATTTTAGTACTATAAATAACGAGTTATGCTCCAGAAATTTCTTGGATCCAAAACAACTGATAAAATGAATGAATATTATTATATGAAGTTATTTATGTATGGTATTTAATATGACCCATACTACTATCTTTTTATAGGTACTATTCATATCGAGTACTGTATAATTAGACTTATATATATATATAAACATTACAAGCATAAAGCAATTAACTTATTTAAGAGTTCTTTTAATATTAAGGGTGGATGGCAAGTGAATGGATTTGTGGGTAGTTTTTAATAGTATATATATTGTGTAGTTTTTTTGTAGTTCTTTACGCTTGAGAAGTCTGCTTGTAGCAGTGAAACCTTAGGTTGTGTTTTAATATTATTTTTATGCTGGTGTGGTTTAATTTTAGATTTGGGGTAGTTTTCATTATATATATATATGTGTGTGTGTGTGTGTGTATAACGTGCTGAAACAGAGTTAATACATTTTTATTATAATTAATTGAGCCAAGTAGGATTACAACTATACTCAGCTCAATTAATCCTAATAAAAAATATGTAAACACTGTTTTGGCATGTTGTAATAGTATTAACAATGGCAGAGTACCTATATATATATTGTGCCTCACCATCGATCAATCAAGTGAAAAAACATAAATAAAAATAATGCTCCAGGTAAAACTTTTAATCTTAATACACTAGAATCGACTATTAATAATATCTTATGATAATTTTGACCACTAGACTAGCTCAAATTAAAAGTAAAGAATATATGGTTAGATTTAAGTAAATAAATAATAATAATAAATATATAATTTAATAATAATCATGAGACATTTGGTGAAAAGGTAAAGCAGTAGGATTACTCTGAGCGTATATCCCAAAAGATACAATCTCAATGGCATAATAACACTATCCCCCTTTTACTTTAAATAATAGTATAAATCCATCGCATTCTTAAGACTTTAAAATATTATAAATAATTTAATATAATGCTACTAAATAAATTATAATATCTGTTATTAAAATATAATTATCTCAGGTTCTTTAAATAAAATCTCTAATTAGATTATAATATCCTGTAGCCAAGTATGATTAGGAATTTTGCATCATTATTAACTACACCTAAGCTGTAGTAGTAGTAGTAGTAGTAGTAGTAGTAGTAGTAGTAGTAGTAGCAGTAGCAGTAGCAGTAGCAGTAAATACAAGCAGTATACTCAATGTCACAAACAAAACACTTATATCAAAATTTAAGTTTTGGTACCTTGAGCCAAAATATCTGGACTTCATTATTAAAATCAACCTCAGTGCCCTACCAACCAATTCATTCCTGGCAACCAAAATGAAATTTGCCAACATTGACCCAACGTGCTCTCTATGTCATAGAGAGGATGAAACCATGAATCATTTCATTCACAGCTGTCCCACCTTGCAAACTTATAGAGACTTAATCTCCACAATCACTCGCAATTCAAAAACCACCCTTCAAACATTAATTGAAAACATTCCCCAAGGTTTTTTTATCACAATTAGAATAACAATTTTTCTCCTGTTCACACTTTGGTTCCTCAGGTGCCATTTTGTTTTCAATCCCACCTTGTGCAAATACCAATCATTATTTATAGACAAATTAACCAAGATTAAAAATAGAGATAATCTAATAGCTCCCATAGATATAGTTACATCCAACTGGAGCCTAATTAAATTCCCAGGTACCACTAAAAATCACAAGGACAGCAATAATTAATAACTCAAGAAAAATGAACTCATTTTCACCAGTCAGCTTCAGATCTGTACAAACTCCTGCCACATCAGGATTTTAGTGTCTATTACTGAACATTATTCCCCATAGAACTCTTAATGGAACTTCAACCTTTTTCAAGTCTACACATGTACTGCCAATAATAATTGTAACAAAATTCATGCTAATAAAATAATTTTTAAAACTAAACTAGTAGTAGTAGTAGCGGTAGCGGCAGCGGTGATGGTGGTAGTGATGGTAGTGGTAGTAGTAGTAGTGGTAGTAGTAGTTGTAGTGTTAGTGGTAGTAGTAATAGTAATAGTAGTAGTAGTAGTAATAGTAGTAGCAGTAGCCATCTTGGCTTTTGACAGAGAAAGTTGACTTATATCAGTTCCTGATTTGGACTTAAGTTTTTGATTGAATTTGATAGTGAAAAGTATACCAAAAGAAAAAGGAAATTTTCCATGTAAAGGTAAGCTCTATTTAGAGCAAAATGGTTATTAATTTAAAGAAGAATATTGGAGTTAAATCGTCTAATATTTCTGATTCTCATTTAAAAATTGCTAATAATAGCTTAGATAAAAATAATTCTTATCAAGATCTAAAAATAATCCAAGTTAACAATAGTTCTTTTTCAAAAGTAAAAACTGGATCCAATATGGCTGAAGCCTTATCTGATTTATCTAAAACAAGAAATAAATTTAAAAATACCAATTTTCCTGAGGTATCTGGTTCTATTGAATTAAATAAGAATGTTAAACAAACTTATGCTAGTATTTTAAAGCAAAAATATGAACAAGATAACAATATAATTACAGAAGAAAATTTAACAGAAATTTTTAATTTTGACAATGATCTTCGAATAGAACAGGAAAATACAAATTTATTATCATCTAGTAATACAGGTGCTTGTCTTATAGATAAAGATGCCATTGGATGGCACCATTTTCATGCTAAAACTATAAAATATGACCATTTCCAGGCCATTGATTATAATAATTTTGCTGTGCTTTTCTGTAATGTGAAAATAAAAACAAAACAAAATCATCTTTTATAAATATTATTTTTTATTAACGTATACAATTTAAATGATAATAATAAATGTAAAATAAAATCAACAAATTACAATTTGATTCGTGTTTTATCATATATTTTTTAATTGTGTTACGGCTTTTTTTTTAATCAATTTTCTATCGGATATTTTTTACTTGTGTTATGACTACATTTTTGTTGTTGTTTAACTAAAAATAATAATCATAATAAAAAGTAAAATTTCTTAGTCTATTTTTATTTTTTTAGTCTTCGTTTTACTTTCTTTTTTTTTTACAGACAAAGATATATTACGGCTATTTTTTACTTCAAATAGAATGACAATAAAAAGTAAAAGTTGTTACGGTTAGGTTTAGTTTAGATTTAGGGTTAGTGTTAGTTTTAGGGTTAGTGTTCTGTTGATTGTAATGCTAAAATAAAATAATTTAAAATCGTAACCGTACTCGGACAAAAGAAAGAAACTCAAACTTTTTTAAACAACAACAAACACATATAAATGTCTTCTTTACTAATTAAACATGTTTATAATTTTTGCTTTTTATGAAATTTACAAAAAATCGTTTATATCTGTACTTTTCTTACTGAATATTTTTTTGGTATGCTCTTTTTTAATTCAAAAATATACACACGGTAGAATCTTCTTTGTCTCATGGAATGTTACAAACAGTACATTACTTGATGCATTACCTAATTGCAACTCATTAAAAACATAGATATTTAACATTTTCCCAATTAAAACTTCAACAGAGTACATTGTAAAAAGTCTTACAATTATTACTTTAAAAATTCTCAACATTTCAATACTTTAAAATAAAAAAAAATCCAATGAAAACAAGATTTCCAGCTAATTCAAATACAAACTCTCTCATCAAGCCGTAACTATTTTATAAACTGTGCGATATTCGGAACATGTATTTGCTGCGATGTGACATACATGCTGTACTGCGACGCGACATAGCGGTCTGCATTCTGTAGCACAACAAAAAAGTTGTATTATAGAAAATGTGGGTTTGAACACGTCAACAATTCCTTTAACCGTTCTTAAATTATTTCAAAAATTTAAAAGTATTCAAACCTCTACTATAGCTATAACAGATACTAATTCTTCAGTCATGAATTTTTCTACTGATGAATGTTATTCTTATTTATCAGAAAAAAACTTTGGTCAATGATATACAAAGTAATAAACCATCCTAATAGCAGATATAAAACAATAGAATATCATAATGTGGCTCAGAAACAAATATTTGAAAAACATATTCACTTTCTTAATGGAAAATTTATTTGTTACATAGACATTGATAGACCTACAAATTTGAATGGACAAATTAAGAACTGTCATATAGACTTTAAAGCTGATGATCTACAAGATTTACTAAAAGACGTTGGTACTGTGGCCAACTTTAAATATGTATGGGGAAAAAGAGCCACACAGCCAGTTTTAACCAATTCTGCTCAATTCACTACGTCATTGAAGAAAACTATTCAAACAATGCATATACCAACATTACATGCAACAGATTCTTCACCATTGATAGTTACTTTCAGGGGCATTTCACCTCAATGTTTTTTTGTAAAGCCAGAGATCATCTTGTCAAAGAATGCCCTAACCGTTTTTGTAAAAAGAGTGATTTTAAAAAAACAAAAACGCATCAATGCAGTAGAGATCCAATAGCTAATAATGAAATCAGACTCATGCAAAGTAACCCTGAAAAAACAAAAGGAGATGAACCTATTCCCAATAATGAAGACAACAACACAGATATGCAAAATCTCAGCCTTGATTAACCTATTCCAAATAATGAAGACAACAACACAGATATGCAAAATCTCAGCCTTGATGAACTTATTTCCAATAATGAAGGCAACAACACAGATAAGCAAAATCTCAGCCTTGATGATCCTAGTCAAAAAAGCTCCATAAATACTATACCAAATCAATCTTATACCTCACAGGAGGAATCAGAAACAGAGTACATGAGTGATTCCCTACCATTTCCTTGCTCTGATAAAGAGTTCCAATTAATTAAAGTGAAAACTAAGAAACAAATACACAAGAGAAAAAAATCCACTTTGCATCAAGACCTTATACAAACTAATGAACCTGACAAACATAGTAAAAAAAAAATCAAAGAAAAAAGATACTAAGTCAATCACACCAGCATTAAAAAAACAAAACTCACAAATAAAACAGGTGAAACAAATGATCCAGCTTATGATTCAACACTTCATTGGACCAGGCAAAAACAAAGCACAAATCAATTGACACAGGAACAGCTTCTTCTGATGGCAGGAGTGGATGTGCACAGATCTACTAAATCTAAGGATAACATTACAAATACTATGCCTTAAAATACAGAGACAGACTTGGAAGCACCATTTAAAATAGACTATCAAGATGAGTTACATAAATAACACTTATAGACTTTCAAACCAGGACAAATTTTTGGATTTAACCCCAAATGTGAAGATAATTATCATGTTTATGAACAAAAATATGAATAACAAACTCAATAGAACTTCACTTGCAAAGGTAGATCCATTGTTTTCACAGTGGTGTATTATTATAATTTTTCTTTTCTATATAACATTCCTATTACATTTTTACTAATATTAGTTGTACCATTCATTATATAATAAACTAAAAAAATCTTTCCACCATTTTATATAATTGATAATATAGGTCTTTCTATTACAGCAGTCAATGTAAGGGGTATTAACTCTACCCAGTGAATATTTGCAATTAGCAATTGGATAAGGCAATTCTCACCCCATATTCTTTTATTTACAGAGACAAAATGCACAGTACATTCTACATTTAATTCAGAACTCAACATTAGTAAATTTGGATACAGTAAATTTTCAACATCTGATATTGCTGCTCCTGGGGTAGAGATTCTCATTTGTCATCGTTCTTCTTTTCAAACCTTTAAGATTTTATACTTAGATCAGCATATGAGTATAATTATTCTATATCATTCTTCTTTTACACTAAATTTAATAACATTCTATTTGTATAATCAGCCTGTGTTAATTCACCAATTAATAAATAAAATAAATTTAATATTAGCTACAAATTCTTACCCAACTATAATCATGGGTGATTTTAACATGTCTTATAAGAATTTTACATTAAAATACCTTCATTTGATTAATAAAAATCTCATGAGTGCTGAAGGTTTTTTTCCAACTAGCTTCATTTCATTCTACATTAAAAACACTCTTCTCTAATAGATCTTGTATTCTATTCATCAGATCTACATTTTATAATAAGTCCCTCTCTATGTCCTGTAACTTTCTCTGATCATTTAGCACTTAATGTAGAACTCGCAATACACATGCAACATCAACCAATTCTTCCTCTAAATAAAACTACTCATCTTTTATTAAAATCCCCTTCCTCCTTTAAATAAAACTATTCATCTTTTATTAAAATTCACTACACCTGAAGCAGTTCTCTCTGATTTATATTTATTTTAAGAAGGTAGACATACTATTTTTAAACACAGTAGAGGCCTGGCTATCATTTATTAACATAATCTCTTCAACTATTCAACATTATACTTCCAAAAATAGTTTTCTCACTAATGTTGTTAATAAATGAGATAAAATACACTTAAAACAAAAAAATTCTTCATGTGACCCTTCTTCAGTTACATCAATAATGTTTTTAAAACAAGAATACAATCTCTCTACAAAAAAAGCAAAAATTTTTCTAGCTAATTCCCATAAGTGGTCTAAAGGATATATTTGGTGGGCCTTAGGTTTTACTCCCAAAAAATTAACTCCATCTATTATTTTTGATTCAAAAATGATTGCTGGAGAAGACATGACTCCACAAATATATTACCACATTAAAGCTAGACTCCAAAAATTTCCTTTTCCAAAACTCTCTTCATTTCACTTTGGTTTTACCACAGCAGAACATAACATTACAAAGTATGAAATTGCTCTCAAGTTGAACTCTATTCCAAACAATACACACCCAGGTACACATGCAATTCCAAAATTTTTATTATCGCATCTTAGCCACTTTACTATCTCAATAGTACACAATATGATAAATTATCTATCAAAACAAATACATAACATTGACCAACTGTATCCAGTATCACTGGTCCATTTTCTTAAAAAAATACACTTCCTTCTCCTCTAGATAATCTACACTTTATTTCAATGTCTCCTCTTATCATCAAACTAATAGAGTCTCTTTCAAAAGACAAAATTTAACCCCTAATACTTCCAAGGTTGTCTAAGTTTCAGTTTGCTAGAAAAGGATGTTCTACTTCTGAAGCACTTATATTATGTAAAATATTATTAGAGGATGTAAGACAGGCTAGAAAATCAGCACCTATTGCAATTCAATTAAACATACAGGCTGCATTTGATTCAGTGCCTGTGGACAAGCTACTACAGGTGCTTAGTCAACATAAAATTCCAATACCTATCATGTATGTTCTAGCAAACCTGCTCATTAATAGAAAAATACACATTACTCTTAATAGCAAAATGCCCCTGATTTCACTCCACACAACTCAATACCACAAGGCTCTCCTCTTAGTTCACTGTTTTTTATTACATATATTAACCCCATTCTACTAGAACTAGAATCTAAATTGCCAGGAATATATGTACCCCTCATAAACTAATCCATCAATCATATTTTATACATGGATGATATAGTCATTTTTCTGTCATGCAAAAAACATTTGCCTTTAATGTATACCATTTTAAAAAATTACTCTGCAGCTTATAGTTTAAAATTTAACAAAGAAAAAACATCTATTTGGAGTATTTTTTCTGGTAATCAAATACATTCAGTTTGCAGTTCCCCTCCCCAAAAATTTCTTGGTCTCCCAATTCATCTGTCTATAACCGCAATGAGAAAGATAATACAAGAGCAATTAATATCTGCAATTGAAAAAGTGATAACCTCACTTTCAAAAGCATATCTTTCATTGCATAGTAAAATATCACTCATTAACATATTAATTTTCTCAAAAATAAATTACTATGCACCTATCATTAAATTTACTAACTCATTTGAGAAAAAAATTAACTCCCTTTGCACCAAACTCATATGGAATAATAAGGCAGTGGTAATAATTATCAAAAGTCTGCAAAAACATTCAAGACTAAATGCCCTGTCATTACACTGCATTTCAACATTCTATTACCAAAAAACTCATAATGCATTAATGAAACTTTATACAACATATGAAAATTTCCAAGTGTTTCTTCCAATAACACCTACAGACACTCCACCTCCTATTAAAAAATAAATTCACTAACAATCTAATAAAAACAATATTCAAACATAAAGTACCTGCTACAAACCTTTTCTCAACTAAAATTAAGTATTGGGAAGCACACTACATAACAACTGGTTCCAATCCCCTTGAAATTCCCATTAGCTTAATTAATATCACAAATCTATAATCCCAAAATTTAAATTCTGGTACTTGGAGCCTAAGTACTTAGATTTTCTAATAAAAATCAACCTTAGAGCTTTACCTACCAATGCTTTTCTGGCTGGAAGATGGAGATCTCCAAACATAGATACCATTTGTCAACTATGTAATAAAGAAGAAACAATGGAACATTTTATTTTTCAGTGTATCAAAACATATCGAGAACTAATTGCTGATATAACCCATAATCCAAAATGCTCATTGACAGTATTGATAGAAAATATTCAAAGAGGTTTGTTTCCAACAATAAGACTAACAATCTCTATACTATACACACTCTGGTTTATGAGATGCCACTTTATATTCAATCCCACATCTCGTAAACTTAAATCACGTTTTCTCAATAAGTTAGCAAAAATTAAAACAAGAGATCAGGCACTAGATCCAATAGATATAGTATCAGCAACTTGAAGTTTGATCAAATTACCAATGCCACTGTGAAATATGAATTGCATATTTGTTGCACCTTAAGTGAGAGTTTTGTTGTCATATATGTATTTAATATTGTTACAGTTAATGATTAATTTCTTTCTCATTTTTTATATTAATAATGTAAAAATATTTCCTGTATACATAATACTTAATTTGATAATAATTTTCAATTCTATATTGTAGAC